>JAEMWC010000052.1:1407500-1482500 GCA_016490735.1 Pachyseris speciosa | reverse complement strand
AGGACCCGACTGATGCAGGGCGTTATTGTCGATTGCGTGACAGATTTTGAAACACCCTACGGGATAAACCTTGTCTCCGAAAATCCCCCCACCCCCAAATCACTTTTCTAATGGTCCATCTTTAAAGATAAAATATCCAAAAAATAATAATCAAGGGGTATGTTCACATAACAATAGCCGTGAAGCGTCTCGGTTGCATATCTGAACAAAACTCCATCATGGTGTTTCGTCCGCAAAATACCTCAAAGAAAACACATTAATATAACTACTAGATTCTTTATTTTTCCGTAGGTTTAACGAATTATTTATGTTAGTCCGGGTCGAGAAACAGTCCCTCAGGTGCAATCGAGTGGCAGCTGTTTGGATTTAGCTCTAAAAATCGGCATGTCGGAACAAAACCACCGGAACGGAACCACCGAAACAACCGGAACCACCGGAACGAAACCACCGAAACCTGCGAAACAACCGAAACTGTCAGAAAAGAACGAACGGAACCACCGGAACTACCGAAACGAATTCAAATCAAACTCTTGTTAAAGAGAGTTTTTAAAACATTGTTGGCTTTGCACTGTTTTAAGCCACGCATTTGGCGCGCGTAAAGAGAAGACGCTAAATCAGGGACCGCACGGAGGGAGGGGCTGGAGGAGCTTTAGCAAAAATAAAAATGCATTAAACAAAAAATATTTTAACAAAAATAACGGAGCCAAAAAGAGCAAAAAATCGTTTATTCGAAAGTGACCAGAGTTACTGGCAAAGACAAACACGCAGATAAATAGACAGAAAGAAGTATTAGTCGTTACAATTATGAAATACGAGCTTCAGATCATTTTATGATGTAGTTTTACTGAAAAGTAAAAGCTATCCCTCCATGACAGGACTGATGTTACCAAGGAGAACTCGCGCGCCGAGAAGAATTGAAATTGGCACTGGAGAGCCAACATATCCTGTGACCGCTCAAGACTATTACAGGCGAATATAGTTTGAAGTTTTTGACTTTATGATGAACGCTATTGACCAGCGTTTTGAGCAGCCAAGCTTTGATACATATGCGATTGAGTCTCTCTTAATTAAGACCCTCAAATGGCAGGACAAATCCGAAGAGCTAAAGTTTATGGAAAAACTGTATAACGATGATGTTAATATTTCAATGTTAACTGCCCAGATGGAAATTTTACAAGTGCTGCTGAAGGATCGTGATTATTCGTGTTTTGACGACATCATAGTAAAACTTAAAGAGCTACCCAACCCAGAACGGGAAATGATAAATAATGGTAATTGAACTGCGTGGAGTGCAATTTGGTCTGGAATCATACGCGTGATTCAAAATCGAACAAGCCGCAGCGCGAGTTCGATTTGAAATGACAAGTATGATTTCAGACCAAAATTGCATGACACAAAGTTCAATTACCACTTTATAACAGCCATTTCGAAATCACAGTTTTTTTTTGTCAATATTAATATTTGCTTATCCATGAAATTTGATAGGTTAGTATTATTTCACTTTCATGTTGATCGGTTACAGAAAGGATGCAATTTAGAGTAAAAAATAGTGCGATTTGGGAATAAATTGCATTGTTGAGATCCAATCAGATTGCAAGGATCACCAGTGATTTCAAATGAATGTAATAAAAGAAGTTATCACGTCATTTGAACTCATGCTCGTAAATCGGGCAACCGGATTTACCTGAAAGATCCTTTTCGAGGCTAAAAACATGGCTCCGTTCAAGGATGAACCAGGAACGATTTAGTAACCTGACAGTTTTAAACATACACAAAGAAAGAACTGACAGGCTTTCCACCATTGACATCGCAAACGAATTTACCGACCGCAACACAAACAGAAAGCGTACATTTGTCACTTTTCAGGTAATGATGTGCATAATATCATTCACTTAATTATTTTCAGTTACCGTTTTGTTAAATTTCAGAACCGTGGAAATATTTTGAATGAATAATTAAACAATTATTGAATTCGGCTTTTGTTTGATATGAAGATATGCAGATCTCGGAGGGTGTTATCCTCCTCAAGCCTTCGGCTTCAGCTTTGGCGGATAACACCCTCCTCGATCTGCATAATTCTTCATATCATACTCAGCCTCGTCCCATAATTGCTAATTATACAGCGTTGAGTTCAAGGCAGCTCAAGCAAAATCGTTGGATTTCTGGCTTATTTATAGTAATTACAAGTTGATATCAGCAGTATAACAGTCTATGATATTTCAATTTAGTGATGGTGAATTTTGAGACCCGGTAGCAACATCCCTGAAGATGTGGAAAAAAATTAATAGTTGTATCGGTATAAAAGCATTCTCCGTAACTTTATGCCTCCCCCCCCCCCAAATTTCGTCCAAGCGTTTTTCTTTAGCCCCTTCCCCCCCCCCCACCTCCCACTCAAAAACGTGCTGCGCGGTCCCTGTGAATTCCTGCAAGTTTAGCGAACGTTGCGTTTACAGCCAAGACCAAGTGTCTCCCGATGGCGAGGACATATCTTGAGTTGATCAATGTTTTGCGGGCGTGAAAAGTGACGCGCTCTTGCGAGAATAAGCTCAACTTATCTATAGTACTCATGCTTATCCATAGTACGGCTTCAGTTGAGCAATGGCATGCATGACTTTGACAGACATTATCCTTGCTACTGAAACCACATTGCCCGCCAACGATCTCTTGAAATGATCACGTTTCACCTTCCATAGAGTAAAAACATGATTTCCGCACTCTAGTGCAAAACCCTGACCGTGGGGATTGGTCGATTCACGTCTTTGGCAAAGACGCGCAAACACTATTTGAGTGAGTAGGGGTGCCGAGTCGATTAGGAAATGTGGATCCGAATTTCCGATCGAACACCAAATCCGGATTTCGCGGCGGATTTTGTTAATAGGAATCTTTCCCCGACATGGATTTCAATCATCGAAATCCGTCGCGAAATCCGTTTTCGGATTTTGTGTTCGACTGCAGTGAAATCCGAAATATCCAGATTTTAAGATCTGAATCCAAATTTGCCAATCGACTGCACCCGATGGGCTGTTCTCGACTCTGCGAGAATTTTTGGGGAAGCAACATCATAATTCATAATCATAATTCATAATTCATAATTCATAATTCATAATTCATAATTCATAATTCATAATTCATAATTCATAATTCATAATTCATCATAATTAGCGGTCAGCGGAGCAAGATGGCTGCCTTTTTCTTCGCTCTTGAAGAAATTGTAGTGAATTGCAGTTTAGTGTTCTGTAGCGTGTGATTTAACCCATTTGTGTAATATTACGAGTGTCTACCAGTATGACGGCTATTAATTACGACCAATTTGCCAAAATCTTAGACGATAAACTTAGTCCACTCAACTCGAAAATCGCCGAGTTGAAAAAATCTATTGATGAAGCGATGAATCATGTTGAATTTGTGAATGCGAAGTACGATGAATTGCTACAGATGATGAAGACCTCAAATGATGAGAGAAAGGCTTTGCAAGATGTGAATAAGATTTTGCAAGATGAGAATAAAATCTTGAAGGCAACAATTCACAGCATAGAAAGATCACTGGAATCGGTCACGAAAGCCAACCATGATCTGGAGCAGTACACTCGCAGAGAGTGCGTGGAAATCCGAGGAATTCCTGTTGCTACTAATCCATCAGAAGAGCAAACCAACAATATTGTCAAGGATGTCGGTAAACTACTGGGAGTGGATATTACTGAAAACGACATATCAGTGAGCCATCGAATGCCTCAAAGTCAACAAAGTCAACCACGCAAAGGCAAGCCTGGACCACCGGCTATCATAGTCAAATTTACGAAGCGTGATGTCAAAGATAACTTCTACCGTGCAAGGAAGCAGCTTAAAGATTTAACAACTCAAGATCTTGGATATCCCGAGAAAAACAAGATCTATCTTGCAGAGAGTCTGACAGAAAGGAATCGAATGTTATTCAAAGACTGCTTAAAGACAAAGAAGGATAAGGAGTTTAAGTTCATCTGGACACTAAATGGAAAAATCTTTATGAGGAAAGATAAAGACTCTCCTGTTCACCTCATTGCTAACAAAGAGGATCTTCAAAAGATGCAATCTAGATAAGTATCTATATACTGGACTTTTGACGATTTGATGTATTGTTTAAAATGTGCTACTGGTACTTGTGTCACAGATACCAGTGAGAAGGCCTGTGATTTGGCTAATTCTCTTCCATCTCTAAGTGTCACTTCTTCTAGTAATATTCCGCATCTCACTGACTTAGATGCTGACCTTAACATGCCTTTGGATAGTAACTTTGGTTTTTATAGTACTCATGACTTTCATAGTAATTATGACATCAACGAGTGTCTACTAAGTGATCAATCTTTCTCTTTGATAAATTGCAATATTAGGAGCCTATCAGCTAATTTTGACAAATTGTCCAATATGTTATTAGAACTATATTTTCCTTTTTCACTTATTGGTCTTACTGAAATCAAACAGAAAATTGGCGAATCTCCTATATCAAACACTGACTTATATGGATATCAGTTTCTTTCACAGCCAAGCCTTTCCAATGCTGGGGGAGTTGCTTTCTACATAAATGATAACTTAAATTTTAGCATAAGACCTGAATTTACAACCACTGCTGAGGGTTTTGAAGCTTTATGGATTGAAGTGCATAATAATCGTCATTCAAATTTATTGTGTGGAATCATTTATAGACACCCAAATGGTGACTTAGAACGGTTTATTGAATATTTGAGCTCCGCAGCTGATAGAATTAATCAAGAAAACAAAACCTGCATAATCATGGGAGACTTTAACATAGATCTTTTAAAACTAGAATCACACTCAGCAACTGATAGTTTCCTTAATACCCTGGGTTCTCATTTTTTCCAGCCCTATATATTGCAGCCAACAAGAATCACAGATCATTCAGCAACTTTGATTGACAATATTTTTTTCAATTCAATTGAGCACTTTACAATTAGTGGTAATATAGTGCATGATCTCACTGATCACCTTCCTAATTTTATAATCTTTAACAAATTTTCAACACTTCCTTGTAATGTCAGTGTATTCAAAAGAGATTACTCGGAATTCGATCAGCAGGCCCTAGTCAGTGAGATTCAATTAATTGACTGGGAATCTGTTTTTATATCCAATGCTAGTCCATGCGATATGTTTAAATCATTTTACTCTAAAATTTCTAATATAATAGACAAACATATACCAGTCAAACAATTATCTAGGAGGGAACTGAAGCTTAAATCAAAACCGTGGATATCTAATGCCCTACGGAAGTCCATTCAGATTAAAAATAATTATTACAAGAAATACCTTAAGACAAAGTCTACCTATTACCATACAAAATTTAAGCTATACAGGAACAAATTAAATCACCCTCTTAAAATAAGCAAAAAACAATATTATAATAAATATTTTTTTCAAAACATTAAAGATGGCAAAAGGATTTGGATGGGTATTAAACAAATAGTAAAATTTAAGCCACAAACTAGCCAGAGGCTCATTAAGATTGTAGATAACAACTCTGTAATAACTGAACCTAAACTTGTTGCTGATGCATTTAATAATTATTTTGCCAATATTGGAAAAAAATTAGAAAATGAAATACCAAGTGCACCCAACAGCCCAATGGTATATTTAAACAATCCAACATGCAATAGCTTTTTTATTTTTCCTGCCACATGTAGTGAAATCGAAGCTGAAATATCACAGTTAAAAACTGGTAAATCTGTAGGACCATCCAGCATCCCAATTGACATACTAAAAATGTTGAAAACCTGTGTATCCAAACCACTGGAGATTGTTTTCAATGCTTCTCTTTCAACTGGTGTTGTTCCCAGTGATTTCAAAATAGCAAACATCGTACCTGTCCTCAAAAAAGGATCACAGTCTTGCTTATGCAATTACCGCCCTATCTCCCTCATCTCTGTCTTTAGTAAGCTCTTAGAAAAACTCGTATATAACAGATTAATTAAATTCTTAGAAAAAAACAAAGTCCTGTTCGAAAACCAATATGGTTTTAGAGCTAAGCATAGTACAGACCATGCAATCCTTTGCATAATTGATAAAATTCAGAAAGCAATTGATGACCGAAGCTATTCTTGTGGTATATTCCTTGATTTTACCAAAGCATTTGACACCGTCAATCACCAGATTTTGATTAAAAAATTAGAATATTATGGTATCCGAGGCATTGCTAAAGACTGGTTTATTTCCTATCTCAGTGACCGACAACAAGTTGTTACTGTTAATAATGCAACATCCACTAAATGTGATGTAACTTGTGGAATCCCGCAGGGATCAGTACTTGGCCCACTGCTATTTTTATTATATGTAAATGATTTTCACTGCTGCTCAGATGTATTCGATTTTCATCTTTTTGCAGATGATGCAAATCTGTTTTATAAAAGCAAATCTCTTTCTACCCTAGAAACAAACATAAATGCTGAATTAAATAATATTCACATATGGCTCTGTGCTAATAAGCTATCACTTAATATAGAAAAGTCAAATTTTGTAATTTTCCATCCACCTCAGAAGAAGTTACAATCTCATGATTTCAATCTGGCTATCAATAACAAGCAACTTAAGCAAGAATTTTGTATAAGGTATCTGGGTATCCTAATTGATTCAAATTTAAACTGGAAGGACCAGGTTAAATGTATCACTAAGAAAATTAGAAGAAGCATTGGTATCCTCTCCAAACTTCGATATTATGTTGGCCTAGATATTTTATTAAGCTTATATTATGCCCTTATATATCCTTTTTTGACTTATGGAATAATTATCTGGGGAAATACCTATAAGACTACTCTTCAGCCAATTGCTATTCTACAGAAAAAAGCAATGCGAATTATTACCTTCTCTAGATTTGATGAACACTCTAGTCCTTTGTTTAAGTCTCTTGAAATTATAAAATTTTTGGACCTAGTAACTTTTTATTTAGCCATCTTTATGTACAAATATCACAATCAACTATTACCACCTGTTTTTATTTCTTTTTTCACTAAAATAACACAGATTCATAGCTATAATACAAGGCTTGCTGCAAAACAGTCTTATTATCTCCCAAAAGCAAGAACTAATTATGGAATATTCAATATTAGATTTCAAGGTCCATCAGTGTGGAATTCCATTGATGAAGATATTAAATCGTCTTCTTTGTCTTTATTTAAAAAGAAAATGAAACAGCACTTAATCAAAGATTACTAGACATCTGTACTTCGATTTCGATTTTGTAATTCTAAGATAAGAAATAATACTGTTTTGCAACGTAAGAATTATGGTCATTTTAAAATACTGGTACTTTACTTAACTCTGTTTAACTTTGTTTTTGTGTGTATTTATGTGTGTTTGTTCTTGTGTCCCTGACCTTAACATTTAAATATCTTTTCTTACAGCTGGCTGCCTGGCATTTTTAACTCTTAGGTTATTTCGGGCAGCCTGCACCCCTATCATCTATTCTATGTATATGTTTATATTTTTTGTTGTAATAATGATGGGGTGAAATAAAGTATTGTTGTAGGATGCTGGTACACGTTGTGTTGATATGAAAATGAGACGCTTTTTCAAAGGGCCATTGTTGCGTGAATTTACCCCTTGAGTATTTATTATTTTTTTTGGCTACTTTATTTTTAGGGATAGACCATTGGAAAAGCGATGGGAGGCTGGGGTGAGGATTTTCGGAGACTCAAGAAGCACTTTTCATTTGAATGGAAAAACCGGGGAGAATTTTCTGTCATAACCGCCGACCAGTTAGCTCAGTGGTAGAACACCGGACTACCGTGCGGGAGGTCGCGGGTTCAAACCCCGGCCGGACCAACACTCAGGGTCTTTAAATAAATGAGGAGAAAGTGCTGCCTTTGTAATGACATCTACAAACGGTTAGACTTTCTAGTCTTCTCGGATAAGGACGATAAACCGTAAGCCCCGTCTCACAACTCTTCATAATTCTCTGATTTTGTGGGACGTAAAAGAACCACTAGGGACGTAACAAAACTCTGGCAGTGACCACCGCTAGTGTCTGTCTTAATTTGATATTGACATTACGGGGGCACTCATAACTTAACTTCATTAATTGTAAACTGCGTTATAAGCAGTCTGGCAAAGTCCCCCGGCCAGTGTTGTAATGCGCATTTGAATATTGTATAGAAAATGCGCAATATAAATGTGATATATTATTATTATTATTATTATAAGGAACGGAACTATTTTTCTCAATCAAAATAGAACCGGAATAGAGTGTTCTTTTTACACTGAGGGTGTACTCTCTAAGAAACTAGGTACTAACAAAAACAACACGAAGTCGCCCAAGGAGCATGGAACTAGTGGAACGCCGCAGATGTTACAGGATTTTCGGATCATTCCGACAAAAACAAGAAAGAGGAATACCTCAGATGGTATTCCTTATACGTTGTGAACAAATTCCGGTGGAAAAATTCGTTCCATTTGATTTACTAAGGGAACAACCGGGTTTTCGAAATTGCCAACGATTTCGCCCGAGGGGTGTTTCAAAATCTGTCACGCAATCGACAATGTTCGGGTCTAATCAGCTCCATAATGACCTCTTATCAGCTCCAGTTCCAAGACTAAAACAGATCTAAATGTGTCCCAGATGTCTCAACAAATTACCCAGGCATATGGTTGATGAACTGCAGCGTTTCTTACGATCAGATATAATACTAGGCAAATTCGACGAAGAAGTTTCTGAAAGTTTTATATCAGATCTACAACAGTTTGGACAACAACTGAACCCGATTGCAGCCTCTATCGGCTTCATTCTGCCGCTTCAAGACAACACACGCTACTATTCGACGCTATTATACAATGGTAAGTCAAATTCATTCTCAAATGAAATATGGAATGAGAATATTAGTTAATATGGAGCGCTCATTTCAATGTAACCGATGCGACTAGTCAATGTAAACAAACACTCTGAGGTCAATTTGAGGTCACTTAGCGCAAAATTTCTTCAAATTGGTCGACTTATTCTGAAGCGCTCGCTAAAAACCTAACCAAAATTTTAATGTACGTTATAACACTATATCTCGAGACTTCAAAACTAAACTTTGGGGCAATTCGGAGAATTCCCATAACCAGGAGCTCGATTTCAGTTTTGCCTATAAACTTTCGCATTCGTGAGCTCTTGTCAACTGGCCATTTAGAAAGCGGTTAACAAGCGTTGATTTTACACTTCAGAATCGGAAATCTGTCGTAAATAGGATGCTAGATGTCCATTTTATAGAAATTAAGTGTTAGGTTGCCGATAGGTTGACATGTTTGGTTACGCGAAGCAGTTATTTCGGCCGGTCTATTTTCCCTTGTGAGGCGGCTAATTTCAGGCGTCAGACGGGCGAAATAAAAAATCTCAAATAATTCCAAATATCGACCGTATTTCGGAAAATAAACCCCAGGAGGTTTGTAAACTAGTCAGTACCTCTCTTTAGACTTAAAATGAGGGTAGGTTAGGTTTTCGACTGTGGCCGCCTTTTGCTCGATTTTCCTGTGCACTTGCTCTTAAAGTCTTTTCTTTGAATGTCAGCGGGTTAAACAAAACAACCAAGCGACGCCAAGTGTTTCGATGGCTACATCAACAACTGATCAGATGTTATATTTTTACAAGAAAACATATTCATCTCCTCAGACAATCAAAACATGCGGGAAGCGGAATGGGGAGGCAAAATAATTGAAAGACGTGGTTCAAATCACAGTAGAGGCGTAATGATTCTCTTTAAGCCTAGACTCGACTAGCCTCCTTCGCAGCCGTTGTTTGTGTCGGTCCTATTCTCCGTCCCCACCAACTTCTGCTGAACCGAGCCGAACATTCCATTCCCATTGTGTCTGAGTATCCAATCAGGAGGGAGAATAGAACGGACACAACTTGACAACGACCACGACGAGGCCACGGGAACATAACTGCGGTTCAGCAGACGTTGGTGGGGAGGGCGAATAGGACCGACACAAACAACGGCTGCGAAGGAGGCTAAGACTCGACGTGACAATCGAAAAAAAGTGATACAAACGGCAAGTACAGCCTTAGTAAAGTGTTACTAGATGGTGAAATATTTTTGATTTTGAATATTTATTCTCCAAACTGATGATCAAACCCAACTAAATAAATAAAATTCCTCAAGGGTTAAAATACTTATGCAAATGAAAAAGTGGTGCTAGGTGGACTTTAATTGTGTAATGCATGAGATAGACAAACGCGGAGGGCGTCCGATTATATATACAAAATTTTCGAGATGTCCGTTCCGAAATTGAATGGAACGGGCAAAGTTCCGGGAAAAGTTTTCCGCAAATTTAGGAATACGTTTTGAGTGCACCCTCTTGGATGGAATTTCTAAAATTATCGAAATTTTCGTGTTCCATTCGCGATAGATGTCGGTTTTGTTTCGTTATTGTCATTGAACTTTGATTGACACTTGCATGCATTGCTATCCCTTGAGCATGCGCTGTAATGGACTAGAGGATCTAGAGGATTAAACATGTGAGTCAAGTTGTCCGGCATGACTGTTTGTTAGTTTTACTTCGTTCTTGCTCGGTATCCTAACTTGACATGGTGTCAGACTGATAGCGGATAACTAATCCAAGAACCTTCGCAAAGTCGTTACGAGTCGCGGTGACCGTACAAAGACGCTGAAGTTCAAACGGGTAAAGAAAACAACAAGCAATGATGTCAGACCACGAGGAAGATGCTCCCGGCGCGGAAGCGGGCGCCGTTCAACAACCGCTTCAGCAGCAAGCAGCGATATCCCAACCTGGTATTAGCCCGATTGCAAATTTTCAGGTATCTCTTCCGGACAAGTTTATATTCAAGCCTGACGACTGGCCGAAGTGGATCCAAAGATTCGAAAGATTTCGCAAAGCTACAGGACTTGACAAACAAAGTGGCGAGAACCAAGTGAACTCTATGATTTACGCAATGGGCGACTAAGCTGATGATATCCTTGTCTCCTTCAAATTAACATCGGAACAAGAAAAGAAATACGAAGAAGCGAAAGAGAAATTCGAAAGTTACTTCCTTGTGAAGAGAAACATCATCTTCGAGCGAGCGAAATTCAATTCAAGAAAACAACAGGCGGGAGAGTCGGTGGATAACTTCATTACGGATCTACACAACCTTGCAAGATACTGTAATTGATGAACTTATCCGAGACCGTATCGTCGTTGGCATACTAGAAAGCCGTGAACTCTCAGAAAAGATGCAACTTGATCCGAAACTCACCTTGGATAAAGCTAAATTTTGCGAGACAACGCGAGACGGTGAAACAACAACAAACAATCCTCGATGGTGGATTTACAAAGTCGCCTCGGGTCGAGGTTGATGTAGCCTCCTACGCAGACGTCTTTTGGCTCGTCACGCAATCTTTCCTCCACAACAACGTCTGCTGAAAACGAGCGGCACATTCCTTTCCCATTGTTAGCAAAGATCAGCCGGAGTCCACGTGAAAATTACTACAGAGCCAATCGGAGCTAGGTTTTTGTGCGATGTCAATCAAAAGCTGCGTTTAAAATGCTCCCTTGGGACCCCTTGAGGCAATTTATGTTTCTCCCCGAAATCCCTTCCAAATCATAACTTTTATTATCCAAAAAACTTATATTGGAAATAATTTTTCCTCTGTAGTTCCATAATAATCCCGACTGCGAGCATACCAGTGTTCGGCAAGAGTTCTGTGGACATACCGGCAGATCGGAAATGCCTTGGAAATCGATCTTTAAAAGTGTGTTTTTCTTGAGCGACGCGTTCGTCTGTTTCCAACGTTATCAGCGGTTACTTCGCTTCAAAAAATTAAAGCAGACCTGCGAGCAGTTCAAGAGGATATTAGGTTGGAATTTAAGGAAGCTGTAATAAGAACGACGCGATTACGGTGAGATTTTCCTAAAACGGAGGTGGATGTTTATACTGCGCTGATCGCACCTTCAACAAACGTATCGAAGCAACATCACTAAATATGTCACCTTCCCTACCACTTTCCTTTCTTTGCAAGAAGACAATGGCGAAAGTTCTGCATTATCGGAAGGTTGCGGAAGTCAATCTGGGATCATTTTTTCAAGCGCCGAGGAAATCCAGTCCTCAAACACCGCCGCTAACAAACGAAACCGGTTTATCGTACCTTAACCTATTTCGGTGCCTATTTGACATCTACTCCGATTCAAAGTGCCTTGCTCTGAAAATCGAGGACAGATTATTAGCCTTACGAAAGTTGTTAAGTGAAAATATGTATTCACTATCCCAGTGAAACTGTCAACAAACGCTTGCTCAGACTATGAAACCACTGTTAGTTTATAAATGTTTAAATAATCTAGCTCCCCCCTATTTTTGTGATTATTTCATAAGAAATAATTGTATTCACAGTTATAACACCAGAAACAGAAACGATCTTCACTTACCCGCCCCTAAATTAAGTCTAGGAAAGAACACTTTTAGGTATTCAGGTTCGATCCTTTTTAATAAATTACCTAGAACATTGAAAGGAGCTACATCACTCTCCAATTTTAAGAATTTTCTTACAGCGGTGATTATATTGCCGTGAACACCTAAAATATGTTTGGAATGTTAATTGTGTTGTAACCAATCACAGGCGAGATCTTCAAACCACAGAAACCACAGGCAACGAACGGTCACGGAACAAATTATTTTCGTTTTGTTTAACATGTTTAAGGATACAAGCTCTCTTATTAGGAATTTAAAACACCACTGCTCCCCAAGATCAATGCTGAGGAGCGCATTCAGCACATCGTTCGATTTTAGAAAGAAAAATTTAGAAGCCAACGCGATGCGACGACGACCGGCTTTCCATGTAACGACATAATGAACAATCGTGTATTCTTAGAAATATAAATTTTCAGATATGCATTCAACAATATAAAGCCGTTGGGTTGTAACATGCGAGTTTACGGACATTAACGGAGATTCTTTTGGTAAGAAGAACTGCGATCGGAGATAATCATGTTTTTTTTTTCTTTTGCGCGCAAAATGTGCTAATAATCGCATCCAAAGGGGACTTAAAATCTTCTTGGCTAAATCCCCTCATAACTAGTTTCCTACAGCATGTAATCCCCCTGATATCAAATGCATAAATGCCTTCAGAGAAAAAACAAAATTATATTTTGGAAGGAATACCGAAAATTGGGCTGTTTACTTTGCGCGATGTGTCAATCATTCCATAGATGTTGAATTTGGTCGGTGGTTTTCCAGTTTGCGATCTTGCGATCAAGGAAATTTTGCCGGCACAGTAGTTCGAAGGTTTAATCGTTAGCACACGTAAATCCAATCCCCTTGTTCTACAAAAAAATATTAGCGAGGATTATGTTATCAGAAACGAAAACATCGACAAGAACAACTCTCGAATTTCAACTTTATTATTAGCTACCAAAAAAAAGAATAATAAATTACCAAAATAGTAAATCTCCCTGACCTAACAAAAAAGTGTTAACGCTTGCTGCAATAGCCGCGAAGCGATGGGAATCAGAAAATTCTAGCGGCTTACCTTGCAACATTGTAACTTGCGATCAGCCGTAACTACCGACTTCGATCGTTACAAAAAGTTTGAAAATTCCCACGCCAAACCGTCGCGTGCGTTGGCCCGGCACTTCGGCTTTGTAATTTATTTCAAAATCGTTCAAACCTGTATTCTTCGCTATTATAACACATACTGTAAACAAATAGGAAGGAAAAGCAATTGTTTACTTGTAAAGAGACTGAATGTTAAAACAAAACGAAAATAATTTGTTCCGTGACAGATAGGAAACCGTTCGTTGCCTGTGGTTTCTGTGGTTTGAAGATCTCGCCTGTGATTGGTTACAACACAATTAACATTCCAGACATATTTTAGGTGTTCACGGCAATACAATCACCACTGTAAACAACATTTTACTAGATAAGATATTGTATATTTTATTGGCTTTTCGATTCTACATGATTGTTATCTTTTATCCTGTTTTAGTTTTTAGCTTGTGGTAGTTTTTATTATTTATCATGTAGTAGTCATTAATTACGCAGGGCTCCTATTGATACCAGCCTGGTACTGAAAGGGCTACCCTGCCTAAATAAAGATGACTTGACTTGACTTGACTTGTGTAAAATATGGCACGTAATGTTGAGTGTCACGTCGAACTCGGTCGGTAAATTTACAAAGACATCCATCTTTTTATCCACAAAATACACCATAGCCTCTCTCTGATCGACAATCATACTCGTTGAAACAATAGAACCATAAGCCAAACAATCATACTCGTTGATCATGATATCCGCCTTGTTGTTTTGAAATCTCACGCGCGAGAAAATGTTCAAGTCCAAAGTACACTTCCAGGATTGGGAAGTGCGCTCTGATTGGTCTACGTAAAATCCCGCTCGTTTCAGCAGACGTTGTTGGGGAGGAAAGATTGCGTGACGAGCCAAAAGACGTCTGCGTAGGAGGCTAAGGTTGATGGTGTCGCGAAAGGAAACTTTCGACGAAAGAAAGACAGCCTCAGGGACAAGGGCCAAGAAAAGACCAAAACGAAGCTTCCTGAATATTCCAGAACAAAACCTCCGCCAGAGCAGAAGTGCCAAAGGTGCCTCGGAAATTTCCACCCGAAGAAAAGCTGCCCAGCATGTCTTTCCACGTGTAGAAAGTGCTCGAAAATTGGTCACTTGGCGCAGGCCTGTAAAAGTTCAAAAGCTGGAAAATTGTTCGAGATTGCCATTGATGACGAAAATTTCTCCCTTGGAGAAGTCGTGGATTTACATGAAGCCCAAAGCGACCTAACAAAGTCACCTTGGATGACAAGCGTACTTGTAGATGATAAACCAGTAGACTTCAAGATTGACAGCGGAGCAGACGTCACTGTGATGCCTTATGATACCCTTCTAAGTCTTGATCTCCAAACAAATCTGGAAGCTACCGACAAAGTGCTGATGGGTCCTTGCAACTACAAGCTGAATTGCAAAGGAAAAGTAACTGTTAAACTTTGTTACAACTCAAACACTGTGAAAGAAACCATCTACGCAGTGGAAAGCTTAGCAAGACCACTCCTCGGTAAATCTGCTGCAGTGAACCTTAACCTCATATCAAGAGTGTCCGAGCTCACCAGCGATGGGTACAAGGTGGGTACAAAGTGATGCGTGACAACCCTAAGCTGTTCACTGGACTTGGAGCTATGAAAGAAGAATTCACCATCAAGCTGAAGGACGATGCGAAACTCTTCGCGCTCTCAGTTGCAAGAGAAGTCCCCATGCCACTTTATGGCATCACCAAGAGCGAAATTGACAGGACGTTGAAGAGTGGAGTTATATCGCCTGTCGACAGCCCAACAGAATGGTGTGCCCCGATGGTTGTTACACCCAAACCCAGTGGCAAAGTTAGAGTGTGTTTGGACCTACCAAAGCTCAATGAGTACGTTCAGCGTGAGAACCGCCCTCTTCCATCCGTCGAAGTCACCCTGGGAAAGTTGGCTAGTGCAAAGTACTTCATGAAGTTAGATGCGAACTCTGGATTTTGGCAGATCAAGTTATCTGAAGATTTAAGGCCTCCCAAGACCTTTATTACACCCTGGGGTCGTTAGTACTTTAACGTGCTGCCTTATGGTATTAGCTCAGGATCAGAAAAGTTCCAGAAATGCATAAGCAGAATCCTTGAGGGACTTGACGGTGTCGAATGCAATATTGATGATGTGCTGGTCCATGCCCCAACCCAAGAATTGCAGGACAAAAGACCGGAACAAGTGTTCAAGCGGCTAACTGAAGCGGGCGTGACACTCAACGTCAACAAGTGTACTTTCCGAGTGCCTAAAATCAAGTTCCTGGGAAATCTCGTGAGTGCAGACGGGATCGAGGTGGATCCAGACAAAGTGTCGGCAGTGGTAAACCTACCAGTACCCAAGAATGTCCATGAAGTTTGCGTTTTCCTGGGGATGGAAAACCACTTGAGCAAGTTTGCAGAGCATCTGCCTGACAAGGCGAAACCAATCAGAGATCTCATGCAGAAGGACCACCAGTGGGTCTGGGGATTACCCCAACAAAAGGCATTTGAAGAAATCAAGTCAAGTCTCACCCGAGCACCAGTACTCGCTCTCTATGATCCCAACAAGGAAACCAAAGTCTCAGCAAACGCATCATCGTTTGGTTTGGGAGGAGTACTACTACAGAAGCAAGAAGACAAGACTTGGAGACCTGTCGTATTTGCATCTAGAGCCCTCACTCCAGTGGAATGTAAATATGCACAGATAGAGAAGGAGGCCCTTGCTCTCACTTGGGCATGTTTGCGATTCAGCGACTACATAGTCCATCGTCGCAGAAACAGACCACAAACCTCTGATTCCCCTTCTCACCACCCGTACACCACCCTCCTAGAATACAACGGTTAAGAATGGGCCTCGTGCGTTTTCATTTGAAAGAGGTGAACCATGTACCTGGTAAGGAACTGTACATTGCAGATGCACTATCTAGAATGTAAACAGACAACCCAGACAGGAAGCCTACAGTGCCTGAAGAAGAGATGAACATCTACATTAACAGCATACTGGACACCCTATCTGTCTCAGATGTGAAGTTATTGGCAATAAAAGAAGCCCAAGATGAAGATCCTGTCTGTCAGAAGTTAAAGAATTACTGCGTGGAAGGTTGGCCGGACAAGTTCCATCTCCACAATGAAGTGAAATCCTATTGACCGTTCAGAGGAGAACTCAGTGTTGTCCATGGAATTTTGTTGAAGTCGTCAAGAATCGTAGTGCCATCGGCTATGAGACTGCAAGTCTTACACAAAGTCCTCGAAGGGCACAAGGTATTAGGTGCGGTTACACTACACCTCTTATCCATGGGTAGCCTTGGGGTTATGGCTTGGGTTGGGTTTACCTTGGGTTATTATCGACTCCCCATTTGCGGCTACACGCTTGTAAATTACCCAAGGGCAAGATAAACGTTGACCTGTTTTGACGGGAAACTTCCTTGTAAATATGTAAGATCTGAACTTTGAATTTTTCTTTGGCTTGATTTCCGTAATTGTCACGGTGCTTCAACACTTTACGTCTTTCCCTTTTTTCGTTGAAGACTGACGGATTTTTCTTTTGATTTGGTTGTTTGATTTAGTGTTGACGCCTTCTCCTGGCTCCGTATAGGTAACAGGATCAACAGTTGTTCTCGCCACCCACTTCTTCACCGCCTTTTCTCCTTTGTGAAGTTAAGCTGGTTTCCCGCTTTACAAATCTGGGGTTGACTTTGTCTGAGCTGGCCATGAATTTATCGATGTCAACGTAAAATTCGCAGGTCTTGCGGTGTCTTCCGGTCTTGTTGTTGTTTTCACTGTCACTCAGTTTATATTTATCGAATATGCCTCTCCATTTTTCCTTTCTGTACTAAAGTTTTCAATGTGTCGATCCGGCTTCCCTGCACAAATGAGCACTTCTCATTGTCTTTGTTAAGGCGTATATCAGGCATTTCACCTCTGGGTTTGACCAGCAACAACGCTTGCTTTTCGCTTCAGTTGATTCACTTGGTAAAGACTCGCTACTGCTGGTGCTTTCGGCTGGGCTACAAGGACGACCAGACGGAGCAAACTGCAAATGGCCTTCTTCAGGGAAAACGGGGAAAGTGCATGCTGATACTGATTTGCATGTGGCGGTTCTTGCACACGATACAAATAGAAACGTAAAAAATACTCACATCATTGCGCGAAATCCAGCCATATCATGTTATTTACACATATCATCACAGCACCGGCGTGGTTTCCTTGCGTTCGGCAATCTTGTGATTGGTTGAGCCGCCTTGGGGACTTGTTAACCATAAGACTTACATCTGGAACTGTCATGGACAATTCTTTTGTTCTTTTTGACGTATCCATGGAAATTTCCCGGAGGCAATTTCACTTTGGGCAGATCGGTTACACACAAAAGATTGTTTCCCCGTGAGAAAAAGCAATTTACCCAAGGGCAAAATGGCTAGTGTAGCCGCAGCTATTGTCAAGTGTATGGGACGTGCCAAGACGTCTATATGGTGGCCTGGTCTAAGTCGAGAAGTTCAAGACCTGATTGAAAAATGCGAAGTCTGCGCAAAGCATCGACAGCTGCGTGCCGAACCACTTATGCCAACACCATTTCCTGAACGCCCTTAGCAGATTTCTGGAACAGATTTGTTTGAACTCGAAAAGGTGAATTACCTGATAGCAGTGGACTATTTCTCACGTTACATTGAGGTAGCTGCCATTTAAAAGACCATGGTCTCATGAAGTTATCAGAGCATTGAAGGCAATCTTCCCTTCAAGGCATGGAATCCCAGAAGAAGTGAGATGTGACAATGGCCCACAATACGCATCACCAGAATTCACAAGTTTTGCCACAGAGTGGGGTTTCAAGCACACAAGAAGCAGTCCCTGTTTTTCACAGTCTAATGGAGAGGTGGAGCGTGCTGTAGAAACCGCTAACTCCTTGTTAAAGAAAGAGAAAGATCCATCTAAGAGACTGTTAGCATACAGATCCACACCCCTGTCTTGCGGATATTCTCCATCAGAATTACTTATGGAACGGAAACTTCGAGCCACCATCCCAACATTTCCCTCCAATCTTAATCCCTGCTGGCCAGACATGAGTGTGTTACGTGATAGAGAAGTAGAGAGCAAAGAGAAACAAAGGATCAGCTTCAATCGGCGTCACCACGCTTCGCCACTGAACGCATTACAATCTGGTACTCCTGTGTACATCAGGGAATCAGGATCTGCTGGCATTGTAAGCAGAACAGCAGAGAGCACAGAGAGACGAAACCGTTCACACATCAACCAAATCCCTCCGGACAAGCTGACTACCACCAGAAGTTCATACAAATCACCCACTCCTTGCAGAAGTGAGCAACAACCTCAGCTCAAAGTTGTGACTCCTGTGAAGCCACTCCCACCTCTCTGTCTCTCATCAAGACCAAAAAGAATTGTCAGACCTTCTCTTAAAATGAAGGAAAGCCTAGGACTCTGTTGAACACTTAAACATTGGATCCAGAGACACTGTTAGATTTTTCGTGTTTAAACTTGTTAGTAATGGGCATGCTAGTTCGTTACTTGTTATTGTGTGTCACATATTAGACTCGCATGCTGTATCCCAACTTCAAAAAAGGGGAGATGCTGCGTTATTGTTATTGCACTTTGATTGACACTTGCATGCATTGCTATCCCTTGAGCATGCGCTGTAATGGACTAGAAGATCTAGAGGATTAAACTTGTGAGTCGAGTTGTCATGACTGTTTGTTAGTTTTACTTCGTTCTTGCTCGGTATCCTAACTTGACAGGTTTTAGCGTGAACTCAGGTGGACAAGCGGAAAAACCAATAAGCGGACGAAGCACATCCAGCATGTCAATGTACGTGACTTTAAATTCTGGGACGTCGTCGGACGCGTTCCATTCGAACAGCGAAAATTCCGAAAATTTGTACCGATGATTTTTTTCAGTGGAAAGCGCCCAAAAAATGTGTCATTCAAGAGATGATTACTTAAATGAGTTCTCAAGACCTTGATGACACATGGAGCTACAAACATCCTAACATGCAAGGCTTTACATGGAACAACCCATCGATGAAGATTCAGTGTAGATTCGATTATTTTTTTTTATATATCAAAAAGATATGCAGTCTTCAATTAAAGATGTCGAACTTTTACCAAATATCTTCTCAGACCACTCTGCCATCAGTAAATCTTTCAATGTCTTCTGGCGATACAAAAACAAAAAGCGGGCCTGGATGTTGGAAATTTAATAACTCTTTTTTAACAGATGAGAATTCCATCCAAATGATAACCAAACAAATACCAGAGTTTGTTTCAAAATACAAAGAGCTCACAGACAAAGGATTGTTTTGGGAATTAATTAAGATGGAAATTACAGCGTCAACAATAATCTTCACTAAAAGAAAAGCTAAACAAAGGCGAAGTGAAGAAAAAGATTTATTGGCGGAATTCACACGTCTGCAAGAGAAGCTAAGAGTAGACTTTAGCGAAGCTACCAAAATTGAAATGGATCGGGTAAAAAAAAAAAGCTTGCGAAAATAAAACTCGAGGCAAAATTGTCCGTAGCAGAGCTTAATGGGGCGAATTTGGGGAAAAGAACAACAAATATTTTTACAACCTAGAAAAAAAAAAAAACAATAAGCGAAAACATATAACATCGTTAAAAAAAGAAGATGGCTCTGTTCTTCACGATCCCAAAGAAATTTTGGAAAAAGAAGTATTTTTTCAAAGAAATTTATTGGTCTAAAGGCGTGTCCCCAGACTCAGACATCTTTCAACACTTTTTTAATTCAGATGGTCTGAAAACCCTAAAAACCGAAGAAGAAGATAGCTGCGAAGGACTCTTAACGTTACAGGAGTGCGCAAATTCCCTTAGTCATTTCGAAAATAACAAAACTCCAGGTTCTAATGGTTTCACCATTGAATTCTATAGATCATTCTGGGATGCCATTGGACAAATAATGGTTGATAGCTTCAATTACGCCTTTGAAAATGGGTCTTTATCAATCACCCAGAAACTTGGAGCCATATCTTTAATACCAAAATAAGATAAGGATAAAAATTATCTGAAAAACTGGATATCAATATCGCTACTTAATAATGAGTACAAAATTGCTACAAAAGCTCAAGTTTTGCGTTTAAAGAAAGTCTTGCCAACATTTATTAGTCCACGCCAAACTGGATATGTAAGAGGAAGATATATTGGTGAAATTATTTAGAATGATATCCGATATCATGTCCTATACTAAAGTGAAAAAACATTCCAGGCCTGGCCGTTTCTTGGATTTTGAGAAGGCTTTTGATTCCATTGAATTGAAATACCTGCAAATTTCCCTAGAAGTGTTCAAGTTTGGTCCATAATTACGAAAGTGGGTCACTTTTCTATATAAGGACATCACTAGCTGCGTCTTGAAAACCGGTTTTGCAACTAAGCATTTTAACTTAGGTAGAGGAGTCAGACAAGGTTGCCCTCTTTCTGGTATCCTGTTTGTAATTGGCATAGAAATCTTAAACAACGCTATAAAACGCTCTAATGAGATAAGAGTAATTCCGATTGATAAAGTGCATATAGTCAAACTTTCCCAACCAATATGCGGATGATACGACGTAAAGGACATACAGTTAGTACATAAAACTCTTTCTTTTATTGAGCCAATTTGAAAGTTGTTCTGGTCTTAGAATAAACCAGTCCAAATCCGAATTATTATGGCTTGGTTCTTTGCGCCACAGAAAAGACTCCGTGCTAAACTGAAAATGTAGTGATGAACCTATTTACGTCCTAGGAGTTTACTTTTTATACAATGAAGAACTTGCAACAAAAAAGAATATCTTTGATAAGTGAAACCCACTCCAAAAATTATTAAATATTTGGTTTTCTAGAAACATATCAATTTATGAAAGAATCAACATAGTTAAAACCCTCGCAATATAAAAGTTCATGTTCATTTAATTTGCAACGTGCTAGACACTCCACCTGGTTTTACTGCCGAGGTCAATAACATAATATTTACTTACAACTGGAAACGTAAAAATCCAAAACTTCAAAAAAACAACTATCACGAAAGATAAGAATGAAGGAGGACTTGGTATGATTGACTTTTCATTATTTGACAAAGCACTGAAGATATATTGGGTAAAGCGTTTGTGTTCCGATGACGGTGGACCATGGACATTTATTCCATTATCCTTACATTCGAACTTGGGAGGAAAACGTCTTTTTCAATATAATTATGACATCAAATATTTATGTATTAATGAACACTTACCAAAATTCTATCGAGATATATTAATATACTGGCAAGAACTAAACTGTACGACGCCTAAAGATAAAAAGACACCTTAACTCAAATAATTTGGAATAACCGATTTACACGAATAAACAATTCATCTGTTTATTATCGAATCTGGAATCAAATAGGCATCGAAAAACTTGCCTGCCTTGTTAATGATATAGGAAATAGCTTCTTGTCGCTTAATGTGTTCGTGCAAAAATTTAAAATTAAAGTGCTACTGAGACGGAATTGTTTGTTCGTGATCTTTGGAGGCTAATAATTATGCATGCCAAATTTGAGTTCGAAATTCCTAATGGAAGTCCGCTTTTTCGATGCATGTTTCTCGGGAACGAGCGTCCGCCATTACTCAAACCAAATATTGTCCGAGCAAGACCAAAGGCTTGGGGCGCGCACTCCGTGACGTCATCTTATCATCGGAACCAAAGTGCTCTGAGAGGAGGTGTCAGCTCGATACGTAGGAAGAAAGGATATTCCTGTTTATATGTTCATCGTTTGCAAAACCTTGTGAGGCAGATATGCCAGCATGTCGCTGTGTTGTACAGGACTGCACCAACAAGTCAAATCCCCGAATTGAAATCTCTTTGCGTACGCCAAAGAGCAATTATAAACTGGCCAAGTGGAAAGCCTTCGTTCGCACTCACGGCTCCAACTTCAACCCCAAGGGGCTTTTCAATATCTGCTCAATTCATTTCAGGAATGAAAGGTTGTTTCGAAGAAGTTTTAGCTTGTATTCGAGTTTGAATCTTCACTCGTTTCCCATGCGTGGAAAGAAACGACCGACACCAACAAAGTAAGAGACGGACTTTGATTGAACGATCATTATTTTGGCATGTTTGCGCGTCAACAAACCGGCAAAGGAATTTATTTAATGCGAATCAAACACCATTCATACTTAAAGGCAAGCGAGATTTATACCCCTATTTAATGGTTCAATTGAGGAGATTTATCTCTAAAATACTCAAAGTCGCTGAAAAGCGCATAAATGTTGCGTTACAGTGTTTGGACCCAACATTCGTAATCTTCAAATGAAGAATGATCCTCGCAGTTGTGAACGCAATTTATGCAATTGCGAAAGAGAAGCCTTTTTTTCAGGCTTCTCTTTCGCAATTGCATAAATTGCGTTCACAACTGCGAGGATCATTCTTCATTTGATTTCATTTCCGCAGTTCATATATGATTCATTCACACTCATTTCTTTCACGGGAACATATAAACCCACAATTGACCTGCTCCCAACGTCAGTGGGTTCATAGCTCAGTTGGTTAGAGCATCGCACCGGTAATCGCGAGGTCACGGGTTCAACCCCGTTGAAGTCCAAAATTTTTTTCAGAAGTTTTTTCAATTTTTTTCAGGCTTCTCTTTCGCAATTGCATAAATTGCGTTCACAACTGCGAGGATCATTCTTCTTTTGGTTTCATTTCCGCAGTTCATATATGATTCATTTCATATATCATTCACATTCGTAATCTTGCTAGGTCAAATTTCAAATCAAATGCAAAACAGTGCAACTTAAAAATATAGTTTACTTTTCATCAGAACAAATACAAAGATTACGAAGCATGTCTGGCAAATTTTTGCAAGACATTAATCGCATCGTGAAATACAAAAGCTAATCAGATGAGAATTCTCAAGTGTAATATATAGATTTAGCCAAGCCTAAAAGCGGAGCTCCACGATTATTATTTTTTACTGGTATTGAGAAACACCGCATGGCTTTCCTTGCGCCAATATTTTATGTTTAGAGCAGTCAACAGGAATTGACTGCGGTTCAAAAACCTTAAAACATTACAAGAAAACAATACAGTCGACGCGTGTGTTTGTTCGAAAACAAATCAAAGAACGATCAAATATTTTCATCCAACGGACGAGCGGTTAGCCACCTCTCAAAATAGTGCATTCAATGGCTTTCCATGTTTGATCAAACATATTCATCCAAAATTTCTCATTACGAACAAATATTTGATCGTTTAGCCACACCAACAAACAAATCGCGCACACACGGTAAAAAGCAACCAAATGAGCCGCGTAACATCGAAAATTTCAGCAATAATACGTAAAAATCATTTTTTTGGACTCACTTGGTCTCGTGTTTGGTCAAACATTGTTTCCCGTTTAGCCACCAAACGTTATGCCTGACGTTATGCTTGACAAACACGAAAATGGACGAAAATGTTTACATATTTCGTAGTAAGTTAAGCTTAGAAAAAAGCTTAAATGTCGTAGAAAAGAGAAAAAGGAAAACAATCCTGATAGTTTGGATAGGTGATCGCATGAGGCCGAGTAAAATTAGGGATTAATATCACTTGTGCCAGTTTTCAGAAAGTTGCTGAATTGCCCTCGTCGCGCAAAACATAAGAGATACTAATCCTTAATTTTACGAGGACTCATTGCGATTACGTGTTAAATGAACATAAGTGCAAACGATTATTTCAGTTCTAAAACAGAAGAAATACAGACGTCGAAAAACATGTACAGTCAGCCAAGCGGAGGAAAACCACTCGTTCGCTTGTCAAACAACATACAAACAATTGACTAGCTACTTCTTTGTGCCCAAAACGAGTAGATTGTTATTTATATCCAGTCGAGACAAAAATACAAGTTTCATTCCTGAGCAAAAGTAAAAACGATTAAACCAAATGCTAAGCTTCGATTTATTTAAGTTACCTGTGTTGTCGAGCTTTCTACCACTTGAAAATACGCATCGATCCACTATAGTAAAAACCTCGCATCTACAAAAATAGCAAACGGCTTGTCCAAAGAAAGAACTTCTTCCACCAAGTTTGCGCTACTCGTTCCTCCCATTAATGCCGGTGAGTTGCTTAAGTGAGCTTTCATGGTGAGCTGCAAGATGCCGCGGTAAAGTGAACAAGCCCTTGAAGCGTTAAATCATTTTGTTTTTCAACCACACAATCCGGGCGCCATACAAGTGGATCCAAACTTTTAGAATTTCCTGAGAAAAACCTTTTGCTGTTCCATTTTATCAGTTAAAAATTCACCTAGTCCGGAGTATCTTTTAAGCCTCGTTTTGGTTTGGATGTCCCATACCTGGCTTGAGCCTTCGATACAATCGAAAACCAGCGGTCAGCAGTCAACTACAAAAAACAACGGTCAGCGGTCAGCAGTCAACTTCAAAAAAATAGCTGACCTCGATGAGGTGTTAACTTGAGCCCGCGATAAGGTCACGTAATACTGGTCAGTGGATACCTTGTTTTGACAGGTGTCAATTGGCCATAATATGGATGTCCAATATCAAAGGTGTGCGCTGTAAACTAACCTGTCAGTTGGAGTATGGCCGACATTTCACATCGCATACATGGAAGGGCGGACGTGTGTGCGTACGTACGGCGACCAAAACCAAATTTTCTCGAATAGATGGGTTACCATATTTTCTTAACCATGGTGCTCCACTTGGCGGCCCTTCGGGCCGCCGAAGCGCCGCTATAAACAGAATACTTGTCACGTGAGTTCCGACACGTCGTGAGATTTCCTTTGCGGTCGTTTGTGTTGATAAACACGATGGAAACACTAAGAAGGTCGAAGGAGTCTTAGCGCGAGGTTAAAGTATCAGCCTTGCTTGTTACATGTATATTTGATTTATTTTTTGGCTGATTAGATCTCGTGTAGATCCTACGTTTTACAGCATTATCGTTGGCGGTCCTTTGCTTATTACTTTCACTTTAAAAATTATGTCTGAATTGAAAGGGAAATTTATCGATTTTTGAGAAGTCGACTAAAGCACTTTTATCGATGAGAATATGTATAAATTATAAGAGGAATTATATTTGAGTTCCACAGTACCGCAATACTGGCTTCAATGGCAAAAGCGAAACGATTCTCCATGTAATGTAATCCGGTAAGTATGGAACCCGTTGGGAAATCTAGCGTAACTCAGTGAAATTCATCGTGCTAAAAGTACAAAGCTCTACCATGTAAAATAGCTACATGCAAACAAAAGCCACAAACAAGTTATTTCACGTCCCATTGGTCTTGTTTGCGCAGAGATGCATATATGCGCAGATATGCATATACACCAGAAAAAGCGTGTTGTGTCAGACGAACCAATATCTACTTCTTATATAAAGCGCTTTTGGAATGCGAGTTCCCGCTCTACTTCAAGAGCCAAATTTGCCTCGTTGGTGGCAGTTTTTTTTTTTGAGTTGCAAGCGGCTCTAAATCTTTGTCACAGGGTACGAAGCTAGCCTCACTTTCCTCTGTAAAATCGTACTACTCCTGTCTGAATTCAACTCCGAACCGTCCTCTGACGAAAAACACGAAAAACTTGGATAAGAAAACATTTCCTCTTACTCTGTTTACTAAAAACACCCGACTGGAAGACCTCGCTAGATGATAAGATGACGTCACGGAGTGAGCGCCGCTTGACAAAAATTGTGGGCTCGAGTAGTTGTCGTTTAAGTTACGGCGGACGTTATTTGTACACTTTCGTGCAGCCTTTACAGATGTAAACCAGCATCAGGTTAGCCATGGACACATTTTTTGGTCAACTTTAGGGTCTAGTCTTCAACGTAGGATACAAAAATCGCGAAAAAAAGAACCCCACTGATTTTCGTCTTAGCGGCACTCAAAATGTAATTTTCTACAGTACCTTAGCTTGTTGTCGGCTATACCAGACCAGTGGAAAAATGTCTAAAACGAGACGAGCATCACCATGTCGCGGCAAGCACTGAACTCACGATCGATAAGCTTAAGTGTAAGACAGCGTGCAATACTTTAATTAGCTTACAGAAGTGTCCACCTACCGCAGAAAAAGGATTAGCAGAATGCAGTTTCGATGCACTAAAGTGAGAAAGCGTTTACTCCCTGCAATTTTGTGCAACGAAAGAAGTAAAACTATCTGTTTTTTTTTTTTCAGTACAAAAATTCACAACATACTATATACAAATAATATCTTACACAAAATTAAAAACAAGCCCTCACCCTTATTGCCCGTACTGTACTTGTCTAATGCCAAACAAACGATTTCTCACTTATTCTTTTCATGTCACGGTTCTGTTGCAAAATCGTTCTGGTCTGAGTTCAGTCGATGTCGACAAAAAAGAAATCTACTCTTTGTAAAACTGAAATAATATATGGGGTGTTCGATAATTAGTCGTCCTGTTTAACCCTCAATCACTTAATCTTAATCGGAAAATACTTTCTTTATACTAATGCCTTAGATGACAAAAGACCTCAGTTGGCTGATATCATCACTCTTGTACAAGACAAAATTGAAATAGTGGTAGTATATTGTAATTAGCGTAAGTAGCACATTGTAACTAATGTTAGTATTATAAATATATGACGCGCCATTTGTTTCAAAATAAAAAAAAAAAGAAGTAAACGAATATATGAAACTGTTCTGTGATCAGCTTTACTCCATTTAGCGTAGTTCTGGATCGCATTGACTAGTTTAAAATTTCTTTCTGCTTCTAACCTCATCGAAGGATTTGATAACCTGCGAGCAGAGGACCTTCGATCTTCCCAGATAAGTCGGGAAGAGGAAGTGACTCTTCCCGACTTATCTAGGAAGATCGAAGGGCTTCTGTTCGCAGAGTAAGGATTTGGCCACTGACATACTAGTTTAAAATAACTTACTTTGCGTTGTCTGTGGCATTAAATTCACGTGGAACGTCATCAGTGGTGATGTTGTATCTGCAAAAAGAAAGCAAAACGCATAAAACTGGTATATTGATTACCCGCTACTACCTCTAATTATTCTTAGTCGATGATGAAAAAATATTACTGAAAAAAGATCAGAAGGGAGCTAAAAGCTGGAGAAAAATAACCGCCGGGAATCGAAGGCATTTGCTTCATAAAGAAGCATCATCGTGTTTTCTCACCTTATACGTAACACACATCGTTGAGTGACATTACTAGGAAAACAAGGAACTTTCCACTTGTACGTTGAAAACTTGCCCTCCATGTTCATCCCGTTGTGATTTACGACGGTGGGAGGGGCATAGATCACTTCTGGGGGTTCCTCAAGGAGAACATACTGAACTAGTTGATCAGCTCCCTGGGATATTTTGTGTGGTTCGTACGGTTTTCCTCTCGCCAGCTTCATTTTTCCGACACCGTGACAAGTACTCAACACTCCAGCTGTTCTTTCCCGATAACTTGTGATAAGCCTTGTCCATTTTCCGCCACCCGCCTTACAAGCGTTTTTGTCTATGTACTTAGCGACGCAATGTTCAGCAAGAGCATTGTCCTCATTCTTTCGCTGGCAATGCGGGTTTCCCGACAGGGTAGTTGGCATGATACACAAATCTAAGGAATTCAGTGGAAGCAAACAAATAATGTGAGTTGTAAGAGTTTGTCTACTGGTAGGACGATAGTTAATTTCGTTAATCATTGACTCCGCAGGAGACAAAAGCGTCGAGTTATCTTCTGAAATCAGTTTAAGCTTTGCAAATGTTGTTCTGTGCACTCTTTCGCAATTGCGCGTCACCACTTTGCTTTTTTCCGGGCACTTTTTTCTTGTTATTGAACGTGGAGTCAAGTACATTTTGTTTTACAAGATAGACTGACCAACATGTTGGACAGAGAACAATTAAGGAATATTTTAAGGCAATTTAATCATTTTAGTTAGAAGTAACAACAGCCAGACAGTGGCACCTCTGAGGGTTTGAAACAAGAAAATGGCGTAAAATTGAATTCAGTTCTGAAGTAAGAGAAAACAAGGGAAACGAAACAAAACCAACAAACAAAAATACGGTAAATATGTCAAAAAGAAGCACACAAAGTAGCAGAAGTAGATCTTTGAACTGTTCATAAACTAAAGCCACTTTAACCACTGTTACCCGAGGGGGGCAGTGGGGTCTACTAGAAACCGAAAAACCGCTCAAAAAAGCATCCAAAACCGAAAAACTGATGTGAATTTGGATTAAAACCGAATACAAAATCACTAAAACCGAAACTTTACAGACCGAATTTCAGAAAACGTAATCGACTTGATACATTCGTGGCACGTGGAGGATACAGATTAATTTCATCGCGGTATTTGTGGTCGCCATTTGTGAATCACCAGGCCCGAAGACAGGTTTTTGCTTGGGGAGGTGCGTTTGAGCTCCGAAGGATCGAAATGACGAGAACCGAAGGCGCGAGATTCTAGGAGGTTCCGGGGGCGTGCTCTCCTGGGAAATTTTGAAACATTGTACTGTCTAAGACTACATTTTGTGCGTTTCGAAGGCCGTATCATAGAAAATCAGACAGTCAAGATGCAACGTAAAACGACAATACATAACAAAATTTCTTGGTCGAAATGGATTTTGGGCATAATCTTTGAGTAGTGTGCCAAGCTCGAGCCTCCTTGAACGTTTCTGGGTAAACAAGTCTACCACTTCGCCCAGAATGATGTCTGTATCGTAGTGAATGTGCATTAAGCAAGCGAAAAGAGCTTTCCTCTAGCTATGCTTGCTCTATTGTAAGTGTGGAGCCGTCTTATAGCTCCTCAGTTTCACATTCGCAGCTGGTGGCTGGAATATAAAAATTGTGAAACAAATCTTCAAGAGGACGTAAAGATTTGGGTCCAAATCCCTTAAGGCTTTTGCAAGGGTATTGGGTCTTTCTTCTTTTGGCTTCAAGCTGTACCCGAAATAGTCTTCCAGTAATTTAATAGTATCGACTAATAGGGGGTCGCACAACAGACATAAAACGAGAACGGTTTATTAAGTTAGGTTTCATTTCAAATTTCACAACAAGCGTGCTAGGACGCAAGTACTACAGTTACTTTGCTTTTACCTTTTTTGTGATAACTTACTTCCTTTTTAGTCGCCGTAATCTAGTAAACGGACTTTCGTGGCCCGTGGGGCCAAATCAGGCATATCTCCTACTCTCTGTTTAAATTAGGGATTTTGCAATCGTAAATCGTAATCGTCCCACACCTGGATTGAGCCGCCGATATTGCTGCAGTCGTCGATCAATATAAACCAGATATAATTCTTGGCAATGAGTCATGGTTATATCCAGATATCAAGAGCAGCGAAATTTTTCCAGATAACTACAACATCTATCGGAAAGATCGCATATCTGACAACCATGGTGGTGTTTTCCAAGCAGTGAAGAAAGATATTATCGTTACTCATCGCGATGATTTGAACACGGATTGTGAGATTATTTGGACCAAATGTCAGATCCAAAACAAGAGATCAAAATCTTTATTCTTCGCCTCCTTCTATCGCCCAAACAAGACCGACATAAATAGTCTACAAGAACTTGACTCATCTTTATTCAGGTTAGGCGATAGATTAAATACAAGCAACGTAATCGTGGCGGGAGATTTCAACGCCCCGGACCTCAAATGGAACTATCCTGAACCAATAAATTGCTCTTTAAATTCTGAACGGCTGCTTGAAATCATCGATGAACACGGACTTACCCAACTAGTAAAAGAACCTACTAGGGATGACAACATTCTCGATCTTGTGTTGACAAATAACGTCAATATCATTAACAATGTTAGGGTAATCCCGGGAATAAGTGATCACGATATGGTTCTCTTTGAAGTGAACTTGGCTTGCAGAAGGAAAAAGCCAGTTAGACGCAAGATTTACATGAGGAAAAAGTCAGACACCACTCGTATAAAGAAAGAACTACAAGACCTTGCGAATGATTTTGAAGATATGAAGAACGAATCCGTAGACGCAGAGTGGAATATGTTTCAACATAGGCTTACTGGAATAATGGATTCCTGTATACCGCACAAGTTCACTACATCACGCCATAACTTACCTTGGTTTAACCGTAACTTGAGAAGACAAACGAGGTTAAAGCAAAGGCTATACAACAGGGCGAAGAAATCTGGAAGGCAATCCCACTGGAATAAATTTAAACTAGTCAGGAAGCAATTACACAAGAACTTGAATAGGTCCAGGAACGATTATCTATCTGATTTTCTCGGTGACTCTATAAAACAAAACCCAAAGGCTTTTTGGTCACACATCAAAAAGCTAGGGAAGGAGGACACGGATAACCAAGATCTCAAAGTTGGAAATGAAGTGTTTACCGAACCGAGAGCTAAGGCCGAAGTGCTAAATAGCCAGTTTTCCAGTGTTTTTAACAAGGAAGAAACAGAGAATATCCCACACCTTGGCGAAAACCCTATTCCGACTATTGCAACAATAAACATCACAACTAGTGGAGTTGAAAAGCAACTTAACGGGTTGAAAGCAGACAAAGCGTATGGTCCGGATGGAATTCCTCCTTGGTTTTTAAAGGAAAATGCCCAGGAAATATCAAAGGTTCTTACTGATATTTATCAAGATTGTATTGATACCGGAACTGTGTCTATCCAATGGAAACACGCCAACGTATGTGCTATTCACAAGAAAGGAAAGAAATCGGATCCCTCAAACTATAGGCCCGTGTCACTTACCTGCATCGCATCAAAGGTACTCGAACATATCGTACACAGCCATGTTATGAAGCATCTTTCACAATATGGAGTGCTCACTGATTACCAACATGGTTTTAGGGCGAAACGATCAACAGAAACACAGCTCATATGTACCATTCATGATATAGCGAATGCTATCCAGTCCAACAAAACCATTCACGCTGCAATCCTCGATTTTTCAAAAGCATTTGACAAAGTTCCCCATCGCCGACTTTTGAAGAAACTTGATTATTACGGAATTCGTGGCCAACTACATAACTGGTTCGAGTCGTTTCTAACACAGCGTACCCAATCAGTGGTAATTGGAGGAGAATCATCTGCACCTGTAGTTACAACTTCCGGCGTTCCCCAAGGAACAGTCTTAGGACCACTATTGATCTTAATGTATGTAAATGATTTACCTGATGGTCTGAACTCTACTGTTAGACTTTTTGCTGACGATGCGCTGTTATATGGGACAATTTGCTGTGATGATGACACAGCTGATCTCCAAGATGATTTGTATAGATTAGAAGATTGGCAACAAAAGTGGCAGATGGAATTTAATCCTTCAAAGTGCAAAATCATGTGTTTTACAACGAGGAGGGATCCACCAAAGCGGGAATATGTATTCTGTGGAGAAATCCTAGAAGAAGTTGAACGTCACCCTTATTTGGGGGTAATGCTCGATAACAAAATGAGGTGGTCACCACATGTCGAAACTATCACATCTAAAGCAAATAAGATCTTGGGACTTATCAAGCGAAACCTGTGGAACTGCCCAAAGACAGTGAAAGAAACTGCGTACAAGACTCTTGTGAGGCCAAAACTCCAGTACGCCTGTAGTGCATGGGACCCACACCACCAGAAAGATAAAGCCGCTCTAGAAAGAATACAGCGGAAAGCAGCGCGCTTTGCTACTGGAAATTACGATCGAACAGCGAGCGTGACGGAAATGCTACAAGACCTACGGTGGGACACACTTGAAACGATGAGGAGACACGCAAGGCTCTCCACTGTATACAAGATGTGCCACGGCCTCCTAGATGGGGACTGGGGGGATGATTTGAAAGCAAACAGAGAAAGGAGGACTCGGGGAAGCCATGATTTTAAGTTTATTGTACCAAAAGGACATAAAGATATTTTTAGATTTTCTTTTTTTCCTAGGACAATAATTGAATGGAACAAACTCCCACAAGAGACTGTCTCCAGCCAATCTCTTTGTATTTTTAAAAGTAAACTTAATTAGTATAATTTTATCAGTATTTTAACTTTTACTGTTATTTTGTATATTTTAGTATAGTTTTATTTTTTTAGCTTTTTAGAGTTGGCGTGATGTCGTTCCACGATTTTGCCGACATAATGATATTTAGATTAGATTAAAGCCAGTGCCTGGTCAGCGGTCAGCTATAAAAACAGCTGACCTCGATGACCTTCAAACTTGAGCCCGCGATATGGTCACGTGATACTGATCAGCGGATGACTTGTTTTGACAGGTGTCAATTGACCATAACATAGCTGTCCGGGGATGTCTAATTATCAATTATTCTACGAGGGCGCGCTGGATATGAAGTGATAAATAACCAACGAGGCGCGTAGCGCCGAGTTGGTTATAATCATTTCATATCCAGCAAGCCTGAGTAGAATAATTGTTTATTGAAAACTCTACAATGCATAAATGTGTCAATAACAAAATGCTCGAATATGATTGGTTCTTAATAGCCTTTATTTGTATAGGTAATCACATGATTTCGAGTGCAATTTGGAATAAATAAGCACGAGTAAATTTTTTCAAAGACTCACAAAATTGCACGAGCCCGTAGGGCGAGTGCAATTTGTGGTCTTTGAAAAAATTTACAAGTGCTTATTTATTCCAAATTGCACGAGAAAAATCATGTGATTACTTATTAATAATATACATGAAAAAATTGCGAGATAGCTTCTTAACGTTGCAGAATCAACACAACGAAGCTAAGGTGAACCAAAACAACAGTTTTCTCGATGTTTTTAAAGCGTTTTTAGCTGTAAAAACTGGCTAAACAATTACAGGCTATAGCTATAAGGCTATTTTGTTTGCTAAGTGTCTATCAAGCGCTGTAATCATTACCTTCAGGCTTTCTCGTTCGTTATCTTCGCCTTGTTTGTCCTTGTTTGTTTATTAATCTCGGCGTCACTCCATCAACGGACTCGTAATTCCAATTAGGTCGGCAATTCCCTTCTCTGGACACCACTGTTTCCAAACAGACAGCTAAAATACAGTGCTTTTCGAAGCCGTTTCTCCTGTTTAGTGCTGTTTTGCAACTTCTCTGCTGTTATTGCGGTCACGAAGAAAGAAAACCTGCTCAAAAAGCCAGCCATTGTTTTGGCTCGCAGAGTCGCTTGTAGCTCTTCAGACTTTGCGCCATTCAGAGGCCGCGTTTGATTGGCTCAATCGCAGCGCCTTTGTTTATCAACCAATCAGAATCCTCAGTTTTTTACCTTGTTTTGCACTGTATTTCCTTTTTTCTGCACCGAATTACCTTTTTTCTGCACCGGTGTTTCCTAAAAACTGCATTTCTCTTAGCCAATGAGAATCGCGAAATTTTTTCCTTTATATTATTAGTGGCTTAATCGGCTGCTTCAGGTCCAAACTGTCCGATTTGAGTTGCCGATTAAACACTTGTAATCGGACAGGCCAAATCGGACAGTTACCTTATTTGGGTATGCTGAGCGGTAGCTGCCATGTCATGTCAGTTGTCAATCTTTGCGCTTTGTAAAATAGCAACCATATCCAGTGTCGGATAATTTGCATTTGAACCGTTGATTATTTTGTACAATACATACGTTTTACAATTTAGAAAGTTGACCTCTGGAGTTTCTCGCATTTTGTTATTGACACAGTTAATTGGTATTCAGGGGTAATCGTGTTCGTAATTTCAAATCAGCCTCGCGCTACGCACTCGACCAATTTGAAATCACTCGCCCGATTACTCCCTGAATTGTACTCCACTCAGTCCTATTACCATAACTAATTGAGAATCTTAACAAAAAGTGAAAGAAAGGAACTTAGAGAAAGAGAAAACAAAAATAAGGCAACATTTTTCCATCACATGACTAAACAGAAGGGCCCGAAAACCTTTCGATGTGTTGCAACGTTTCCGAACAAAGTTGAATGAATTCAATGAAACTGTCCGAGAACAACGTTCAGTTGAAGCTTCAGTTTAGGGTCCTTTTTGGAAAAAGTGCAGAGTTTATTTGCTCTGAATGTTTGTAAATGGTCAGTAGTTTGGTAAAAAAGTAATCATTCATTGCTCAAAGAGGGTGGAACGGCTTTCACGTAGATTTACGAGCCGAAGGAAACGAATTTGTGATCCAACAACAGCAACATGGGCGAATTTCGTCAATAGAGCGATTTTCATTTGGCCAAAACCAAGCAATTACTCTGACCAATTACAACAGACGTAAGCAATTCAATGAGCCAATCAGAATACGAAGCAGTTACATGTAGCTGGCGCAAAGCGTGGGAAAATAAGCGCGTGCAAGTCACGATTTGTTTTGGTTTTGTTTCTCATTGGTTGAAAAAGTGGAGCGAGATTTCCTGGCCAATCGCAGAGCGAAGCAATGCAAAACCAAAGCAAAACAAAGAATTACTTTCGACGATCAATTGAAAACCTCTATATGAAAACACAATTTCAATTTGTTTTGATGGACTGGAACATTGTCTCACCAGACCTAGCCTCCTTCGCAGCCGTTGTTTGTGTCGGTCCTATTCTCCCTCCCCACCAAAGTCCGCTGAACCGAGCCAAACATTCCATTCCCATTGTGTCTAAGTATCCAATCAGGAGGGCGAATAGAACGGACGCAAACAATGGCTGCGAAGGAGGCTACACCAGACCTGGTCGGAAACAAGATATACGAGGGATAAGCAAGACAAATGTCCAGGTTATGCTTCAAGAAATGGCTTATAGAAATTTGCCTCGATGCGTGGAGCAAAAACTGGACCTGCGGCCAAACAGAATAACAAAAGCAACAAGAACGGCGATTCTTCTCATTTTTTTTTTTTTTTTTTTTTTTTACAAAACTAACTTATCTGTAACCGGAAAGTCTGAAGCTGGTGATTGCAGGTCAGGACATTTTCAGTGTATGGTAATTTTTTAAAAAGTGTCACTGATCTCTGGAAAGATTTTGACGCAAATTTCAGCTGTAGTTCTTGTTTATTCAATTTGTTTTGAATAGACTGGCCAGTGAACGTAGTCGTTGACGTTGACAATTTTTGTTGAATACATATTTTCAATTTCGGTTAGTTAAGTTCAAAACCTCTTTCGGTCTTTCCGTAAAATTAAAAGTGGGTTTTGCTATAAGCTAAACATCAACAGCCTGGAAAATTTTCTTAGCGCTACAGGAAATTTTTTTAGCAGGATCCCAGCACTGTTTCTTGTCGTTCTAAAACACTCAGCAATGAAAAGTTGAATCCATATTTATTTCGGTTCCAGTTTCGAAATTTGTACTCGTTAATTCCGCTGCGAAACGACTAATGTTTTAACGGCTGTCGTTTCGAGCGAAAATTTTATTGAGCTTTCTCTGTTTGCTGAACCGTTCATTGACCATATAAGGTAGTGCAGGTATATGAACTGAAAGCCTGTGTCCGGCTAGCCTATAAAAATGCTGAAAATCTGATATCCGTAGTTCAGTTTTTAGCAATATCAAAGATGTATGCTGTAAACTAGGTGGTCAACCGGAGTATGGCCGCCATGTTGTATTATTATTATTATTATTATTATTATTATTTATTATTATTATTATTATTATTATTATTATAGGACATTTTAAAGCGCATACATGAATCGGCGGACGTACGTACGTAGGCACGTACGTACGGTGACCAAAACCAAATTTTCTCGAACAGATGGGTTACCATATTTTCTTACCAATGGTGCTCCACTTCGCGGCCGTTCGGGTAGCCGGAGCTCCGCTATTATTTACCTCTCGTCTATGACAAGCGGTAGATTTTTAAACACAAGCTTTAAAACGGCAATTATAAACCACTTTTCCTCTCTATTTATTCTTACATTTGTAACCGTAATCGGGACTGCCCACGTGTTTCTTCATTAGATGAAGAGTCTTATTGTTGCTGACCATGATAGCAATGTCCCTCCACGGGGTGGGGCCCCAGTAGGGATAGTAATCACGCTCCTCAGGGACTTCAAAGCCAAACCTTGTTCCCGCTGCGTTTTGACGAGTGTGAATCGCCCTATCGGCTTTCAGCTTTTGGTCAGCGGTAAACAAACCTGTAACGAACATGAACGCTGTAAGTTGGGTTGACGCTGTAAACGTTATGAATTCAGTTACGCAAACGTGTCTCAAATGGACTTGGAATAAGAATAAAAACAACAGAGACAACTTTAATTTTAATTAAAGAATTTGAAAATTCTTTGCTAAAAGCGAATACTTTTGAATGGTGCATTGCCGAAAAGGTTATTCGATTGTAAATAATACTTCTCACCTTTCTCTCGTTCTCTGCGATAATACGTCGCATAGTAATTGGCTGGCTCGTGAAGTGCGCGGTCCTTTCTGACGTATGAATTCTCTCTCGCTCCGTTCGTAGCAAAAGCCTGGGTTGTGAGTGTCTGACCATTACGGATTGTGTGATATTCGAACTCTCTGTTCACATCACTGGAAACCATCTTTCCCTCAGGGTATGGCTGACACATGTACTGTAAGATGACTTGTGTTTCCACTTGGTCATCCGTCTGTGGACCAGTCCCGTGTTGGTTTGTCCACATAATTTCCACTTCGCTTTTAGCTTTAGCATGACAGCCGCTCATGTAAAACTCCTGTAAAATCATTTACCATCAGATTGAATCAGTCAACTTCGTATACAGTGTTTTTCGTTTTGCGTTTGCGCTCAAGCTCCAGTTACGCAATTGTTTTAAAATAAAAACCACTGAGCAGCACACAGCAACAGATCTTGCATGCAGTAAACTTTGTTTATTATCCGACCAGTTTCGTCTGATCACACAGACTTTATCAGGGATTATAAAGCGTTTGGTAATCATTGTATAAATTACATGCTTTCCGATCTCCGTAAATTTCCATTTGAACAGTGAACGGCATCCGCATACGCAAATATGCGATTTAGGTTATATCCTGCGCATATTTCTTTGTGGCTGTTTCTTGTAAATTGTTTAAACTGTTTCCTTGACCAGCGGACGCTTTACGGGGAGTTGTTCAGTGCATAGCGCAACCTCCATTCAGCCCTTGGATAAATATTATTTATCCAAGGGCTGTGTTGTGGTATGTGTGTGGATTCTTTTGCCTCCCCGTCACGTTGTAGGACAGCGTGGAAGTGAAGGAGACTAGCCCAGTGGCTTACCTTCATTGCCCAATGACGGGATCAGTTGAACTGAGGCAGATTCTGAGCACGCAGCCTGCATGATCTCACCGATTATATACAAATTTGAACCTACGAATGTCCGCTCCCCTGAGTGGTCATGGTGCTCTTACCAAGTCAGATAAATATAACCAGGTGGCGGTTCATTAAGCGATAAATTCTGCCGCAAAAAGCACGCTTAGCCAACGTTACGTAACTCTTAAAAATCAAGTCTCTCAGTTATTACGTTAATAATTTAATTACGTTCAGTTGTTAGTTGATATCATCGCCTTAAAATTAATGGGAGTATGCCAAGGGATTAAACAAATCTGATTAAAATAGACGGCGATGACAGCCAATACACCTGCAACATCCCTCCTCACTCAAAACAAACCACTTAACGTAATTCTAATCCCCCCAACAAATATTTGAAGAGCATCACTTTAGCGCTGTTTTACTTTAAAATGAGCCCAACTACGTGACTTTTTTCCGCTAATAGAAAACTTTTCACCTTTTCTAAAAACATGTAGCATTGATTTACGGTTTTTGACTGTTTTATGGGTTAAAAACTTACGACACTGACGAAGCATCATAAGGTACACTACAGATTCAGAAGGGGCGTGGGTCTATTCCTCATTTGACGTCACAAATAAAAGGCCAATAAAAAGTCAACATTTGGTTTAAAGGGAACCGCTAAATTGTAGGAAATAAATACTAGATTTCAAATTTTGTTTTAAATAGTTGATATAACATTTAACATGTTTAAGTGTACAAAACAATGGATATCATCATCGCCTATTTTCGCTTTTAAATTTCCCGGACGCGGCTATTTTGGATTTCATGACGTGTAATGGTTGCAGCTATTGTCAGGAAGCAAATGAAGCAGAAAATCCTTTGTATTAAATAATACGGCAACCAAAGGATTTTCTCCTTCATTTGCTTCCTGACAATAGCTGCAACCATAACACGTCATCAAATCCAAAATGGCCGCGCCCGGGAAATTTGAAAACGAAAATAGGCGATAATGATCCATTTTTTTGTACACTTAAATGTTATATCCACGTTTCGAAACAAAATTTGGAAGCAAGTAATTATTTTCAACAATTTAGCGTGAATTTGTTGTAAGAGTGGAGGTACCCTTTAAAAAGGCGCTAAAAGAAGCAGTGCGCCAAATGCAAAAATTTATTTTAGGGAAAAAATATTTTGGGGTTAGGGGCACTCTAAGACAACTATTTATTATACGCAAATCATTTACCATTGGTAGCTGTCTGTACTCTGGGATGTTATCACCAGGGTTGCTGTCATACCTGTCTCCTACATTGTACCCAGCCTTGCCATTATTCTAAAAGAGAAAACCATAGCATGCAATTTCCTTTTCACTCAGGTATGGATAAAATAGAAATTTAAAAACCAGTGAAGTTGATTTCTACTTTTCTAAGCGGTATTTTTTTTTAAGAAAGCACGCCGTTATATCCGCGCACACACTCCTCTGAGAGGAAAACAATTCAAGGGGTGCAGAGAATAGCCACTCCAAGAAATTGGTGACGAGAAGTTCCAACGAGTCTAACTGATAATCTAGGATCTAGTAAGCGCACCTGGTAACTCAGCGCACCTCAGAATACCAGTATCACCTGCTAACAGGCACAAACAATTGTTTATTCCAAGAGGTGCTGAACTTAACGTGACTTAATTGTTAACCGCTATTAGCCCGTTTAGTGCCCTGCCTTTTCAAGGTTTTGGTATTCTAATCATCCCAAATTTTTATGCATTGTGTTTTTGGATTATTTTCATCTTGTAATATTACCGAAATTCTGTATTAGCCAAAGAAAATAAATGGTAATTATTATAGTTATTATTACTTATATCAACCCCCGGACAAACTGAAGGATCATGATTTATGTAGGAATCCGTAGGAATTTGTAGGAATCCACCACCATATATGGAGCGCAAAGAAGTAATAATTATGTTACCTTTTTCGTGGAAGGTTCAACCAATTACCACAGAGATTTTACACCATCCCACACTTTCTTGTTGTTACTTTTGTTTGTATTTTCTTATCGATATAACAAAATAATGCAGTCATGCGATTACCTGCGAGTCAAACATTCGGTTGGGATTCTTGACGTTGTCTAGGTTACCGTTCAGTCGATTGTTGGATCCCGGTGGGAAATGCAGGTACATGTCTGACGTACAAGGTACAATAAGAACAGCCAGCAGGCAGCCCCAAACAAAAATGGTCCTCATGGTCTTTTAGGATGTCTTGCAATCCTAGTAAGCGTAAAGAACTCATTGTAAGACAAGTAAATGGCACTCCTCCATGTAGTAATCTTGTCTTGCTGGGTGTAACCTTCCACAAGTTTAGAGCGCATGCCGTGTAAATCTTAAATTAAGCAATAGTCGTCATTCGTATTTTCCGTAATAAGCTGGAACTAGACGAAGTGCACACAAGGCTTAAATGGTTGAATCTTTTCATATGTAAATGAATTTCCCAGCAAGAGCCTCCACTAATATGAATATGGTCTGAGTTGCTCGAAGCAAGGTTAGCGCTAACCATTGGTTAAGATGTATTAAAACCTATAGGTTGCCATGGTATTTAACCATGGTTAGCGCTAACCATGCTTTGAACAACTGGGCCGTGGTCTATTAAAGCTAACAAATGCTTACACGTTTTAAAGACCCTAAGAAAAGAACAATTTTCTCAAGTAGAAATCGATCACCTGTTTATTTCCCTAGCCTCGCCTAATTTTATCTGATCTACAGGCTCCCGTTTGGGGGGTGTCTGAATTTGACTTTAATATCATCCACAACTTTTTTTATAGTTGTCGTAAACGCCGTTTTATTTCTTGTCCTATTTCCATTTAGGACTTATTAAACAAAGGAAGCAAATTTCTGTGGATAATTTGGATTGTATCATGTAATATAGCATATGCAGTTTTATTTTATGAGAAATAAATATCATTATTATCATTATTATTATTATTATTATTATTATTATTATTATTACAATCATTATTAAAAGAGTGAACCGAAGCGCGAAAAGTGATCCTTTTCGGTGGAGTTCCGTGTAAGTCCTTTAGGTAACCAGTTTAAGCGGTAACACAAATTACTAACTTGCTGGTAGCTGATAAACACACACATGATTACTGTTGAATATATGGCGGACTGAGCTTCTATTTTGTCTTAAGTCTTTCCTGGTGGTAGAAACCAGAGCTGCATTTTCCAAAAAATACTTTGTAGTCCGTAGTTCACACTGGAGAATTTGATTTATTGTTTAAAAATAAAAATTCCAACCTTGACGGCTGCTAGGACCCCAGCCAGGGTCGGTAGGGTCTTAAGAGACGATGCCTTGCTCAAGGCGTTATTTGAGGTAATTAAACCCACTGTTAAGGCTTGAAAATGAACATCTCTAAATCTGCAGGTATGGGTGTAGGAGACGTTTGCGGTCGCTCCTATTTAGGACTATGTATTACCTGGTATGTCTTTGGCAGACCACATTATAAATTCGGTACGTTTTCTCGACAAATCGACACGTTATTTTATTTTATTTTTGAAATTTGTTAAATGTTTGAAATGATTTGTATTGTTCTTAGCTGCTAGTCACAGCCAAATACGTTCGAAACCAAAAGATTTTCCAACAAAACGTCCGTATGCGAATTGAAGACGAAAACCTTTGACATAAATAAAGCAGCAATCGCGAAGCCGTTTTCAGTAGTTTCAATGTTCGAAATAATTATTTATAACGAAAATAAAGCAATCTAAAAATAATTTGAGCGGCGCCATCGCGTCTAGCCACAATGTAAATACAAGTTTGTATTGAGAAATATTCCACGTTTTAGACTAAAGGCTGGTTTTCACTAGCGAGGGAGTCGGAGTTGGAGTCGGAGTCGCAATCAGAAGCGTGGACCGTTATGATCTAGTTAAAATCAAAGCGACGGAGTCGGAAGCAAAATACTGATTCTGTTATGACTCCGTCGCTTATGATCTAGTGAAAACTAGATTGTCGGAGTTGGAAGCACTATTTTGGTATCAAACTGTAATCCGAGAGCGTGAGAACAAGCATTGTGATGGGTTGGTTCTTCCTCTTCTGCTTCCAACTCCGACAATCTAGTTTTCACTGGATCATAAGCGACGGAGTCATAAGCGGAATCAGAAGAAAATGGAAACGTTCTGATTCTTCGGACTCCAGTTCCGTCGAGCTTATGAATCCGCTTACGACTCCCATTTTTTTATTTTCGGTGGGTCATAATTATGTAAGTGCTCTTACGACTCCGACTCCGACTCCGTCACTAGTGAAAACCAGCCTTAAACGCACCACTCTAACTCTTGCTATTACTTCAGTAAGTTTTAATTTTGAATATCCAAAAGCATGGCTTTAATGGTTATTTAAGAAAAGGAAGGCAAATTTTGCGTTTCACTCTGGCAGTAAAAAGCGTTAATTGTATAATTATGTCAGAAACGTGTGGTTTCCCCGCAACATTCCTGTATGTTTACGAAAACAAAATCTACCGTATTTTGATTTTGCAGTCCGTAATAGTTCGACTGTAGCGGCCACTGACGCGCGCTATGTACGTAGATATTACGAGAATACCGTTTCATTGCAAAATATGCATGGGATTCTAGTTCAAGCTTCTTTTCGTTTGTAGAACAAAGCAGTAAATCAACTATTCAGGTTAAATGTGCATACGAGTGCTTATAAAATTTTGCTTGAGTACGTTCTAGCTTCTTCGAAATAAATCACAATCAATCAAGTGTATCTTAGTTTTCATCCCTTTAAAAGGCATGGAAATCCTTGCCATCACTGTGCGGATCTATTGTAGTTCCTGTGAGAAATTTAGAGTGCATTCAAATATGTTTCGAGCCGGACAAAGACGCGACTGTGTCAGTTCCCGGGGGATACCAAAAACCCAAATATATGACAGCCCTTTTTTCATCATGTTGATTGAAAATGATAAGGATAATTTGTGGATCGATATTACAATCGAAGGCAATGAAAGCAAATACAGCTAATTTTAAAAGAGCCGTCAGTTAATGTGATCATGTTCGTGATACGACCGCTCCAGGCTGAGGCAGATTTCAACCGGGATATAGCTCAAGCTATTTGAACGGCGTACACTAATCTTTCCATCAAACAGTGCATCCCACGTAAACGCCAACAAGCGTCTTGCTGTACAGAATTCCAAGAGCTTTTGTTTAAACAGTAAGGTGCAGCAGAGGAGTCGATGTTCTGATTTTGTGCAATCAGGTATCAGTGAAAAAGGCAATCCAAAGCCTACAGCTAACAGAGAAGTGTCCCTCACACATTTTCAAGCACCAGGCAACCAAAGCGGAGTGTGAGTTAAAATACTTGCTTCCAATTTCCTTCCAAGATTGAAGTATTTTGAGTACAATCTACACAGAGCATGAGATTACTACAATCTGGCAAACGAAAAACTAAAAACTTAGAAATATTTATTAACAGAGACCTGTTTTTAAAACAAATCATTACATACCTAAGCCACTCCTTGCCAACTGAAGCTTCCAAATCTTTAATTTCAGCCAACTTGATCTGTCGAACTATGCGAATTGTGTTGAATGGGCTTTTTCATACATACTTGACCCACTCTATGAATTTTTAAAACAATGAACCTTGAATAGAACATAATTTTTTATTGTGATAATGGAAACATGGCAGAGGCCCTGCGGTTAGGTTTAATAAACATTTTGATAACGACCTTTTGTTTGTGCTATCGAAAGTCTTAACAAAAGATATCTCATTTGTCAGCAATCATGTTAGACCTAAGGAAAACGTTTTGTCCTTCAATCAGAGACATGTTCTTGTTAGTGTATTTAGTGAAAATTGCTTCATACCCTAGCACGCCACATGATCGACATTAATTAACGGTGGTTAGAGTTCTAATACAACAAGTTAGCTTTTTCTAACCTTTTGAAAAGAGCCTCTTTTTCCGCATTCGTTAATTAGATGTAATAACTCAGCGTGCTTTGTATCATGCTGTGCTCAGTACGTCAGACTTGCAGCTGAGTTTAAACAACCTTTTTCTTCAAAAACTTGTCATCTTTTTATAAAAGCAAAGCCTTCCCGCAGTGAGTTTGATAAACATCCCGTATCGATGTCAAGGGTTTTTGTTCACCCTGGTAGTTGGACTTTAAAGGATAAACGTTTTTCCGCATTTCGAGAATTCAAAATAACTAGGGTAGCGAACACAGACCTGGAGAAGTCTAACAATAGTTAACGTTCACATGCGCATTCTGTGGCTGGTTCATAAACTGATAAATTCACTTGCATAATAATAGATTTAATTTAGTGGCAAATGTATTTGAGAGAGAAGACAAAAATGACCATTTTTCTTCTGTACATTCAGTATCCATTTAACTTTGTTTTCCAGTTGTTCCCAATTCGGCGATTTTATTTTATTTCAAACATTAAATTACAACAATCAAATTCGACGATGTAAAATGCTAGCGACCTTTCACTGAACCGGGTCCAAGCTTACCGGCTTTTCGCACGCCCACTTGATTTATGAAGTGTTTCAGTCTGGTATATTGGTTACCCTTTGGTTCCAATCTTATTAAACATGTAGTTAGCTTCTACGGGTCTCTATCGTGATAACTATAAATAAATAAACCTCTTTGTTCTTCGTTAGGTCCTCGAATTTGCATAACAATTGTTTCCGCCTTTAGCGTGTTGTCATTATGCCACGTTACTCATTCGAGTCAGTTTTACCTTTGTTTCAATTCTGTCATTACGTAATAAAAAAATTATAATGCATCGCTCCAGCCAACAAAAATGGATATCCACTCCAAAACTCTATTGATCGATTTACTTTTATCTTAGAAAGGATTTTCCGTATTCGAAAGGTGCGACCAAACAAAACGGGTCCAGACCAGGCTCATCTCGTTTATTTCATCTCTCTGTCATCTGTTATTTAACTGATCTTGTAAAATTCATTAATAATTCATAAGAGTTGTGGCCAACCTATTAGTAGTATTTGAGTCACAACCCCAATACAAATAAACTGTTGCATTAACTTTCACAAAAGATTCCTGCTCAGCGAATTAGTATGCATTGACTTTGATACAGATCTCTACTGATTAACATGACAAGGCACAATCTATTGTTTCATTTCACAAGTAAGATAAAACTGATTCGCGTCCAACCTTAATGGGCTTTAAAACGTTTTAAATACTCATTTTAAAACGGCTCGCCTGCGCCATTAAGGTCTCCCGCTCATATGTTATCTATTACGTACAATGGAGCAGTCCTTCACATAATCGTCTTTAAAAACGTTATTGCTAGGAAGAATTTCGGTCTTATACGTTATCATGCACAATGGAAATAATCATCAATGTCTAAGTTCTCCTTACAAGCACTGTATGAGATACTTGGTGAGCAGTGCCGAGTATATGTTGATAATCACAGAGAACTAAACAAATAGAATGACTAATCAGAGTTCATTTACGCAGAAACCGGTTGAGCCTGAATGAAGGTAATCTGTCCCATGTGACGTCGGTTGGAGAAGTTGGGCAAAGATTTATTTAAGCGAAAAAAAATAATATTTTGGGGTAAGGGGCACTTTAAGTTCTCAACACTGACTTATTCAATAACGCTCACGCCTTGTTCTTGTTTTACTTAATCAGACTTTTCTTGTTGTGGATAACAGAGCTGCATTTTCAAAAAAACTTTGTAGTCCGTAGTTCACAATGGTGAATTTTGATTTATTGTTTAAAAATACAAATTCCAACTTTGACGGCTGTTAATTAGAACCCCCAGCCGGGATCCTAAGAGACGATGCCTCGCTTAAGGTGTTATTTGAGGTACTTAAATCCTCTGAAAAATTTTAGGGCTTGAAAATTAACATCTCTAAAATCTGAAGGTATGGGTGTAGGAGAAGTTTGCGGGGACTCCTTTCTAGGGCTATTTATTACACAGAATTCCACGAAAATTTGTTGAAACAATTAGGTGCGCCAGAAAGGTCGATGTTCTGATTTTGTGCAATGAGGTAGCAGTGAAAAAGGCAGTTCAAACTGGGCTACGGCAAATATCGTAGCGTTTTCCAAGTCACACATTTTCAGGCAACAGGTAACGAAAGGGGAGTGTTAAGTTTAAAAAAAAATACTTGTTGCCAATTTCATTCTAAAAATTAATTATTTTGAGAACAATCACTGAGCATGCGATTACTACACCCTGGCAAACGAAACACAAAAAACGTAGAAATATTGATTGAAAAAGGTCTCAGTGTTTTAAAACAAATCATTAAAAACCTAAGCCAGTCCTTACCAACTGAAGCTTCCAAATCGTTTACTTCAGCCAACTCGATCTGTCGAACTTTGTAGGTGAACTGTGTTAAATGGGCTTTTTCAGCCTATACATACTCGACCCCTCTATGAATATTTACAACAATTAACTATTGAATAGAACAGGCCCCGCGGTTAGGTTTAAAATGAAACATTTTGATAACGACCTTTGTGCTATCGAAAGTCTTAAAAAGCAAAGACCTCATTTGTCCGCAATCATGTTAGATCTAAAAGGAAAAAATGTTTTGTCCTTAAATCAGAGGCATGTTCTAGTTTTAATGTATTTAGCGAGAATTACTTCATACCCTGGCACGCCACATGACATTAAGTAACTGTGATTGGAATTCTAATACATCAAGTTAGCTATTTTTATATAACCTTTTGAAAAAGCCGCTTTTTCCGCATTCGTTTATAATTAGATGTAATAACGCGACGTGCTTTGGCATGTTGTGCACAGTGTGTCAGACTTGCAGCTGAGTTTAAACAACTTTTTTCTTCAAATTTGTAATCTTGTATAAAAACACAGCCTTCCCGTAGTGAGTTTGATAAACTTCCCGTATTGAAGGCTTTTTGTTCACCCTGGTAGTTGGACTTTAAAGGATAAACGTTTTTCCGCATTTCGAGAATTCATTGTAACTAGGGTAACGAACACAGACCTGGAGAGGAAGTTAAACAATGGTTAACGTTCACACGCGCATTCTGTGGCTGGTTCATAAACTGATAAATTCACTTGCATAATAATAGATTTAATTTAGTGGCAAATGTATTTGAGAGAGAAGACAAAAATGACCATTTTTCTTCTGTACATTCAGTATCCATTTAACTTTGTTTTCCAGTTGTTCCCAATTCGGCGATTTTATTTTATTTCAAACATTGAATTACAACAATTAAATTCGACGATATAAAATGCTAGCTACCTTTCACTGAACCGGGTCCAAGCTTACCGGCTTTTCGCACGCCCACTTAATTTATGGGGTGTTTCAGTCTGGTATATTGTTTACCCTTTGGTTCCAATCTTATTAAACATGTAGTTAGCTTCTACGGGTCTCTATCGTGATAACTATAAATAAATAAACCTCTTTGTTCTTCGTTAGGTCCTCGAATTTGCATAACAATTGTTTCCGCCTTTAGCGTGTCCCTAACTGCAACAGGTTGATTAAACATCAAATCTTTTTTCTGCATTTGCTTTCAGACAAACCACCGAATTTCAAAATATCCATCAATGTTTTATATCCAATATCCATAATGTTTTATCATTATGCCACGTTACTCATTCGAGTCAGATGTACTTTTGTTTCAATTCTTTGTCATTAAATAAAAAATAATCCATCGCTCCAGGCAACATAAATGGATATCACAAGTCTAATAATGGATATCAAAAGTAAGATAAAATGTCTACTTCAAAACTCTATTGCTCGATTTATTGTCATCGTATAAAGGATTTTCCGCATTCGAAAGGGGCAACCAAACAAAATGGGTCCAGACCAGGCTCATCTTGTTTATAGAGCGTTTTCAGTCACGCAAGTAAAAAAATAAAATCATCAACCATTAGCTTCAGTTTCAGTTCAGTTTCAGTTTATTTGTTTTGCCATTTTACACATACCACATATTATGCAAAATAAAATAAGGCAAGGAGACACAAAAAAGCAGTGCTTATAAACATGTGCCTCCCCATGATAAATAACAAACCATTCAATAGATCAAGTAGAGAAATTGTGATATTATAGAAGAGTAATAAATAAACAACATGCCAAAGTCTCAGGGCCGTGCGATATCCCGTATTCGAGTTATTCGGGAAAATGTACCACTCAAAATTATAGTGTTTTGTATGGAAACGCCATCTTGGCGTCCCTCTGAAGGGACGCCAAGATGGCGGCCGGAAACGAGTGAAAACATATGTTCTTACTTTAGCTATCTCAAAGGCTTTGTTCTAACTGTTGAGCTTTCTAACATTCACATAGACGCTTGTCTTACCACGATGGCTTTTCAAACCTCAAAAACACACGGTAAATCGATGTTTTCATGTAAGTAACATGCTTGTGAGCAGACATCTGTGAAAAATGCTAAAATTCAAACTGCTCTATTTTCAAAACAAAGCAAGCTACCGAGCTGAAAACATGCAAGCAGATACCTGTCTGAAATGTCTTTTACGTGATGAAGATAAAAATGCAAAAGTCTGTTTACTTTTGAATTTTAATTTTTTATGACGTCACGTGAAAATCCTCTATTTCATCTCCCTGTCATCTGTTATTTAACTGATCTTGTAAAATTTGTTAATAATTCATAAGAGCTATGACCAAGCTATGGGTCATATTTGAGTCACATGTATACCTCTCTAAACCCCAATACAAATCAACTGCTACATTAACTTTCAGAAAAGAGTTCTGCTCAGCGAATTAGCATGCATTGACTTTGATACAGATCTCTACTGATTAACATGACAAGGCACAAACTATTGTTTCATTTCACAAGTAAGATAAAATATTTGCATCCGACGTTTATGAGACCTTCCAAGGGGTAGAAGTTACATTCAAGCGACATGTCTCCCAAAATAGGTGACAATCTCCTCCCAAAACATCGACAACCGACAGAAATTGGCAGAAAACCGCGCGACAGTTTGCGACAGCGACAATTATTCTTCTTTGTTTTCTTTGCGACAGAGCCATTTGTCCCTAAAGAAACAAGCGACAGACAGAGTCGTAAACGAGCGACAAATCGACACCAGGGCACCCCTTGGAAGGCCTCATTTACGGGTTTTAAAACGGTTCGCCTGCGCCATTAAGGTCTCCCGCGCATATTTTATCGATTACGTACAATGGAGCAGTCGTTCACATATTCGTTTTTAAAATCTTATTACAAGGAAGAATTTCAGCCTTATACGTTATCATGCACAATGGAAATAATCATCAATGTCTAAGATCTCCTTACAAGCACTGTATGAGATACTTGGTGAGCAGTGCCGAGTATATGTATGTTGATAATCACAGAGAACTAGGAAAATGTAATTACTAATAGCAGAGTTCATTTACGCAGAAACCGGTTGAGCCGGAATGACGGTAATCTGTCCCATGTGACGTCGGTTGGAGAAGTTGTTATTGCGCGTGCTCATGTAGCAGTACTCCCCAGGCTTTGTGATGCGGAAACACGGCGGGTTGCAGGAGGCTGGGGCGTTGTTAAGTTGAGCCTGCAGGTTGTCACCGCTGTAACATCCTTTGTTGAGGTGAAGGTTCAGTTTATCGGAGTCGAATTCATCCACGTGATCAACCACTTCAAGGGGCAAGCTGGAACAAGCTTTGGGTTTAAGAGAGCTACATCCTTCTTTTACCCAGCAAACGTTGGTGCGATCGGTACCTGAAATCCAAACGAAAAGTGCTGTGAGTTTCAGCTAGAAAGTATCGCCCTCTTATTCTTAAATGGTTTCTTCGCTTGGTGGATTTTTTTAAGCTCCTTTTTCATGGGACAGCTTGAAAGATGTCATCAGTACTGTACTGAGAAACGAGAGCTTCTTTCATCCCACAAGTAGCTAATGACTCCGGCGACTGAAATTCATAAGACGGAAATTGGCATATCCAAAAGTTCAAAGGACATGCAAAAATGACTCTAAAACATTACGTCAGCCAACAATCTACATACGTATAATTAACAATCTGTATTCGTAAAATCGCGTTCCCACTAAAAACTGGCTGTCGTGTCTTACTTTTTCGTGTCTTACTTTTTCCTTTTTCATTATTGCACTGTAATTTGTTTTTAACTTTGAAGACTTAAACTAATCATGAATGTTGATTCTACCCAAAACTACTTTTTCAAGGTCGTCAATTTTTATTTTTCTGCAAAGTGATTTTTCTTCAAAGGGCTTTTGATAATTTTTACTTCTATCAGACATCTATATGGTCGAGGCTGTTAAATGTTCAACTGTTAAAAAGGACCTTGGTCCAATCTGAGGAATGTTATCCCTTGATGAGTACAACCGAGGGGACTGGCGAGGGGTTAATTCACCTGCGTCCTTTACAAATTTAAGTTGAGGCCCATGCAAGGCCCATGCCCATTACTGACTTGTTTGAATCAGCTATTATGTTGAAGTTATTGAATATTCAATTGTTTGATAAAGTTTAATAAAACATCTCATGTGCTTCTGGGGACAAAACACCATCCTCGTATTTTAATTTACTGAATCAGCAGGGAAATTTCTCGGGCAGAGCTGGATATCGCACATTGAACCCTTTCTATGTTTCAACAGTAAACCAGACAAACGACGCGGTTAGGCAACTAACGCGGAACCCATGCTATTGAACAAGGGAGATTTACTCACGTGCTCTTCCTTCGCCAGCATTGTTTGGGTTATTGTTCGAACCTAAAAATTAAGAAGCACAATCAGTTTGTTATAGTAAATTATCAATGGGCAATAACGACGGACAATCAGTACCATCAATGAATCAAGTATCAAATGTTTTTTGCCACACCTGATGGATAATGAAGCAATTGATTGGTTGTCTAAGTAAGCGGTTGACTAATTAGAACAATGCACCCTTATCGATTCACCAATTTATTGATAAGATCACCAAAACATATGAAGCAACTGATTGCCTGATTGCTACATGTTATGATATGATATGATATGATTTGATTTGATTGATTGATTGATTGAATTGCTGACGTTGCACGCATAACTACGGTGGTCTTTTATACGATTAAAAGGAAATTAAAACTTTAGTTGTATTTGAATCCATGACCTCTACGCTACGATACCGGAATTCTTCTCAAAAAACCAAGTCAAATTGCGACTGGTCACTTTGAAGGCCAATCAGATGTAAAATTTAGTCGTATCTTTATCATATGAATTATTAATGCTTCATTACATTGCTTTCAGCGATAATAACTGAATTACCGGAAATTTTCTGTTTCCATTTGGTCAAAAATTCAAGGATTTTCGGTTCAGAAGCAAACGGAACAGTAATTTCCGGAAAGTTCATCTCGAAAGGTTTGGAGTCAAATGGAAAGGTAATTTTCCAGAAAATCTTTTCGGAAATTGTGGACAACCTCCAGAGGTAGATAAGTCCTCTTGTTCCGTTCGGAACGGAACAGTTCCGGAAATTTCCTCACCATCTGCGCGAATCGTTCCATTTCCAGGTCGTTTCTAAGGATTTTGGGGACGGAACGCCTGGCGGCAGAAAATGGTAAGCGCCAATTTCATCTGGTTGGTCGGTAAATTCGGAAAATCGCTCACCATTATTCGACTGTCATTCCATCCGGACTTTTCTGACAAATGGTAAGCACCCTAAGTGTATACTATTTCAGCTCATGACTGAGTACCTGACCAGACGAAGCAAACCACATCATTGGTTGTAACCGTCAGTCGTTCAGGAGTGAAGCGATATTCCATGGCGGGATAAGCCTGCACGATGTTTCCTCTCTTTCCCATTCCTCCAATGTAGTAAATGTTGGAGTGCTGGAATTTCAAAGGCAGTTTATCCCGCGGTTTAAGGATAATCACGTGACTTCTGTCTTGGAATGTTCGGCCCAGCTGAGCCGTGTCCAAGGCGAGTTGCAGAGTTGTGTTACCGTCAACGGCCAGTGTTGTCGGGTCATTCGTAACGCTGTAAGGATAAAGATTGATGTCTAAAGAGATATGATATCACACCTACTCCCCCCCCCCCCCTATAGACAGGGCATATCGTGAAAAATAAAAATAAAAAAAATGAAATGAAGACAAAATAGGTCTTAACCCCAATTTCAGTTTCTCTGCGTTTGTGTGAGATGTAGAGAAGACATGTCTACGGAGGTCCCTAAAACCATAATACTGATATTTTCAGATATTGTATATGTTAAGTTGTAATACGTCACATAGTCTAATCTTTCCAAGCACATAACAAACTTTTCAACCGATCTCGTAGAAACTACACTTTTCATAACTTTAGTACTGTAATTACCTCTGCATGCAAATGAGGACACTTTTACAATTCAATTCTTTATTTATTCACACTATAAAGGGCATTCAAATACAATTTATAAGGTAACGAGCTGATTAAAATAATGCCGACATCTTGAACTATCCCAAAAGTCACCGAGTGATACGTTTATAGAAACACTTGTTTTCTACACTTCATATTTGTTCATGAACGAGTGTGTCAGTCAATTATGATTCAGTTATGCCAGTTTATCAAGTACACCAGATTTTTTCTGTGTTGGGTACTGTGATTTACTGTGATTTAATTAGAAAAGCATTCAATCACTCACTGTGAATTGTTTCTGGCATCAAACTCACGTGGGACATCATCGGTGGTGATGTTATATCTGCAAAAAATAGTCCAGTTTTGTTAAAAGTTGCAATAACAAAGCTCTACAACTTATAAAGATCGTAACTTGAAAAAATGGGCTTTCTTCGCACTTCTTTCGTTGTATCATGCAAAATATCTCTGAAAATAATTTAGTATTGTTAGATCCTTAAGCATTCACCAGAAATCTTCCTTATACTATGTAAACATGCTTCAACATCCTTTGATTTTGCTGAACCCTGTTGAACGATGTTGAATGATGTTGAACGCTGGGGGGTGGCAAACGGTTTCAACACAACATCAACATTTGATTCAACAAAGCTTCACAACAGCCCAGGCCTGGTATTCAGTCCCGCGGTTGTTACTATGGATACGTCTTTGAGAGACCGATTAGTGCGCACGGGTATACCTAACGTTAACAATGTTGAAAGCGGGTGGTAAACGGCTGCAACATGGTTCAACATTCGCGATAACAAAAGAAATGCGGAATGGATGTTGAAGCCAAGTTTTAGCGCTTTTAAACTCATAAAACATCGATTCAACTTCCATTCAAAATGTTCAACACGGTTGAAAGGGGGTAGCAAACAGTTTCGATATCGATCTTTAAGAAAGGCTACGTATTCACAACTTTACAATAATTTAATTTTGATGCAAAAATGAAGCCACTACCCGATTAAACGCATTCCTCCAAAAGGGCCTTTCTACACCTTCTGTTGTAAGTTCTCACGAATACCCTGTATGGCTCACCTCAGCCGCAAAATGCATCGTTGAGTGGTGTTGGTGGGGAAACAAGGAACTTTCCACTTGTACGATGAAAACTTGCCCTCCATGTTCATTCCGTTGTGATTCACCACAGTGGAGAGTGCGTAAATCACATCTGGTGGTTCCTGGAGAACGAGAAACTGCTTTCTTTGATCAGCTCCTTGCGACAATTTGTGTGGCTCGTAAGGTGTTCCTCTAACCAGCTTCATACCTCCCACATTATGACAAGTACTCAAGACTCCAGCTGTTTTTTCCAGATAATTTGTGACAAATTTTGTCCATTTTCCGCCACCCGCTTTACAAGCGTTTTCGTTGATGTACTTAGCGACGCAATGTTCAGCAACAGCATTGTCCTCATTCCTTCGAGGGCAATTGGGGTTTCCCTCCAGAGTACTTGGCATGATACACAAATCTAAGGAATTCAGTGGAAGCAAAAGATGTTACATGACTCCGCATTTTTCGGCAATTTCATTGTCATTGTTTCTTGGGCACTGGGCATCGATTCCTCCGATTCAAGAAATGTAAATCGGAGAACGGTAAGGCTGAAGTCCTTTAATAATAATACTTTAATAATAATAATAATAATAATAATAATAATAATAATAATAATAAGGGAGGGAGGAAACTGTCAGCCATTTATCAACGGAATGTAAGAAATTAGTTCAAAACAGTATAAGACCTGGAGGCACGATGAAATTGCTAAAGTTGCTCACTGGAAACTCTGCCAGAATTATGACCTGCAATTTAATGAAACCTGGTACTACCATTCCCCAGAGGCAGTGATAGAAAATGACCAAGTGAAGTTACTGTGGGATTTCAAAATGCAAACAGACCATCAGTTAGAACATAACAGGCCTGATATAGTAGTATTTGAGAAGGCGGGCAGAGTGTGCGACATTATCGATGTGTATCAGTGATACACGCATAGCAGAAAAAGAACAGGAAAAGATCAACCACTATCAGGACTTAAAAATGGAAATACAAAAGATGTGGAATTGCAGAAGCGTGTCTCGGTTATCCCAGTTGTAGTTGGGGCACTTGGGGCAGTGACTAAAAACTTGATGATGTGATTGCTAACATAGTAACACCTGGAATCTTCAACCTACTTCAGAAAGCCTGCTTGTTAGGCACAGCAAGAATCTTAAGAAGGACCTTAGACATCTAAGGCTATGGGAAATAGCCTGATGATATAGGAATACGTGACCACCAATACAACTAATAGTGTGATAAAAATCCTCATAATAAATAATAATAATAATAATAATAATAATAATATGATGATGATGATGATGATGGTCTTTTTTCAAGGTTTTAAAGAGACGTAAAAACTTACAACGTAATCATAGTAAAAACCGTCTTAAAATACTAATTACAATCTATTTAAGTTCAAAAAGACATCTATTTACAAAACATTTCTTGAACTTCTCAGTACTTTGGTTTGCATTGGAGCCTTTATCGTCCCTTGAAATGTAAAGAAAGGTCTCACGAAGATCGATCATTTAGCGTTTAATACCAATCTTCAATCTTTCACTTGTTATTAGAGTTGCAAACAAATCATTCCAAATTGAAAAGTTGAGTTTTCCCGATATCGTAATCTCTAGGTTACGTCCAAAAATTTAGGAAAGGGTGAAATCCGCAGACCACAAAACGTTACGTTTCTACCATTTCCTCATAATATCAGCGCTAGTAGTAAGCAGCGGCTAAAAGCAAATAAGAACTTAGATGATAATTTCTGTATTATGAGGACACAAAATAAAAAAGTATTAGAGATAATTGTTGGTAGTTAATGAGATAAAGTGACTGAAGTGACTCATTCAATAAAGTAACCAAAAAAGTAGCAAATATCGTCAGGCAGTATTTTATGACAAACTCACATTTTTGACCATATTCAGAGCTGTTGACATGGTTCTTCATTAAATTTAAAGTCTTTTCATCGCTGACCATGATTGCAATGTCCTTCCACGGGGTGGGGCCCCAGTAGGGATAGTAATCACGCTCCTCGGGGACTTCAAAGCCCCTCCTTGTTCCTGCTGCGTTTTGTCGAGTGTAAATCGTCGAATCCCGGCCTGTAAGGTTTTGGTCGGCGATGTACAGACCTGTGAGATTGACAAAACGAGGACAAAACGTTCAACAAATTCAACAAGATCTTGCAAACTTAGCATTAGTGAATAGTGTCAATTATACGGAGCAAAGTGAGTTTTTAAGACATAGCCACGAATTAGAGAAAACAACAAGTTTGAAATAGAAAGACCCAATTCTCAACTTATTTCTCAAGCGAAATCAGTGCGAATCACAATAAGATGAAACAAATTTCAAGACATCCCAACATTTTATATATGTACAACTGGCCATACCCTTTTACTATGCAAATAATAATAAATAATAACAATAACAAATAACTGTCTGAGCTAATCGTCCTCGCAAAGTACAGCAAGGACGCAGCTCAACAAGGTCGAACCGAAAGCATATACAAGGCGCCTCTGGCAGCCGCTATACGGTCCATGTATGACCTTGGAGCACAGCCTACAGCCAATTCGAATAAGCCGTATGCTGGTTTTTGCTGAGGGACGAAAACCAGAGTACCCGGATAAAAACCCTCGGAGCAGGGTCGAGAACCAACACAAACTCAGCCCACTTATGGCGTCACCGGGAATCGAACCCGGTACCACATTGGCGGGAGGCGAGTGCTCTCACCACTACGCCATCCCTGGAAACTTATTAGCTTAGCAGACTACTTGTTATCCAGAATTTTGGTGTGAGATCGTCCTACGCCATAATCAAACTGAATTAAAAGATGTCATCTTAAAACGTTGCTCTCTTAGATAATCTGAATTGTTCTCTACCTTAGGCAAATTACACAATCGATATTGATTTCTTATTTAGAAGCTGTATATTTAGAAGTTAGAGAAGACGTCTCCGTTGCCTAGCCGCACCTCGGTTTAGCCTTCATCGTCAATGTTGAATGGTCTATTTCAACTCTTAACACGGCATGATAAACGCCGGGATCAACGTATGATAAACAATAGTCGAAATAGTATATTTGTTAAACAGTAAATGTTGACCCGAGTATCATATTTGCTTTACTTCATGTTCAAGCTGAATATCACCTTTGTTTCGTTCTCGGCGGTAATACGCCTGATAGTAGTTGGCAGATTCGTGAAGTCCGCGGTCCTTTCTGACGTATGCATTCTCTCTCGCCCCGTTCGCAAAACCTTGAGTTGAGCGAGTCTGACCATTACGGATTGTGTGATAATGAAACTCTCTGTTCACATCATTGGTAGCCATCTTGCCCTCAGGGTATGGCTGACACATGTACTGTAAGATGACTTGTGTTTCCACTCGGTCATCCGTCTGGGGACCAGTCCCGTGTTGGTTCGTCCACATAATTTCTACTTCGGTTTTAGCTTTAGCATCACAGCCGCTCATGTAGAATTCCTTAGAAGTGATAACAACATAATGATGTGATAACAAATACTCCGAAAAGCTCCGAAAAGCTATAAATAAAGCCTGACACCCGTCCTCTGCAATTCATTCACTCATTTATTAGTTTTTTAATTCACTGAGTCTGTCCATCCACCCACTCACCCACCCACCCACCAGCCCACCCACCCTTCCACACTGCTACCCACTCACTCATCCATCCATCCATCCATCCGTCTGTCCCCCCTCCACCCTCTAATTCTTTAATTAATCCATTTTTCAGTTTTCCATTCATTCCAAGTCCTTGTCCACGCAGGGCAAGAAACTGATCACCTCCCACGAGAAACCTCGTTTTGTCCAAGAAAACATCACTGCATGATGTGCAAATAGCAAACCACCCACGTTCTGATCTTTCAGCGCTCAAGCCACTTTACTACCGCTCTACACAAAAAGAAAGTTTCTGAATACATAGAAAACAATAACGTATCAGTGATTTAATACCATTGGTAGCTGTCTGAACTCTCGTATGTTTTCTCCAGGGTTGGTATCCAAGTTGTCCCCGACATTATATCCAGCCTTTCCATTATTCTAAGTGTAGAAATTAAAGATGATTGCACGAAATTAGCATTGCATCAATGCTGCATGAAATTGTATGAAATTATTATTGCATCAATGAATTGAAATGGTAAAATGGTTCACAAATGACGCATTTCGTGATATATTAAGTAAATAAATTTATCGAGCCAGAAAATTCCATATATGGACGAAAGGCGTTCGTCATATCAGTTTAAGTTACAATTTATACGCCAGCTTCCTAATCTGTAAATATCAGGCGTCCTTTCCGCGAGAATTGGCGGATCTTTAATTTTGTCGCGTAACCTTGCAGAAAGGAGTAAATTTTAATGTTACGCGTTAGCGTTAACTTCATTGAAATGGCCACTCCTTGTAAGACTTCATTCACAGGAAAAAAGTGAGAAGCACCACAGCAGACTATCGCTTTATGCCATTAACTACAAATTTGCATGACAACACTTCAGCGATAGACGCACGCGTCAGAACCGCGATATAGTATGACAACCATGGATTTCAATTTTTTTTTTTGAATAACGACAATTTTTTTCTTTTTTTCTCATTACACGTAATCTACCGTTGTTAAGCTTGAAAATGGCGCTAGATAAATTATTATTATTATAATTATTATAATTATTGTTATTATTATTATTATTATTATTATTATTATTATTATTATTATTATTATTATTATTGTTGTTGTTGTTGTTATTATTAATTCTGTGGGAAACCTATCCATTGCCATTTCTGGTGTGTAGCTGGTATTCTTGCAGCTTTCATTATTCGGCGCTCCAGCCACACAATATCGCCCTTCATGCCGCATGACCTTCCTTCAGCTCAGCCATCTTGTTGATTGTATAACCCAGCTGACGTCACAGAGTGGTATCACGTGTCCTTTTGGCCGAGCGATCATGGCGACAATTTTGAGGTGAAATTAGCGCGTATTTTGAACGAAAAAAGTAGGTTCCAAACATTTCCACCAGCAAATAACTTTGAAATCCTTTTTCTAACGACATAAGCTTACAAACTGGATGAAAAAAAGTTTCGTGTCATATACACTTTAAAAAACTCCTATTTTCTACTAATTCACTTGCCAAGTTGTTATTGCACAGTTTGCTATGGGACGGCTTGTTATCGGACAGTTCAATAAGCCAATCATATTCAAAGCTGTGATTTAAATCAACCAATCAAAACCTTGGTTTCAATTACCATACATTTTGATTGTAGTCAATTTCTGAGCAACATTAAACAATTTACGCTTCCTTTTTCAGTCTTTTAATCCAAAATTCCCTTCCTTTTATAACTTGGCTTTTCTTCTTTACTCGGAAATTGTAATTTTTATGATTAATTGGTAATAAGACTTCATATCGTCCATTCGTTCTGTAACCGTACTCATGATAACCAGATCGGACTGCTGCGTCGCGGTCGTCCGATTTATTATTATTATTATTATTATTATTATTATTATTATTATTATTTATTATTATTATTATTATCATTATTGCCGTTTTTATTGTTATTGTTCTCTTTATAAGCAGCACCACACTGGGAACGTAATACCGCTCAATTGCTTTCGTTTGAATGACCACACAAGCAGGAAAGCACTCTGTGCTGAATCAGCGGTTAAACCTTTACTTTTGAGCGTATGTAACAAAAGGTAATCAAATTACCTGCGAGTCAAACAGTCGGTTGGCGTTCCTGACGTTGTCTTGGTTACCGTTCAGTCGATTGTTGGATCCCGGTGGGAAATGCATGTACATGTCTGACGTACAAGGCACAATAAGAAGAGCCAGCAGGCAGCCCCAAACAAAAATGGTCCTCATGGTCTGTTAGGATACAGAGAAACAAAATATGGTCAGCTGGCTGCCTAGTGAAAAAATACCTCGTTCTTCGAAACTGAAATATTTTGAGCAACAATCTTTTACTCGGGCTTGGGACTGAAAGTTCATTATTTTGAAACCGAGGATTTCACTCGGAAACTACGGAAATACTAAGCTTTCTTTGGACTAAAGAAATAAATAAGTTTTTCGAGTCTTTTTTTTCTAAACGTTGTATGAAGAAAGCACCTTTGTAGCCTACCTTCTATAAAAATCGTGGTACGATTATTTGAGACAACGTCGAGGTAACACCGAACACCTGTCAACTGAGTGTTCGCAGAGCTTGGAAAGGGCTTTAATTACTCAGGTTGAATAATTAGTTAACCACATCGATGTTCAGCAACAATGGACTACTGATTAGGGGTTATTTTCTTTGATAGGAGGTCAGAAGGGGGAGATATCGATTAGGCCACAAAGCGGTACTGTGAGGGATAGTTTTTTCCGCTATTTACCCACACCGAGATACCAAATTCCGGGAGATAAATATTTCGAGTTGCTAAGTTGCTAAAAATTTGTAACTCTCGCGTGTTTTCGTCACACCTTCCCGGGTTAACGATTTTTCAAACTTTTATTATCCTCAGGTCATCGTTTCTTAAAAAGTTTAAGGGTGTTCGACAACTGGAACTTAATTAACTTTAACGTTTCGAGACTTACTAGACAGCTGTGCGATATCGAACTGAATAAAACGGAGTTTTTGTAATTCAATTTGTCGTTGTTGTTGTTGATGTTGACAATTTTCTTCTTTCTTGGAAAAGAAAGAAAATAAACTGAAGCTCGATCATGCAGAAAAGACTTTTCCCACTCTCATAACGCAATAAGTTTATCGCCAGCGTAAGCAATGCAATATAATGAAAACCGCCATACGTCACACGGCGTAAACCACTGATCAAAAGTCAATAATAACCTAGCGTTATGAATAAAAAAAAATTGGCGGTCTTTAATTTTGCTTCAATGAGTTCTAGAAAATTTTCTGTGAAAAATTGTTTCCACGAATTTTTTTGTCAAATGTTTTTCCACAGTCTCACTTGGGTCAATTCAAAAAATTTTCAAAACTATCAACGACTAAGGACGCATTATATGCGCATGCAACTCAGCCTCGTTGGCGGACGGCCTCGTCAGCTGTAGCAGATCGATGATATTCCAAGAGATTTCGCAGGACACTCGAAAGTCATTGCATAACGAGTATAAATTAAAAAACAAAAACAAAGAGAGTATGATCATAAGGTCTTGTAGCGTTAGTAATCCACAATTTCGGCAAAAGAAGATTGAAATATAAACTCGGTTCATTTAACCTTGTGGAATGAAGCAAGTTAAAAATCGCTCGTGTCGCGTCTAGTACTGTTGGGAAGCCGTACGTGGTTGTTTGATGATTTGTGCCTTGAACAACGCACGCACAACTTTCCTACAAGGAACCCGTTGGTCATCAGGGGCGTGCTCGTTTTAAAAAATAACGCACGGCATCTTGTTTTGGCAATCTATGCAACTGATCAGAATCCAACATTGGTGCAAACGTAAAAAAAGACCTTTCTTTCCCCGGTAGCATCAAACAGTGAAAATTCGGTTATAAATATGGTTAGCAACAACGAAAACTGAATGTAAAACTTACTTTAGTTGACATCTGGCACCAGAACCTGAGCAGAACAGATTGGTAGATATCTGGTACTGAATCCAAGGATAGCTGCACGCTATTCTAGTGAATAACTTCTTCTGCTACGGTTTGTTTCGAGTCGCTTTTATAATGCGTTGGTTACGTGTACGCTGATGCCATCGTCTAAAACGTGTTTCACGCTTCATTAAAGCTATTTCCTAGCGGAACTTACGGACGGAACCCCAACTAAGCTTAAACTACGCATTCCTAACTACAGCATCATGGTGTATTAAGCACGTTTAACTCAAATTTATTATATTAGAAATTTCATAAATTTAATTTAATGATCACTAAGAAAATTCGCGAAAAGGCAAGACAGGAAATAAGCATTTCACAGCTCAGAGAGGTATCTGGCTTAAAGGCGGTGTGGACGTGACCAGAAAGTCTAAAAACTCAACTTGTGTAAGTCATGATCAAAACAAAACACACGGCTTGTTAACCTCAGTCAAGGCCAATGAAAAAAGAAGAAAGTCCGTTAAAGTTAAGATCTTACTTCGAGGGTTACAAACCGATAAGTTATTTTGATTCTGCGATATATTAAAAATAAAATAGGAACCACAGTACATAAATCAGTTTTCCGCTAATTTAACGGAAAACAAACACACACTGCACCGACTAGTCTCTGCATACTTGTGTCAAAAAGACTTCAAACGTTTTTTAGTAGATTGTAAAATGATTTACTACACTGCCGAAAAACATATCTACTTTGAGCTCCCAAATCGTAAAAACCTTAAAAAGGCGTGCAGATCTCTGATATTTATTCGAGAAACGTTTGGTCTTGGGCTCAGTTATGTTTTCCTCAAAAGACTCCGTTACCAATTAACATTCAAGGAAAAATGAAAAAGGTTAATTTGTAAACATCTCTTTTCTCGGTAGGTTGTTTTCCCTTTTTTAGACCTTTTCTAACCTCAGCAGAAAACATAAGCATATAGTATCGATCTCGGCTTTACCGGAGAGAAGCAAAACCGGCAAAAGGAATATTAACTTCCGTTTGCCGCCTTCTGGGACTTGCGAATGTCTTTGCTCAAGATCCCCGGCTAATATAAAGGTCACACCTCGGCTGATATTGCTCTCCGCAGTTTGCGTCAAAGCAATTATATCGACTGCCATCCATCGATGCTAACATCCCGGCGGTTGCTATCAATATTCTCAATAACGAAATTGTTATTTTAATCAAAACGAACATATTACGTAGTTATTGTCTTTAAGCTTCTCATAGTTCATTATTTTGAAAACGTTTTTATGAGCAGCAGCGGCCTGAAAGTAAATTGCTTGTCACTCAAACCCAAATGTAACCCTACCAATTTCATATGCAGTACTAAATTATGCTTTGACTGTATGTGGTGCCAGACGTTTTCAATTGTTTCGTTGTATTGGCTGGGTTTCCTACTGTTTATGAAGTAATGCATCAACAAAGATTGCTTCGTATTTGATTCACTCCCCGAGAAACTAATCAGTAAAAGCGCAAGAAAGTAGGCAGGCCAAGCGGCGCTTTCGTTGCAAAGTTTAAACGCTTTTAAACTCATTCAACATCGATTCAAATTCCATTCAACATGTTTCATGTTTCAGCACGGTTGAAAGGGGTGTCGGCAAACGGTTTCGACATAGCTGTTCAATGAAATCGAATGGATATTGAAGCAAATGTTGAAGCCGTTCGCCCGGGCCTTAAGCCCATGACGGAAAATTTTCTTTCTTTTCCTGACTTTGACGCCGTTCAGCAGTAGTAATTTTAGCCCCTGCCGAATTCGCCAGTTAAACAAATTGGAATGACCGCGAAAGAGTAACAAAAGCGACTAAAGTTACATTTTGAAAGGACGTTTTTGTCACAACTTGCTTCCAGTCCATTGTTGAGTGGTGGAGTCTGGTTTGGATGTGCACCGAAATGCTGGGCTTATATACACATACCGACCAAAATTCATATGTGACAGCTCTCGAACCGTCATCTTAAACTAAAAGCCTATGCTAGGACTAGCGAGCCAGCGGAAGATTTCCATGTAGGTTTTAAATCGGTTCTGTACCTAAAAGACAGTTTTAAAAGAGACACCAGTTAATTATTATTATCAGTAAACATTTGGCTTTGTGTAAGGAAAAAGTGACCAAGTGCATGAGCTCAAGTGGTCAAGATGAGAGATTTTAAATGTTAGCCATCCCCATACTGTCGTGAAATGACTTTAGTATGCAAGTACAACTGAAATGATTTGCCTCTTCTGACCTTTTCAGTTTGGCTGGAGTTTCGGTTACTTTTTAATTTTACCAAGTTGTTGTTGTTGCTGTTTTTACAGTGATGATGACTCGGTTCTAATCAGGTGCTGCCTACACGTCAGTAAATGCCACCTCAAGGAGAGAATGTAAAAATTACAAAGTTCCGACTTATATATAGAATTTTCACAATGACCAGAAAATAACTAAAATCATGACCAGTAGAGGAGTTGTAGAAGGCGTTATGCTTCTTCATACAAAGTGATTGGCTAACCTTTTCCACTTTAAAAGTGGAAAAGGTTAGCCAATCACTTTGTATGAAGAAGCATGACGCCTTCTACAACTCCTCTACTGGTCATGATTTTCAAATTGTAAATTTAGTACTTTCTGGTCATTGTAAATTAACTAAGGACGTGATCGCAAAATCGAGCGTCCAAATTAACAATTCAGTACGTGGTTAGGAGCTGAAATTACAACAATGGATGTTTACTTTAACAAGCCCCTTAGAATTAAGTTCAAGTTGATGTTTACCTTAACGAGCCCCTTAGAATTACGTTCAATTCATTTGTTATTTAGATATTCTCCTTTTAAGTATAAAAGATAATAAAATAAAAATAAAATAATAAAAGTATTGTTGTTGTTGTTAATATATGCATGGATTTAGCCAAGCCTAAAAGCGGAGCTCCATGGTTATTATTTTATTTTAATTTTATTATTTATTATTTTATCTTCAAACATTTGTTCGAAGCTTAATTCTTGGAGAGGGTGAAGAAAGTAGACAAGTAAGCTCGTAGTAAGGTAGAAAAATTACCAAGCAATTTTGGGATAAATTAATGTCCATGGAAAAGAAAGAGGCCGAGTACCAACCTAGCTGATAGGTTTGAACAGTCAACATGAAAGATGTACGCTGCAAACAACTAGCTGATCAGGTGGATTATTATTATAATTGTGTCAATAACAAAATGCTCGAATATGATTGGTTCTTAACAGCCTTTATTTGTGGCTTAATTGGCTGCTTCAGGTCCAAACTGTCCGATTTGAGCTGTCCGATTACAAACACTTGAAAATCGGACAGTTACCTTATTTGGGTATGTTGAGCAGAAGCTGTCATGTCGTGCCAGTTGCCAATCTTCGCGTTTTGTAAAATAGCAACCATTTCCGGTGTCGGATAATTTGCATTCGAACCGTTGGTTATTTTGTACAATACGTTTTCAATTTAGAAAGTTGACCTCTAGAGTTTCTCGCATTTTGTTATTGACGCAATTAATTGGTAATCGGACTTCGTGTCGTACAATTCAGGGGTAATCGTGCTCGTAATTTCAAATCGGCCTCTCGCTACGCGCTCGGCTAATTTGAAATCACTCGCCCGATTACTTCCTGAATTGTACGACACGAAGTCCGATTACCATTACTTATTACGATATTATTAACCCATTGACTACCAGCCGTTTTTATGTTTTCGGAGTGATTTTCCACTTATAAACGATAAATAGCAATTCGTGACTCTTTATTTGAAACTATCAGGGAAAAGTGGTGCTGTCCTAAGGCACTGGAGGCTCAAGGTTTCTGAAAACGTCATTTTGACGTAAAAATTTTTTTAAGTAGCTATTTTCTATCCGTGAAGCAACAACAACGGCCCAAGTTCGGTTTGCTTGCGTTTTTTGCTAAGTTTACAGCCATTTTTCATCTTTAGCGGCTGCCTGATGAGCATCATTAAGCGTGACGGTAGCTAAGAGTCCACTTTCTCAAAGAATCGAGCAAGGTGATGTACTTTGTTGTCGAATTTGGCTTGTTACTCGACGAACTGGGAATTTGGCCGGTCGGACACTTAGTACCTTTGGGACTTGACTACTGATGAATTTCTCGATCTACCGCCGCATATTTTGGAATTTGTGAGCACTGAAGATGACCACAAGCAGGAAATTTTGGCGGTATGTCGGAGTGGCTGTAGACTTAGTTTATATGTGAAAGAATAGGAGGAAGGAACTATGTGAAAGAATTGGGGGAAGGAACGAGCGCTGTCAAAAGTTCCCAGCATGCAATGCGCTCGAGATGTTGAAAATGTCGGGAAGGCCCGAATGCACTGGAACAAAAGGCTGTATCTACGCTCGGGAGAAGAATATGAACAAAAATGTCATTTCTAAGCTAGAACAAGGACTGAATTTCGTTATGATGGTTGAAGTTTGGGTTTTCGACGATGATTTCGTTAAACATGAAGGCAAATAGGGGCATTTTTGTCTTCTCTTTGACGTTAAAAACGGTCAGTTTCGATCTTGTCCAACTCAAAAAGGCCATATTTGGTAAAAATCGCTACGTTTCTTGCGTTTATTGGATATCCAAATTTAAAGGACATTCCATTTCGTGCTCACAACTAACATGCAGTTAAGGCAATATTCGTGCGATAGAAAGTTGTAATGTTTTGAAGCATGGGAGATTTTTTACGGCCGTTTTGGCCGGCACGGGTGCCAATGGGTTAATTATTGGGCAACGTCGTCCAAATCCCTGGGATAGGTCTAAAATAAAATTAACGGAGATGCTGTGGGAAGGGGTAAAGGACTCCAACTTGTTTTGTTGTCAACCAGAGGTGAACTGCTGTCAGGAATCTTATAGCAGGTATATTTTTGTGTTCACTTTGAACACATTTTTGTCATGTCAATATTCAGTCCCGAGTTAACAATCTGGAAAAAAAAAAAACTAAGCGACGCACAAACGATTGTGTTCAGGCAATTTGAGAAAATGTTCCAAAAACAGAAACGATACATGGTACGATACGCTTTATATTTATGGAGGGGTGGAGGTAGGAGGGGCACAGATGAGATGTAACTACATGACTATATGAAAATAACGAAATTTCATGACGTGTAGTATTTCACAGTAGCTAAGTATGTTGTAGTCACCGTAGTTGAGATGGTTGATGTAGTCACTGTCGTTACTGTGTTTGTGAAATGTAATTTTGCGTTAGTGAACTATGAAGCGGGTCAACTCGCAGCCCTTATATAAGGTCTCACCTGATTGGTGACCAACCTTCAGGCGAACAAAACAGCAAAACACAAACAAATGGACCCCAGCCCTAAAACAATAGGGCTGCGACACTTTCCCCGCCACTGAAATTTAGAGCTTATAGGACCTGCAACATTATCCTATAAAGCAAGAACTAAAGGCGCTGTTACACTTTGCGATATGCAACTTGTCTCGCAACCCCTATACGAGACAAGTTGCACGAAACATTGTACCAAGTGAAACACCTTGCAACGGGCAAATTCGTTGCGAGATAAGTTGCACGAACCGTTGCAGAAAGTAGAACTCGATGACCCATTGGTAATTCAGGCACCTGTATTTGTTAAAATATATTTGGTGTCGAACACATGGATTCCCAAACACCGAGTTACTTGCATGCAGCACACAGCTTCCATTTGCTTGGCACTTAACGCCCGCGCGCACTGTGTCGACAGATATAGGGCCACATGCACGGCAAATGGTGGTGGAAATAGCAAGTGGATTGCATATTATGGGGCTCAACATCCCATAAAGTGCTTCCAAGATACCTATTTTTCTTCCTTTTTTGCAGCTGATGGTTTTTGTAGTCTATGCCATGCTCGCAAATGTTTACGGTCTGTAGATTGTCTAAATAAACCAAACAGACAAGCAAATAAAAACAATTCAGAGAGCACGAAATTAACTTAACCAACTACCGACACAAACTACATACACTAAGTACACCAACCACATCAACTGCCATAAATAAATTAATACAACAACTACGCCAACGTTAGCAACGACATTAACTACAGTATCTACAACATACTTAGCTGTTATGGAATAATATTGAAGATTCGTTATATTTGGGAGTACATTCATATTCAGAAAATGATACATTGTTATTGTTAGCAGAGTTGGCGCAGTGGTGAGAGCGCTCGCCTTCCACCAATGTGTCCCGGGTTCGATTCCCGGACTCGGCGTCATAAGTGGGCTGAGTTTGTTGGTTCTCTACTCTGCTCCGAGAGGTTTTTCTCCGGGTACTCCGGTTTTCCCCTCTCCTCAAAACCAACATTTGATTTCATTTGATTTATTTAGAGTTGATTTGAACTAGTCTCCCCAATTAGTAGAGCATCTGTGCTCGGCTAAATACATTTGAGACTTAAATAAAGTGATTATTATTATTATTATTATTATTATTATTAAACTCGTCTTCAAGCAATGGAAATATGTCACTTGGTCTTTTCATTTTATTCAATGAAACATCATATTGTTTCACACCACCGTAAGCTTAACTAAAGAATACAGCATATATCACCGTTAACACTACAATAGCAAGCAAAGAAAGAAGCCGTCAACTTAAATATCGTTTAAGCCTCAATACTCGATTGAGTTACTGTGATCTGTCCCATGTGACGCCGATTGGAGAAGTTGTTATTGCGCGTGCTCATGTAGCAGTACTCCCCAGGCCTCGTGATGCGGAAACACGGCGGGTTGCAGGAGGCTGGGGCGTTGTCAAGTTGAGCCTGCAGTCTGTTGCCGGTGTAACATCCTTTGTTGAGGTGAAGATTCAACTTGGTGGCATTAAACTCATTCACGTGATCAACCACCTCAAGAGGTAGGCTGGAACAAGCTGCGGGTTTGAGAGAATTGCAGCCTTCCTTTACCCAACACACATTGGTGCGATCCGTACCTGCATGAATTGTAATGAAGAGGGTTTAAATTGTCAGTGAGCATCGGTTTCCGGCAAACTAAAATCCTCTCTTTTCTCTTAATGAATGCCGAAATTTGAGGAAATCAGCAGTATTTCACTATTCTTCTTCGTTCTGTCCGCATTTTCCATCGTGTAACTAGTATATCATCTTGTGATGAATACCAGTCTCGTTTTTTTACCAATTATACTTTCTGTAGTATCTCAACGTCTATGAGTGAAAACACTACTCTTTTTGCTTTGTCATTTTTTTTTTGATGAAATGTTTCCTTTGGGCAATTTAACAGTTTTTCCCAGTTTAAGTTTCCCCAAATATCTGTCGTTTGATTCCAAATGCGGCAGTTTTTGTGTGGCTATTACGGCAGATTTTTGTTTTGCTAAAATGATTTTTCGGTAGTTTATATTGCTGACTTGATCCACAAGATAGCTGTTCAGTATTAGCTGAAGAGCGGTAACTAATGGTTGATTTTGATTGACAACCAGCCATAACGTTCTATTTAACAATTAGATTATGAGCTCGAGATCTCTATGGCGTGATAGCTGATGAGGGCGCAGCCCGAATCAGCTATCACGCATAGAAATCGAGAGCGAATAATCTAATTGTTTGAGTATAAATCTACTAGCTGTTCAATACAAAACAAGTAAATTATCTAAATCCTTCTCGAAGACACTTTGAAAACGGGATGAAGCGGCCGCAATTTTGTTGACAACCGCTACTCACTATCACAGATTATATAATAAGGTGAATAGTTCGCGCTTTGTGATTGGTTCTAGGACAGATGCACAGATTACGTCATCACGACCCACTTTTTTCCAGAAATGTGAAAATAAACAAGTTTTTCGCTTGCATTTTGTTTCTTTATTATATAAAACAAATAGATTCCATGTTGCCGTGCGTCTGTTCAGTAATAGATCAGAGATGACGTCAAAATGTGGTAAAAACAAAGAAGTGGCACACGAGCCGCAGGCGAGTGTGTCACTGATGTTTTTGAACAGACGCACGGCAACATGGAATCTATTTGTTAATTAGATGCAGAGCGGCAACTAATGGTTGATTTTGATCGACAACCAGCCATAACGTTCTATTCGCTCATTAACCTGTGTTATGTTATCGCGGCGAAAACAAATAAACAGAAAAGACAACCAACTAACTAACAACCAACCAAAAAGAAAGAATTCTTACGCGCTCGTCCTTGTCCGGCATTGTTTTGATTGTTGTTTGAACCTATGAAACGAAAACACAATGTACATTGTAAACGCCTTTTCAGGGATATGGGTGGGAAGGGGTTGGGGGGGCGGGTGAAGGTTTCCTTCTATAGAGGACTTGCCTGTTGATTTTGCTTTAGTATCAAGGATGGGTAATTTATTCTGCAGTTTGGGCGGGACTCGGTTTATATCTGACTATTGTGCATTAAATCTTACCAGACCACACAAAACAGATGACATCTTTTGTTGTAACCGTCAGTCGCTCAGGAGTGAAGCGATATTCCATGGCGGGATAGGCCTGCACGATGTTTCCTCTCTTTCCCATTCCTCCAATGTAGTAAATGTTGGAGTGCTGGAATTTCAATGGTAGTGTGTTCCGTGGCTTGAGGATGATCACGTGACTTCTATCCTGGAATGTTCGGCCGAGCTGAGCCGTGTTCAGGGCAATCTGAAGATCGGTTGTATTGTCTGTGGCCTTTGTTTTAGGGTTGCCTTTAATTCTAAAAAAGAGTTAAAACAGAAGACGATGACCAAAGAAAGAAAAGGAATTCAAAGCGAAATTGAGAAGGCATTGCCTTTTGTTTTGTAAGTTTCAACCATCATTCCTGTTGTGCTCCCACAGATTAAACTTTTATTAATGGACAGCATTCTTTATGTTTTTTTCATTTTGCAAGGCGGTTGTAACGTTCAATTCCTGTTGACTGCTCTAAACATAAAATATTGGCGCAAGGAAAGCCATGCGGTGTTGTTCAATAGCTGTAAAAAAATAATCGTGGAGCTCCGCTTTTAGGCTTGGCTAAATCTATATATTATCAGGCGACAGTTTATTTGTTCAAAACTTTGATAAACATTCAATAAATTTGCATAAATGGTAGTATTTTATCAAATCATTTTCTATTTCGTGCTTGATGTGAGCTTTATTTGCTCAAAAGTTGCTCAGAAAGGCAAAACTTGCTCGAGGTTGCTATAACTGTAGAAAGTTGCTCCAAAAGCCAAACGTTGCTCAAAAGTTGCCGAACACAATCGGGACAAGACTAATGGGGCTAGAGCTCTGCTATTGTTCTGTCCGGTTATTTAATACTGATTTGTTTTAGTACAAGAGAGAATGCTTGGTGGATACTATTCATCATACTGTCCTATCGTGTTTCTAACGTTCAGGCCAGTTTTTAAGTTCTAAAGTGTAACAATTTTAAGAGCGGCTGCCTGTAAGGATCGAGAACCGCATTTCACCTACCACTTGGCCAAATTTCTGATATTTCGTCTGAAGATAATCTTGGATGAACTATTTTCGAAAATCATATTTTAAAGTTCCAGGCCGGGTATTTTATTTTTGGAGAAATTGCAAGATTTTGAAAATGCGGCCAAGGTGCGTAAATATTACATGTACCATGTTTTACTGTGCGATTATTTGAAACGGGTTATGAGACAGGTGCCCCAAGCTCATGCTGAGTACCGTATCACGTAATATAAACAAGATGACTGCAAATTATAAGGATTTGTATGGGAATCCCGGTAATCAGTCCTAGTTGATAGATACACGAAAAACTTCTCAATAAAAAAGCCTTACCTTACATCCAAGGTGTGTTGCTATCTGTGTGGTTATTTTACCGATCTATCGCGATTTGAGCGATTTATGTGCTTCCTGTGTTTCCACTCTTAAGAGAAAGGGCAAGGTGATACATTCCATCGGGACAGCCCCTCCGAGCGAAGCCCAAAACTCCACGGTAAAATATCCCACGGCAATAATTCCCACGCAGAATCCATGGAAAAAGGTTTGCCTTTCATGTCAACTCTCTGAAAGCCCAATAGCAGCCCCGCGAGCGACGCCAGCCGGCAGTTTGTTTCCCAAAAGAAACGGTAAAACGATTGTCGACGTGCGTGTACAAGTTTACCACGACACAACGACCGTTTGAAATCGGCTTGGTAACCTCGTCGCGTACACAAATGTAGACTCACAGGGGTGGTAGGCCGCGACGAGGTTACCAAGCCGATTTCAAACGGTCGTTGTGTCGTGGTAAAATAACCACACAGATAGCAAGCAACACACCTTGGATGTAAGGTAAGGCTTTTGTATTGAGAAGTTTTTCGTATATTTATCAACTAGAACTGATTACCGGGATTCCCATACAAATCCTTATAATTTGCAGCCATCTTGTTTATATTGCGTGATACGGTACTCAGCATGAGCTTGGGGCGCCTGTCTGATAACCCGTTTCAAATAATCGCACCGTAAAACATGGTACATGTAATATTTAGTCTGGAACAGTGCGTATACTTAAGGTTCTTTTCTTTTCTGGGATAGGCTCGATTTCTATTAAAAGGGATATTTGCCGGTTTCTTCCCCTCTCGCTTTGCCCCCATACACCGAATGCAAATATGGCGGACCACTCGGTCGGCGCCCGGGACGAGCTACATGAAATCGAGGCTAGTCAGGCCTTGATGTTTTGTTTTGCAGAAAAGTCTCGGTTCGTTGCAGATCTGGTCTGTTTATTTCGCTGTCCCTACGAGTCGCTGTGTTTCTGAATGCCTCGAGAAAGGATAAAAATCTTCCACCGTTCACCGCTAAGGGAATAATAGTGGATTAATGCAATTTGCTGAGACGAAGAAAAGGAGTTCACGATCGCCGCGGGAACTAAAGTTTGTTCACTACATCATCATTTCAGGATAGAAGATCTTAGAAAAATCGGTTAAATGACGAGCTTATGTGGTGTCTGGTGGTATTCCAACACGATTTGCATGGCCAGTACCTTCCCCAAGGTAAAGAAAAGCTCCTCTCGAAAGACATCCTCTGTGCCAAGAGAAGTGTTTGTTAAACCCGTCCGCGTCCACTCGCACGGAATCGCACGAAACAAATACTACGGTGTAATAACCAAGCGAATGAACTTCAACTGCCCCATCTTTGAAACCAGTAAAAGCATTGAGCCAAATAACAACGACTCGTAGGTATATGCGATCGCTTACACATTTTCTAAGATCTTCCAGACTCAACTTAAACAGTTCCTTCGGCGATCGTGAACTCCTTTCCTTCGTCTGTTTTCCCCTCAGAAGCGAACGGGGAAACTGAAGAATAAACACTTTCTCTTCTGTAGAAGATTTCACTCCCTTCTGGTGGCCTTCAGGGACACAAAAACGCGTAGGGATGGCGAAACAAAACGAACCAAATCGACGACGAAGAAAGACGTTCTGGAGATGTCAAAACAAAACAGCGAAACCTGACTAGCCTCGCTTTAATGCGACTCGTCCCAGGCGCCGACCCAGTGGGTCGCCATATTTGCATTCGGTGTATTCTCTCAGCTATCCGAGGGTTCATCAGCCTCGTTCCCAGGGCTTTTCCCTAGAAAGAAAAAAGGGAAAAGCCCTGGGAACGGGGTTGAGGGTTCATGTGCCCTCATGCAAGTATTTTTTTACGTTTCAACGCAAGCGTTTAGGGACAAGTTGTATTCCTGACCATTTCCATTGTTTCATACACCGAATGCAAATATGGCGGACCACTGGGTCGGCGCCTGGGACGAGTCGCATGAAAGCGAGGTTAGTCAGGCTTCGTTTTGACATCCCAAGAAAGTCTTGGTTCGTAGTCGATTTGGTTCGTTTTGTTTCGCCATCCCTACCCGTGTTTGTGTTCCCGAATGCCACCAGAAGGGAGTGAGATCTTCCACAGAAGAGAAAGTTTTTTTTTTCAGTTTCCACGTTCGCCTCTGAGGGGAAAACAGACGAAGGAAAGGAGTTCACGATCGCCGAAGGAACTGTTTAAGTTCAGCCTGGTAGATCTTAGAAAATGTGTAAGCGATCGCATTTACCTACGAGTCGTTGTTATTTGGCTCAATGCTTTTACTGGTTTCAAAGACGGGGCAGTTGAAGCTCATTGGCTTGGTTATTACACCGTAGTATTTCGTACGATTCCGTGCGAGTGGACGCGGACGGGTTTAACAAACACTTCTTCTATTGGGACAGAGGATGTCTTTCGAGAGGAGCTTTTCCTTACCTTGGGGAAGGTACTGGCCATGCAAATCGTGTTGGAACACCACCAGACACCACATAAGCTCGTCATTTAACCGATTTTTCTAAGATCTTGTATCCTGAAATGATGATGTAGCGAACAAATTTTAGTTCCCGCGGCGATCGTGGACTCCTTTTCTTCGTCTCAACGAATTGCATTAATCCACTATTTTCCCTTAGAGGTGAACGGTGGAAGATTTTAATCCTTTCTCGAGGCATTCAGAAACACAGCGATTCGTAGGCACAGCGAAATAAAACAAACCAGATCTGCTGCGAACCGAGACTTTCCTGCAAAACAAAACATCAAGGCCTGACTACCCTCGATTTCATGTAGCTCGTCCCGGGCGCCGACCGAGTGGTCCGCCATATTTGCATTCGGTGTATGAACCAACATAATTTGTACATGACTGATGAAACTAAATGAGCGTATAAGATAGATTTGTTTCCAGTCCGAAGGCGGATGGCGTGACAACCGATGACCTTTCGCTACACGTTTGTTCATTACACGCATAAGCCTCTTCTGCAAGCTTTGCTTTACATGGTCTCAAACAGTGCTCAAAGGGTATTACTCATCAAGGCTGTTATCAAAATCCGTTCTTCCTGATATGTCTACCTCCTAAACTGCAACTGGCACGGCACTTTTGGTGACATTTTAAAAGATCATGGATTGGTAAACCATATATGGTTCGTACACTTCAGTATATGTAAACAGTTTAATGTTTACTTTCCAGTGGCACGATCCATCTTAACATGATGATTTACTGAAATCATTAACTTTCTTACAAAGTTTGTTTCCTTTACAGCCATTTTACTGATCGACTGCTTCAGTTAAGAAGATATAGGAGCTGTAAAGTCTGATTTGCACAACTGCCTGCAACGCCGAATTTAATGAAAATTTGTTGCACATGTTTCGTAGGCTAGTTGACCGGAATAAATATATTTTTAGAGCAGAATCTAAGATCGGAAAACATTCAATGGTTGCCTTCAGTCAGTCTCATTAGTTTTAGAGCCGTATATGTGATGTCTGGAAACACTTACGAACTCCAGATGCCAGTGTTTGCGAATCTGTTTTGATCTCATAATTCGTGACGTAAATTGTGAGCCGCAAGTATCGCACACATATTCGATCTTCCCTGAGTGGGAAAGAGTTTGAATCAGAGCTTGAAACTTGGAACAAATAAATTCTTTTCTTCGTGTTTCGAGATATGAGTTTTAATTTAGAGAAAATCGCATACCAGAAACACTTTTAATTTAATGAAATTTAGTTTCAAGGCCATTTTGAGTAGCGTACACAAACCTGGATGCTTTAGAAAGCAGCCAGGGAATTTGGAATTTTTATTGTATTAATTTTCTTGTATGATGGTTCATCTAGGTTTTTGTAAAGTTTCAAGTTCATTGAATTAATTTACGCCGTGCACGGGGCTTACGTCCTAGGACCTAAATTTTCGCGGCTTTAATCGGCCCGCGACCGCACCTTGGCCGCATTTTCAAAATCTTGCAATTTCTCCAAAAATAAAATACCCTGGAACTTTAAAATATGATTTTCGAAAATAGTTCATCCAAGGTTATCTTCAGACGAAATATCAGAAATTCGACCAAGTGGTCGGTGAAATGCGGTTCTCGATCCTTACAGGCAGCCGCTCTTAAATGCAACCTGGTGAGCACTGAGTACTTTGGTGGAAAATATCAGAGGAAACTATCTTGATTAGTGCCACTATTAAAAGAAACTAACTGTAAGAATTAAGGAAGGATTTCGCGATTTCATTGCTAAAGGACAAAAGGACTTACTTTGCGTTGTCTTCGGCGGTGAATTCACGTGGAACGTCATCAGTGGTGATGTTGTATCTGCACAAGATTTACATAGGGCATGAATGACTGCTGCAGTTTCTTCGACAACTGAGCACGTAGACCAGGATAAGGTTTGCAACTGGACGCGATGCTTTTTAAATTTAGAACTTTTTTAGTGCTTTTCTAACAGTCTACTAACCATCACACAAATTAGCGACTCTCGACATGTTTCCAGTAATATTCAGCTGCGGATACTTAGGTTTCAAACACGCTGTTGCGTTTTTCGATTGAACCCGTCTGTAAGTGACATTTACGAAAAAAAACTTTCAATGTTCTAACGTGCTTGGTTCACTGGTATATACTAGTATCACTGGAAGGTGATAGTGGCTTCTTCGTTATAAGGTGTGTTCGTGATGCGGTATAATTCCAGTGATAGGGTGAATAGTATATCAGGCTTTAGTGAACAGTGCCTTATTAAATTTAAAATGATGTTTGTTTACCTCAGCCGTAACACGCATCGTTGAGTAGTGTTGGTGGGGAAACAAGGGACTTTCCACTTGTACGATGAAAACTTGCCCTCCATGTTCATTCCGTTGTGATTCACCACAGTAGAAGGGGCGTAGATCACATCTGGTTTTTTGTGAAGAAGAACAAACTGTTCCTTTAGATCAGCTCCCTGGGAGATTTTGTGTGGCTCGTAAGGTATTCCTCTCGCTAGCTTCATATCTCCAACAGCATGACAGGTACTCAACACTCCAGCTGTTTTCTCCAGGTAATTTGTGATAAACTTTGTCCATTTTCCACTAGCTGCAGAGCACGTCGC
>JAEMWC010000052.1:1305000-1402500 GCA_016490735.1 Pachyseris speciosa | reverse complement strand
GGGAAATAATTATGATTCCTTTCACGTTATACTAATTAGTTTAGTAGGTAAAATGCAGAGGTTTTTTTAAAAAGAAATTCTTTACACTATAAAAATGGAGCCCGAATTGAAAATGCTAAAATTGTCTTTATATGCTGCTTCTGACCTCACCAAGTAAAACACCTCCAGAGCTGAAAATCATTTTTATTTCTTTTTTTACGACCGAAAATCATGCGAATAAATTCGATCCGAGATCCAGCCTAGGTATTGTAGGGCCAACTTATTTTCTTTTCTGATTTAAGCCTAAACTAGTCTTTGCAGGGCGAGTGGTGTTCTGAGTGGTTCCAAATACAACCTTTATACAAACGCCACTTCCCTAAAGGACATTTCATTTTGTAGTATTCACTGTTTACGCCTTGAGCCCTTGAAAATGCAATTTGAGAGAAAATAAAAAGTATTTAGGTTTCAAGGCCGAGAAGCCGGAGTGGCTAACTGGGTATGTTTGGTTCGCCTGTGACTTCAAACTAAGTCCGTTATGCTATGATTTGGTGCCTGTTGCATTTTATTTTGGAAAATCCGACGCCGAGACGAGAACGCGACGAGCCCGCATGGTGATCTGGGTAATCTTTCTATAACTGTTGCAAACCAGTGAGTGTTTACCTCCATCCCGTGGTGCTGACAACATGAAAATGTAGCCGAATGGTTGGTTAAGACTCACAACTACCCATGTCCCCCTTCGGCCTTGTCACATAAACCTGACGCTTTAAACATGCGGCAACGTTAATTGAAATAACTGTATAATTCCGTCTCAGTACCTGCGAGTCAAACAGTCTGTTGGCGTTCCTGACGTTGTCTTGGTTACCGTTCAGTCGATTGTTGGATCCGCACGGAAAATGCATGTATATGTCTGACGTACAAGGTACGATAATAGACAGCAGGCAGCCCCAAACAAATATGGTTTTCATGATCTGTGAAGATCAAAATTTTTAGTCAGTAATCATAAAATAAAATTGCTTATTGGCGGTTCTTAGTAGCTTTATAGTCTGTGCATGAAATTCTGATGAGCGACAAATTATAATTAAAGGAAACACCCTCAAGTGGTGTGATCTATTTTGTTGTGATATAGCAAAACCCTTTCTTTTTGCTGTGTACGAAGTGCGAAAGCGAGATCATTTAATTGAAGATTGCATATGGCGTGAGCGGACGAAAGGCTCATACGTGTGAGATCCAAAGAGGCTGTTTCTTAGCAGTAGTTTTTCAGTGCCATTGTTTACTATCCTACACTAGATACTCAAGTAATGTGGATCCAGCATGTAATTAGTTATTTTTGAGTCGAGACGTTTGGTTTGAGTCGGATGTAGACAACAAATGTAGAAATTGCAGTTTGTTTCTCTTAGCAAGCGAACTTTCCTTCAGAGAGAAGTAAATACTGAACAATGTCAGTTCTCTGAACCATTGCTCGAAACAACATAATTTGCAACTACGACCTCAGCGTTTGGCGTTTGGCGTCTGACGACCCACAAGTAAATTTTCAGCTTGTAACCAATTGAGAGAATCAATAACTAAACATTCCTTAAACTTACACGTGAAGGCAACCTTGGCTGTGTGAGTTCCTGGACAAACTGGAGCTGGTGAACTGCACAGAACTGACGTTTGAAAGGTTGAATCGCGCCTGGTGCATACGTTTATATGTAAACAGATCACAATGGGCGACACCCACGCCTTGTTATGAAAGCAATTTTGTTTCATCTGTTTCTGACAATTCACACATTTTCACGCTTGTTTCTGTATATATTATGTCATCATTTCTGCTCTGGGAATTCTTTGACAAGAAACTTGAAAGCTTTGTATCCTTGACGTGATTCCAAAGTCCAATTAACTCAGCTGAATGAATGAACATGAATTTTAGCCGCTGAAGAATGAAGCAATGATGAAGAAAACTACTCGAGGTACAGTTGAGAGGAAACATTTTGACGAGTCATGGCAGCAGCAAAGTATGGCCATGAGGGTTTCATTAAACACCTTGATCCTGGCATTTCGCGATCGTCCGAAATGAATTGGATCATACATTAACACATCCAAAAAATGACTATATAATGACTACAAACTCCGTCTCCAAACAGAGCCAGCAACTTAAATTTGCGGCATTTTTTTAAGGAAGGTAATTTAGGAAGTAGATCTAAGACTCTGGGAGTCCTCTTTGATAGATGATTATTATAAAGCTCATTAGTATTCAGCCGGTATATTTGATTTACCGCCTTGCAATGTGCTCCATGTATTGACTTCTGTTAGAGTTCATTTGCTTGTAGCATGTACCAGGTACCACGCCCAGTAACCGCTCATTACATCCCGATTTTTTCCTCATTTTTTATTACACTTGCTCCTCAGGTCTGTTTTGCGATGTCATAATCAGTGACGATCTGATAAATATTTTGGATCGTCTACCTAGTTTTAAACAGGGTAGGCCAGTTTTTCTGGATGTAGTATGGTGGCCGAGGACTGCCACTAAGTTTTGAGGTCCATTTTTGCTTTTTTTAAGCAAATAAATGTGAAACAAAATGAAAATAAAATTAAAATCAAATACAAATGCAATGCAATATAAAAGAAAATGCAAATAAAGTCAAAGTCAAATGCAATTAAATGTAAAACAAAAAGCAAAGTACAAATCAAAATCAAACTTGATTCAAATTAAAATTGAATACATTTTAAAAGAGGATCTAAATTCGAAGTTAAAGTAAATTAAAATTGAATACACTTTGAAAAGATAATGCAAAACAAAATTAGTGGCAGCGCTCGGCCATGCGTATGCCATGTGTATGGCAAACAACATCGATGCTGCGTTTTGTGGACCTGATACTTAACATGACATACATAAATATATCACACACTAATTACATACTGAAAAATAATATATATACCGTAAATGGTACCGTAAACCCACTAAAACAAGGTTTTGCCAATTTTACGGAAAATCCTTTATCATTTAAATACGCTTTAATGAATACATGTAGAATGGAGCAATCGCAATAATAAAAGCAATTTGTTATCTCACTGCGGTGTGACAAAAGAGCAGACAACTGATTGCGTTTATTGTTTGCTGATGACTCTCAAGGAGGACAAGACTCAGTCAGTGACTGTTTGTCTGAATGGGGCGCGGTACCAGCAGGTGTTCCCCAAGGGACTAAATTGGGACCTTGGCTCTTTTTGCTCATGATCAATGACCTTGTAACCCCCAGTGCGCTCTTTGGGATGTGGAAATTCGTGGACGACACCACCTTGTCAGAAAAAGTACCGAAGGGGAAACACGAAGTAGAGCACAAGAAGCAGTAGACCACGTTCCAACTGGTCAGCGGAAAATTTATTCCAGCTAAACCTTGAGATGACTAAAGAGCTCACCATCAGCTTCCGTCGTTCCCCGGAACACTTCAACCCAGTCACAGTTGATGGGATACAGATTCAAGCAACGACTTCTAGCAAGCTTCTCGGCCTTATCATTAACAACACACTAACATGGAACGATCACGTTGATAGTTTAATTAAGAAGGCAGCTAGGAAAATTTATTTCCTCGTGCAACTTAAACGGGCGCGCGTTCCAGTCGAAGATCTTGTCGCTTACTACTGTGCATGTATTAGATCTTCCCTTGACTACGCTTGTCCAGTTTTTCATTATTCTCTACCTCAGTATTCACAGTCGGAGTTAGAAAGTGTTCAGAAAAGAGCTCTGGCGAGTATTTTTCCTTGAATGCCTTACAGGGAAGCCTTAGAGCGCGCTTGCTTGACCTCTATCAGGGAACACCACGAAGACATTACAAAGTCATTATTTAGATCAATCAGTGAGAATCAGAACAGTAACTTATATCACCTAATTCCAGAAGCCTACAGCCCTCATTATAATTTTAGGCGCCAAAGAACGTACAATGTACCGGCAGCCAAGACAAAGCGTTTCGCTAATTCGTTTTTCGCGAAGTGTGCGGCTGAAACCAACTCAAGTTTGAGATGAATGAGAACTTTTTAATAGAACTTTAAGCCATTATATTTATATCTATATTTATATTTGTATAGTTTGTAGCTTGTAAATAATTGCGCAATTCAGTATTTTACTGCATGCGATGTGATTTAATAATAAACCAGTCTCTCACTGACTGTTTATTAAGGGAAAAGAGGCAAAATTTCTGGCCTTTTTAAACCTTTTTACGCCAAAACAGAAGGTTTATCTAGTAGAAACGTTTAAAGTGTCAAATTCCAAGTGAAAGGACACATGTTCTCCTGCATTCCGAGCTGGTCTTATTCGGCACCTCAAAGGAAGTCATTGGAACTCCTAAAACAACAGGGATGAATGCCGTCGAAAGCTTGTTATTATTCATAGCGGTCGGCAAATTATTGTATTTTGTTTCTCTCACGATATGATGGAGTCATAGTGCTTATTGCCTTTCTCCATCAGGCAATGGGGTCGGCTGGTCATTCATACGGTGGTGGGCAAAACAGGTTCTCCTTTCCACTGATGGCGTAATTTTGAGGAGTTTGATTTAAAAAATGGAATAAGCCCTAGTCTTCGCTACAATTTGACACGAAATTTCTGAGATGGAAGAGGCCTTAGGAGAAGCGATTTTCTCGAAGAAACCGTAAACTGCCCCTGAAAGACTCAGTTGCTGAAATCACTCGAAAAAGTTTCGTTGAAGATGATACAGGCAACATGTACCTAAAACAATGATTACGAAACGGTTTAGGCTAATTTCAGTGATAAAAATTCAGTTAATATATGTGTTTTACATATTTTTCTGAATCGGGCCGAGACTACAGAGATTTTTTTTTTAAACAAAATTACCTCTGCTTAAAAAAGACAAGAATCGAAAGGAAAAGTTAGGAAATTAAAGCGGGAAAGAAGTTGACTCACAGAATGCATGGCAACGAAGTGTATACCCAGGTATTTTCCCCATATGTGTGCCTGTAAACCATTCACTAAAAGACATCGTTTTTGAACAATCGAAACTGAGGCATGTTCCATCATAACCGCCGACCGGTTAGCACAGTTGGTAGAGCACCGGACTACCGTGCGGGAGGTCGCGGGTTTAAACCCCGGCCGGGCCAACACTCAGGGTCTTTAAAATAATGATCGAGGAGAAAGTACTGCCTTTGTAATAACATCTGCAAACGGTTAGACTTTCTAGTCTTCTCGGATAAGGACGAAAAACTGTAGGCCCCGTCAGTCACAATACTTGTCCTTAATCTGTGGGACGTTCGGCAAGAACCCACGCACTAAGACTTATGGGGAAGAATGTGGTTATGGGGGAGGGATTTGCAGTTACGGGCCTACAGTAATTGGCGTAAGCTGTTGTAGTGTCCCTGCCAGGGCTCTGGCGAAGCTAATAAAATAAAATAAAAATCAGTTTGCGAAATCAGAATCTCGGAAGCTACTTGATAGCGAATAACACATTTTATATTCGGCGAAAGTCCCTAGAACCCAGCTCAGTTCAAACAAATTCGGTGAAAAAGTCCTTATTTTACTGAAGGAGGTAAGTTTTAAACGGGCTTGATTCATGAGTATAAGGAATTAACCAATGAATTTTAAACTTACGCGAGTCCAAAGTTGGTCCGCTGCACTCTGCAATTAATTTTTTCAACCTCCGCCGTTCACCGACAATGTATTATTGAAAATTGACTAGCTCAGTTCTGGATTTAAAAGGAAAGTGTGTCACGGGATATCCTCAGATAAATTAAACATTGTATCACGTCCAAGCACTGATTACTTGATTGAGTTTGCGTTTCCATTGAAAGACGAAAATCCACCTACCCTTGTCATCCTGAGAATGGAGCAGCTGTTTAAATTTTGACACATCTAACGTACGAAAACCGACGGCAACAAAAGGAACTACTGTCTGGTAAACAAATAGGTTATTATCAACGCTACCTGTGTTTGCCCTATTTGCAAAAAGATTCTTTAAGTGTGATCAGGAAAGGGTCGCCAGTTTCCTCACTAAGAAGAAGCGAGAGTGCAATTTATGAAAGTCGCTCATTGATATTTAAATTGTTATGTGTTGTATTCTGTTTCATGAATTTTAAATTCTTTCTTCTTCTTCTTCTTGCGTTTTTAATTCCTCTTGTATTGTTGAGTATATTTTTCGCCTTTCAATGGAATATCAATGAATGAACAATATATTGAAAAAAGCTTAAGTACACATTTTGATGATCTTCATTGTCAACTTTACAAGCTACAATTTAGCTTGTTATCATTTCTTTTTCAGTAATTACAGCTAACACAGACAGACGTGAAAAGAGACAAGACAACATCTCATTCACTAACCAGGAAACGATTAGAAACTCACGACGACACGTTAACGAAACAATACTATCTTAAAAAGTCACACATTCACTCCAGTTTGGTCAAAAAACTGCAACAATCAGTGACTTCAACAGTTAAGTTTTATCACTGTTTAGATCAGTACTTTCCTTAAGTACTTTGTGTCAGTTCTTGATTATATTTCACTTATTGTTCAATTCTCGATATTGAGCCGAGTAAAAACCTTTTCTACTTAAATAACTCTTCGGGCTTAGAATGCTTTTCACAGGTGTGAACTAAAACGACGCCTCACAACAAAAATGTTTGGGCAGAGTCTTTAAATTTTTTTCCTGCGTTGCCTCAGTCTTCAACTGGTATTTTTCCTGAGACTCTTTAGGCAAGATTCGCACTTGCATTTAATTTCAAAGCGAAATTTTATCACATTCACAGTTTGTTGGCTGGATGGAAAACATCTTGTCCATTCTTTTTCGGATGGAAATTACAAGAGATAATCTTTGCAATCTAAGCCAGTCCTTATCGTCAGGAAATGAAAATTTGTCGAAAAGCGCTTGAAGTTTGTTGGTAACTGACCGAACGCGGAGGCTACCAACTAGACTTACATTTGCATTTGGACTAACAGTCTCGCCTTCAAATCAGTGATGCTTCTTAGGCGTTCAGTACAAAGTACTCAGCTAAGCAAATATATCTGGCTCTCGGTGTTTCTTTCCCACGTTTTTCGTTTTATCAGCTCTTTGAGACAAATGTCATGTCCGTACAAAAGTTGTTTGTTCGGTTTGCCAAACCCGTTAAGCAATCAAACGGGGAAAGAAGAGCAAGTTATAAAGAAACATTTTCGAAGCCGATGGGAAAGGGAAAGAGATAACTTTGAAAACTGAAGTTTAGAAAATCAAATTCAGTGCCATACTTTGATTCAGATATACATTAAAATTGGAGAGCACAGAACACTGGTAGATAGATTCTCTGAGTTACGCGCCCTCAAGATATGGATACTGGGTCAAGCTCGGCTGTACGGATCAGGCGTAGGTCCGAAGCCGGAGTGACTTTACCTTTCCTTACACGACCTGACCTTAACTTTTAAGAGACCAGGCTAGAATGGTGATCAATAGAAAGGCTTCAATCTACTACCTTGGAGATAACAATATTGTGAAAGCAGTATAATTATTCACCAAAAGGTGCATGTAAAGGTAACATTTGATGGAGAGGTGCAGACTGTGAAATTTTCATATACATCTGAGCGACACAATAGACACTGCCTGCAGCCCAAATTTGGCCAGTGACAAAGAACTACATGTATCGCGCCATTACTGTTATGGCCCACAAACCGCTCTGCAAATGAATTCTCTCGCCACAGCCTATCAAAAGAGGTCACTTTGCCTTGGTTTGAGGATTAAAAAAGAAAAAAAAAAAAAAAAGAAAAACAGTACATTTGACATTACCACTCCCTAGGAGGTCACCTGTCGATATAATCTGTCAACAGATATGAATGGAAAGAGCTCTCTACATGATCTCAAAAACTATGATGAGTTATAAGAACTTTCATTTCTGTCGATTTCGGTGTTATGAAATGTCTTCATAACGTTGAATAACAAAATTTTCCAAAGAAAAATAAATTTTAAAGGGATAAATATTTTAAGAGAAGAAATGAGGAATAAATGAGACTAAAAGAAGGTTTTAAACGGCCCATAATCTTTACTGTAACGGTAAATATGTAAAGGTGATATATTGCGTTCGCAATGAATAAACCGTATTAGACTATCCAACTTGCTTATAGGTCGACTGGGTTGTCAAGGTAGATCTAAATAGAAATAAAAGACAATGTTTTTCTTCGATCCAGCGTTAGAATGCACAACAAGTGCTTATTTAGCCAAGCGCGTGAAGTAGGAGGCATCGAGCACGAAGCGCAAGACGAGACTCGGCTAACAGGGTAACCCAGTTTCAACCCTCCCTCCCTCCCCTCCCTTCCCTTCCTTTAGACCTTCTCCCACTCCCCCCACTCCCCCTCTCTTCCCCCCCCCCCCCCCATCCCGCCCAAAATCTCCTGTCCCAGGCCCGTTGCACATATCATAGGTCTCTGTTGTCATCGAATCACTGGAAACGTTTAGCACGCGAGTTTCTAGCCACTTCCTGATGCTGATCCTCCCCACGCGGCTGTATCTGGGTGGGGAGCTTTGCGTGACTTCAGCCCGAGCGCCTGGGAAGAAGAGCATCCAGAGTGTATTTTATAGACAAACTGGAACGCCATGAAAATTGACGCCATGAACGGCCTGTTGAATTATTTATTTTAGCTTCAAGACTAAGGAAAGAAATAAAACTTAAAAAAACAAACATGAACAAAATTAAGGTCAAACCTCCCAACGCAATTCAAACGCGTCACACACGTATGCCCGTCGTTCCGTCATCTTCCCTTTTTGACAATCGGAAGTGGAGCTTCATTGACCATATATGGTAATGATAACATCGTGCCTGGTGCAAAAACTGTCTGAAACTGCCCAAAAGTCTTTCGTAATCTCTACTCACAAGACGTTCTCCGTTTGGTTTGCAGGCTTCGGGTTGTGAGGAGTCATAAGCTTCTAGCAATGAAACCTTTCACATATATTTTGCTGGCATTTCTGTTTTATTACTGCAATGCAGACGTTTACTTGCATAACCCTCGAGGAACGAACAATCGCTTGAACGAGCGATCGGCAGAGAGACGAAATGCCAACAGAATGTTCGATTCTCAGGTAAGCTAATCGAATGGCGTTTTATTAGATCTTACATGAACTTTTTCATAAGTAAGTATATTCAAATACCGTATTCAATTACATTTCCTGAGTACACGCCAATAAATTATATTGTGGTACGTATCCGGTCGATTCGCCTTTCGATTCCTAAATTTTGACTAACCCGTCCTGAAATTCATTTCTTTCAGGGATATTCACTCTCTAATTGTTAAGATATTAAACGATTAGGCAAATGACTTGGGTTCTATAATACAGAACTAGATTGTGTTGTTGCTAAGGAATTTTTGGAAAGGAAATCGATCAAATAATAAAAAAAGCTTAGGTGCTTATCTTAGCTTGTGACGTCACAGCTTCCTTAATAAAATTAACTGAATTTCAAGAAAATAATAGTCACATTTTGCGTTATGGCAAATTGTTCTTGTCGTTGAGGTTTGCCATGTCTAATACTGTACATCATTTGATTTTTTGGCTTTTTTATGTTGTGGTCACCAGTAGCCCACCGATTATGATTGCCACTAGAAAATCTTAAAAATCTCTTGCATGAAAAAACAAAAACAAAGCTATACAGCTTGTCTGTTGAAGGTAGCCGGGTTTCTGAGATACATACTAGAGAGTATGCAAATTTCCATAGCAACAAATAACTGGAAGTACAATTTAATGAATTCATTTGTCTGAGGGCATGTTTCCCCCGTGATTCCAAAGTCAATATGGAATTTTGTCTTACCTCATAATTTATTTATCAATATACTACAAACATTGCATGATTGTTGGTAGAAAGTGTACCAAAAAAGTGATCAGCTGCACTGTATGTTGATCAGCTCTGTGCACAAGAAGTGTTACATTCATGATTAATTAGTTGATGAATATTATTATTAACTCGGATTATTGATTATTATTAACTCAGACTTTTCTCGAGTTTCTATTTGGAGTTCCATACATTTCTATCATGTTGTATTTCTTATTTCACTCACTTTGGAGGTCTTGAATGGTTGCATCTTTGATATGCTTTAATGTGACTGCGTGATGCAGTTATGAGTGTGCTAGTCATTATTTGGCTGTGTGACCGCGTGATGTGGTTCCAGTCAAAGCCCACATTTCACCCTTGATCACCATAGAGTCTCCAGTAGCTCAGTGGTTAGAGCGTCCGTCTAGATTGCGGAGGGTCGTGGGTTCAAATCCCATATGGAACTTGGATTTTTTTCGAGTTTCTATTTGGAGTTCCATACATTTCTATCATGTTGTATTTCTTATTTCACTCACTTTGGAGGTCTTGGATGGTTGAATATTATTATGAAATCATATTATTGAGGCCCTGTTAGGGAGGGTCTTTATGTCCCCCGTCTGAATTTCAAACCTATTATTTACATGTTGCAATTTTGGAAGGGCTGCATGTCACTGTTGGAATTTCATGCAGTGACACTGATGTCGGTGTTGCAATTCCAGAAAGTTCGAAACCATGTTTCTGAGGTCGTTTCTCAATCAAAAAATGCGTAGTGACTGTCATAATTCAGGGGTCGTAACTGACGGTGTGTTTCCACACAGAAGACTGACAGAATGATTATTATACTTTTTGAAAAATACAAACTCATTCTCAACATTCTCCTCTGCAAGAATGCCATCAAGTCGCTGTCTTAATTAAAATCGCCAATGTGGCTGTCCATTTTACTTTTATTTTTGTCACTGTCGCCATTTCACTGGAGCGGTCTTGTCATTCGTCATCATTTCATTTTCTTCATGTCGCCGTTTCAGAGCCGTGTCGCCCGTCAGAATTTACCCTAAGAGGGCCTCATTATTGTAATTTGGTTGTGAAGGAAAAGGTGGGGGGAGAGGAAGGGGGTTAAAGGAGGAGGAATATAATAAATGTGACTACTTTATTATAGGAAATTAATGATGCACTTTATTAATGGCATTTTTAAACAATCAAGAATGCCATCAAGTCGCTGTCTTAATTAAAATCGCCAATGTGGCTGTCCATTTTACTTTTATTTTTGTCACTGTCGCCATTTCACTGGAGCGGTCTTGTCATTCGTCGTCATTTCATTTTCTTCATGTCGCTGTTTCAGAGCCGTGTCGCCCGTCAGAATTTACCCTAAGAGGGCCTCATTATTGTAATTTGGTTGTGAAGGAAAAGGTGGGGGGAGAGGAAGGGGGTTAAAGGAGGAGGAATATAATAAATGTGACTACTTTATTATAGGAAATTAACGATGCACTTTATTAATGGCATTTTTAAACAATCGTGTTAATTTAATGCATGTTAATTTACCTCTATGTTAATTTAAATCACACTATTTTATACCAATGCTGTTTCACAGCCCCTTTAATTCAATAAGACAACCTTGTCTGCTCATAGCTCCTCTACCAATGCCTTGGAGTGACTATCTGACAGTTCTTCTTTAAGAATTGAGTTCAAAATGTCTTTTGACTGGTCTTTGTATTGATCTGTTTCCCCGAGATCCATTTGCGGAGCAATAACATAACAATGAGCTAACAATGACTGGAAATGCTACTGTTTTTTTCCTTTAGATATGTATGGTGAGACGTTTGTATTGCAGCAAATTCGTGTAAAATACAGTAAGACGCACATTGTTTTGGAATATTTTGTATTAATTTGATGTATGTAAACCTAATTTTTGTAAAATTTGTGTTAATTTTGTGTAACAAATTTTCTTCACATTGGCAACGTGCATCGTTAATTTCCTATAATAAGGTAATACTCACTCTAAAGGGGACTCATATAGGCCTTTTCAGCGTTCAAGCTCCCTGAGGCTCAAGATCCTTAGTTTGACTCCATTTTGGAACTCAGATTTTATTATATTCATAACATGCACATAATATAATAAAACGCTGTATTTGTTAGATTTGATGAACAAGCTCACAATAATTATATCTATTTGATTTTTGCCTTACAGAATAATAATCGTGGTGGATATAATGTTGGAGACAAGACAAACAAACCAGCCACTAAAGCTGCTGACCAGTTCAACATGGTACAGAATATAATAAAAATAGTTCAGTAACGATTGCCATTATGTTTTGAAGGAGGGAGATCCCTAACAGTGCCTACACAGTAGAAGGGCACTCCTCTGTTTTATTTGGCAAGCGTTAGATATTTTCCAATGTAAGTTACGTCAAACCTCCAGAAAGCAGACACCCTTGGTGACTGGGCATGGATGACCTCTTATGGGGGGTGTCAGATTACAGGAGGTTATACATACAGTTTAAAAGTTTCAGTGGAGAAATTACCTGGACTGTTGTTTTTTGGTGACAGCTTAGTTGTGTGAGGTGTCACTTTATGCAAGGACTGTCCACAAGTGGTGTTCCTCAGTACCATAGTGACTATATACAATATTATGTACAGAAATTGTATGCCACAAATACACTGGTGCCAGTACCTTGGTCAGAGCTTCTTATGAGAACCTAATTGGTGTGTGACTTAATTAAGGCCTGGTGTTTTGGTCCTGAGCAAATTAGAATAGATATTTCATCTATGGGTTTCTGTTTTATGAGAGTCAGAAATCTGATGTGAGGAAATGTTTTTACATCTTTCAGAGTTTTTTTCAAAGTGGAGTCAAAGGTAAATCCTATCTGACATTTGAATGGACCAATCAGCATGGCCTAGGTGGGAATGACAACATGAACCCCCACAAGATGAACAGTAACATTGTTTTACAGTTTAAGTGTCAGCCATTGCCTGAACCTGTCAATGTTGACACTTTGCGCAATGGTATAAACACTAACACTCCCAAGTTCACAGCTGCCAAAAAGAAGGATGAAACTTCCCAAGATTATGGCAATCGCAAAGCTAACGATATGGACATTAATAGAGGCTTCCACGAGTCATGGGAGTGGTACGATAAATGCAGGCGGAGGGAACGCAATCAGGGTGAGATATTCTACTGTAAACCCCTCCTGATGGCAGCATGGTTGTTGTATGTTTAATGTCAGTGTGTACAGTACTGTTTAGTTGTTAGAATTTGCTACTGGTACAAGCAAGAACGATTAGACCAGCAACTGTCAAGAAAAAAAAAGAGCTAGCAGCCATCATCCAGTGTTCCTTAGTCTTGGAATTTTATTGAGACCTTTTTTAGTATTGAGAAAAGTATGTTATATTATTAACTTTTTCAGTTCCAAGGAAGTCCTGACACCAAGCGCATCTTAACAATACTATTGTTTTCGTTTTCTTTTTTGTGGGGAGGGGGTAGTGGGGACGGGGAGGGGGAGCTGGGATGGGTAGGTGGGGAGAGATATTATGGCTTCTGAAAAAAGTAATAAGTTTTATGTAAACATACCTATTCTCTTCACTGATCGCCAACTTATATTTCTTATGGTTACAAATACTCATGACTTCACGTTTGGTGTTTGCAGGTGCAACCTGTGGGTGACTAATAAGCTCATGATTATATATTACAAGAATGTAGATTATTATTAGTAGCCTTGTCTTGTAAATTAGTGCTTTAATCGGTATCATGATAAAATCCTCTTCCTGGTGCATTATTGGCTAAATGTTAATGTGATTGAACAAATTGTATGTAATAGCCACTTCAGTGACTTTAGAAACAAAGAGTATTGTCTTTTAAACAGTGTGGATTCTTATCACATTAGGTTTGTTCACTGCTGATCAAAAGCTTGCTGGTAGAGAGAGTATCTATACACGACAGAATCCCACAGGCACACAGCGAGGATACGAGTGCCCGGAAGAAAGGGATTATTATCCCTACTGGCATCCAACTGAATGGAAGGACATTGCAGTGTTAACCAGTGATGTGTCTCGCTGTGATTATTACAAAGAACACAGCTTTAACGTGGAACCCAAAGGTTGGTCAAGCCCAACTTATTGATTGTACCATAATCTTCCCCTTGGAATTTCACAGTGGTTGACTGACTGACTGATGACCGACTGACTGGCTGACTGACTGGCTGGCTGGCTGGCTGATTGACTGACTAACTGGCTGGCTGACTGGCTGGCTGGCTGGCTGGCTAGCTGGCTGACTGGCTGGCTGACTGGCTGGCTGGCTGCTGGCTGCTGGCTGGCTGGCTGGCTGGCTGGCTGGCTGGCTGGCTGGCTGGCTGGCTGGCTGGCTGGCTGGCTGGCTGACTGACTGACTGACTGACTGACTGACTCAAAACATTTTGGGAACCCAAAACTATGAACCTTTTAAATCCTGGCTGGAATGCTAATTCCTCTCAGTGAGGGTTCCCAGCATTTAAATTTCTTAGACATCAATTTTGAATGGATTGAGTGAATTAGTGAGTGAGTGATACTCTGACAGGCTAATTACATCTTGTATTAAATTATTTTAACATTTTATTATTATTTATTAATATGTGGTACTTTAAATTCTCTCAGGAGAGTGTGTAGAATACTATCCTGGAGCTAAAAAAAAGCGCAAGCAGTGGTCAAAATACAACAACCCCAAGGACTGCACAGACAATGGTGGCAAATGGATGATGTTCACAAACTTTCTAGAAAAATTGCATTTGGGGCAATACAATAGTGAGGAAAAATGTCGAGCAGCTGGAGATCGTTTCCTGTGGGCCACCCCTCTGGGCTCTGATAAGCCGGCATGTTTAGTGAAACTTGATGAACCTTACTGCGGGCAGGCACCTTGGACAAGAGACAACCACCTTGGTAACACCCCTGAAGGCATCACGCCAAACTTTACGTGGACAATCCCCTCATTTCCTTCTGGTGAAGCTCAGCTGTGTGTATTTAGAATAAGGTAAGTCTGTGGTACTTGGCAGACTATTGTAGATATTTTGGTGTGCATGTGTATGTGTACATGTACCAAGTGTAGCTGTTAGCAGAAAAATACCTTTCTGTCCTTTGTTACATTTATATGTACATGAAGATACTGTAATTAACCTTGAATGGTGCAGTTTGGTTGCAAGATATGAGTTTGTTGATTAAATCATTAATTAAAAATCATCATGTTATGTCAGACCTTCCATATTAAAGCTACATTAATTTATTAAACATGCAGCCGGGTAAAATTTAACCAATGATTTACTGGCCATTGCTGTGGTGATGCATTAATTTATGCTAAATATGCCCCATATTTCACTCCTGATTGTACAGTGTACAGTGTACATGTACAGTGTACTGTACCTTCCATGAACCTATCAACATGCTCTAGAAAAGACAAACATGTTTTGATAATAGCACTCTGTATTTACTGGTGTATAATTATTAATGATATAGCTTGACAGACTCTGCAATGCTCTCTTTTAGATATAACATATCAACTGATGACTATGATGGCTGGAGTACTAATTCTTCTTATAACAACAAGTAAGTGCAGATTATTTTTGACTGCAAAAAGTCACAAGTACTAATTGCAACTGCAACTCCGGGGGGTGCCTTTCCTACTTAGAGCCATCAGTTGAACTTAGCGAATGTAGATTTCACTTGGCCAATTAAGTATAATACTGCCATGAACGGCAGACCTAGCTGACTCAACTTTATCTGACTAGCACTCTGAGCTTTCAAATGAAGAATGATCCTCGCAGTTGTGAACGCAATTTATGCAATTGCGAAAAGAAGCCTGAAAAAAATATATGAATTATTTCATATATCATTCACACTCTGAGCTTTGCTCCTAATTATAAAGAACATGCAGGTAAGCCTCCTTGGTTTACCCCCCCAAAAAAGGTAAACCTAATTGGTTACCAATGACCACAAATTGACAGCCCTGATTGGAATAATATTTGGATAATATGCAGTCTAATAGGTACGATCAAATTAAATCAGCTACATTTGCACCATTATTTGAACCATAGTTATATGAAGTTCATGTACAGTAAGCAATGGCCTTTCTTGTCCTCAACAGTTATTTTAAGGGAAATTAATACACCCAATCAAGATGGTTTTTTTTTCTTTGCGTGAATCGTTTATCTCCCGAGCATTTTGTCGAAAAACACCTTTTGAAGCTCATCGAGCCGTTTTCTGGCCAGAATCTACACCAGTGTAGCCAAAGAGAACCAAAACTGCCCAAAACTCTGTTTGCTCGATCCTGATGCTTAATATTAGCTTTCCAAGTTCGGGCATGCACAGAAAACAAAATTTCGAGCCCCCTCGCATTCTACCTTTCGCTTTCTCTCCTCCCCTTTTCTTTCGCTTTTCTTGCCTCGCTTTCTTTTTCTCTTGCTGGGCATTTTCTGGGCTTCCTTTCGGTGGGAAAAGATTTGGGGAAAACTTTTAGGATCGTAGGATTAGATGGAAGGTAGTGGGACAAGATTTTCATTCAAATTTTCGCGTCAACGTCACTTGGCTTTTCTGCGTTTTCTCCGGCCTGTTTGACGGAATGGTGCTCATTTGGGTATGGTTTTAAAGATATTTTCCCCCTACACATGCTACATGTAAAAGTTGTCTACGAGCGTTAAAACTGATGACGTCACAAGCGGTACAAAAGACGTGGTTCTGCGCGGCCGGTTTCGGCCAGTGTGATAGTCAATAGGCCATTTCGGAGTTGCGCAGGGAACTGGGGCGAGTTTCAAATTTTGACAAATTGACACCACCACATGAAAGATAACGTTGCGATTGGCCATTTGTCCAAGTTGGATGCTTTTAGGTTGGACAGAGACCAAGTTGTGGGCTTTAAAACATAGTTCAAAATTCATACAAACGCCTCTAATTTTGAGGCTGCATCCCCCAAAACCATACAAACTCTTAAAAATATTTTTCATATTTGTGACAACTGTAAAATCCCGTCATGCACCTACTATTTGGAAATAACTGAGGTGAAAATCACTTTGTTTGCGCATTTTTACGAATATCACTGAAATCGTAAAAACATTTAAGGATTTACATGGTTTTGGGGGGGAACGCAGTCTCAAAATTAGAAACGTTTGTATGGATTTTGAATTATGTTTGAAGTTCATAACTTGGTTTCTGTTCAACCTAAAAGCATCAAACTTGGACAAATGGCCAATCTCAACGTTATCTTTTATGTGATGGTGTCAATTTATCGATTGGTCAAAATTTGAAACTCACCCCAGTTCCCTGCGCAACTCCGAAATGGCCTGTGGGTTAATTTTGGAGAGTTATTGGCTTTGAATTTATTTAAACAAAACTGTGATATCCCTCCAGTGAAATGCCAGTCTGCAAGTGACACAAGTCGTTTATCAAGGACATGATTACAGCATTGTCAGTGCAGTACTGATCAACAAGAATCTACTGTTGTCTTCAGTGAAACTTTTCAGTCAGCCATTTTACCACTGACGCACTGTTGTCATTGTAGCCTATTCGGTTGACTAGAGTACTGTACTTTATACACTGTTGTTATGAACATTTTTCAGGCTGATTCAGCAGAACCCAGCTATTGACATAGGTGCTACATCTCCCTTGAGACTGGCGATAAACACAGCACAGTATGGCAGGACGTTTCAAGACAGGTCGCATATAATTCGACTGAGTCAGCGATTAACTGCTTCCGTGCCACAGGACAAGAACATCTACAATCTGAATGTTCGTGGAAAGAGAGGAAACATAGTACAGGTATCAGATTATGTTGAGAGAGACACCCACCTTAGCTGCATTTTAGTGTGGTCTGTATATGTACAAAGCCAAATTTTAATCCTGACATACTTGAGTTTATACCTTGCTTAAGAAAGGATAAAACGAAGTAGTTATATTGTAAATATTATTTTACCATACAGCTACACTGTATTTCTTTTTACCATTTCTCAATTTTTTCTCACTTAAATAAATTATAGTTTAGATATTTTTGAGGACCCTTCTGTAAACCACTTTAATGTGATGTAGGCTTCCTCATTATAGATGTTATCATCATCATCACCACCACCACCCCCCCCCCCCACCACCACCACCACCATCATCATCATCATCACCACCACCATCACCAGCACTGTCACCATCACCATCACCACCACCGCCACCATCACCATCACCATCACCATCATCATCATCATCATCATCATCATCATCATCATCATCATCATCATCATTAGATCAGAGTTGGCCCTTTGTGTTTGTTATTTGTTTAGCCTGCCGTCTGACAATGTGTAAAACACAGATGTTTTTTGTGTCACCCACAATACACCAGAGTCGATGCATCAGTTTTCACAGACTTAACATTCATTTGATACATTCACTTGGAACAATCATTATAAGCCGATATGGCAAAGGTTAAACCGCGGTCAAACGTGAAAATAAGAAAAGTTTGTGTTACTCTTAGAGCTCAAGGACGATAAGCTGTTTGTGTCTCTGATTTCACTAAATCATTTTACGATTTACTCAAAAGGTTTAAATCTTTGTAAAATAAAGCGTGTGGAGACTGGTCAGCTGTGTTTCTTTGTTTTCTGGAAAAACTAATTCACTTGATGGTTCCTATAACTTCTTATAGTATAATCGTTAAATGATTTAGTAAACTCAGAGAGTGACAAAAATATATATTCAGTTTTGCAGGGTTTTCGAAGCAAAAACCTTTCGGCTTTTTGAGCGCTCAAAAACCATACGGAAGTGCTTGAATTTTCACGGGTCATTGTTGCAGTTAACGTTGGTACCATATAACGTGGACAAGCGGACAATTTCAAGTCATTAAAACCGGCGGAATGCATGTTTTTGAATAAGAAAGCTTGCTTGCATAAAATTATTTACGCTCAGCCTTAAATAATTTACGCTGAGCCTTAAATAATCTTATGCAAGCAAGCTTTCTTACTGGGTTCTCTCGCAGTCGTTTTTTGGAATAATTGCTCATAGGTAATCGGCGAGCGAGGCAAGACTGATCCAAAATCTCATGATGTTTGCTTCGCTTGGCGCTCTCCTAGTGAATGATCTCACTCGTTTTAACACAAAAAGAGAGCTTGCTCATAGGCCTGTTGCCTCAAAAACTCGCATTGTGGACGCGCCAAAAAGCATCCACACGTCTTTGCTGCATGCTAAAAATCGTCGTCGCCAGTTGTGGCGTTTAACACACATGTAATCCCAAATTTTTACGAGTTTTCGCGTTCAAAATTTCCGCAGTTGCGAATGATCACTGTTTAGACATCATTAATGAACTTGGTACACCGAGTGTTGGTGACGTCATAGTTTCCTTGTGATGTTTGCATTGGTAGGTATACCCCGCTGTCGAGTATGACTTTGTTCCCAACAAATTGTCCATCAACAAAGAAACCGATGTACTTCACATTCAGTGGGCAGGTACGTGACTGTCTTGAAGTGGGTGTTAGGGGCAAATGCCTAGTTCAGATGGCGTAATTAATGTTGAGTAGTTTTTAAAGATGTTAAGAATGTTTTGCAGGGGAAAGAGAAAACTGAAGATGATCGAAAATTGAAAAGTTAGAATAATTAACAAACAGACAGCAGACAGTCCACTATGAACCCAAGGTGCTCCTATATCCGTTAGCTTATCGTCTAACTGGTTTGTGTGTGTGTGTTTTTTGATCAAAAATGCAACCAGAATGAACCCTTGCAATTAAATAGCTTATTAACTCAGTTCTTGGGCAATGCACACTCCATGTAGAACCATGATGTACATCATAATGAACAACACAACAAGAAAGTACTGCTTTTTATTAGTTTCATCAGTGGAATATTATTTTTGTAATTCTTAGTTAGAAACTCAAATTTCAAATCAGTGATGTGCTGTTGACAAGTATCCAAAGCCATATACTGTCATGAAGAGAAACAATGGGGCAAAATCATATTTACAAAGTGAAAAACTCTATAAAGCAAAGTGTTCCTGTACGCCCCAAACCACCATACTTCAGTTCCCGTTTTTATTTCTCGTTCCCCCACAGAAGCTCAGAAAAGTTATTTAGATTTGGTTAGTGTAGTTGTTGTTGTTTTGTTAATTTTGACGGTGTTGCTTTGTAGGCTCTAACACCCACAATAACAACAGCCCAGCGGGAGACGGACAGGCAGGCGATGCTGGGGAAGGAAATGCCGGTAAGTGTATTCTTCCCTCGAGGTGATAACTAGCCTCCCTGGTGAAAAAGGCTCCTTAACCCATTGACTACCTAGCATTTTGCCGAAAAACACCTTTTGAAGTTCGTCGAGCCGTTTTCTGGCCAGAGACTAGCCAAAAAGAACCACTGGTCAATGGACCACTGGTCAAGGGACCGCTGGTCAAGGGAAACGAAGACCCTGGGTACGAGGTTGTATTAGCTTTCCAAGATCGGGCATGCACAGAAAACAAAATTTCGAGATGGGTTGAAAAGTTTCACCGCCCCCTCTCCTTCTACCTTTCGCTTTCTCTCCTCCCCTTTTCTTCCGCTTTTCTTGCCTCACTTTCTCTTTCTCTTGCTGGGCATTTTCTGGGCTTCCTTTTGGTGGGAACAGATTTGTGGAAAACGTTTAGGATCAAAGGATTAGGTGGAAGGAAGTGCAAGTGGGTAGTGGAACAAGATTTTCATTCAAATTTTCGGCTCAACGTCACTTGGTTTTTTCGGTTTTTCTCCGGCCTGCTTGACGGAATCGTGCTCGTTTGGGTATGGTTTGAAAGATCACTTCCCCTACACATGCTACATGTAAAAGTTGTCCATGAGCATTAAAACTGATGACGTCACAAGCGGTACAGGGGACGTGGTTCTGCGCGGCCGGTTTTGGCCGGCACGGGTGCCAATGGGTTAATGCTCGTGCCGGATACGGCAACTGGTCAGGGTTTGCCCTCTGTTTCATTTACCTTTTGTACACGAATGCCTTAGATCTGTGTACCAAGCGGTGCACCGGCAACAGTGTAGGCTGCAAGTTTACCAGTCTCGACCCCAGAGCTCTTCACTTTTGCACATGTCTGACACGCCCGTCAGACATACACAAAAGGGAAGAGCTCTAGAGTCGAGAATGCAACTTTGCACGAGGGCTGTTGTTGGGATATTAGACTCAACGACAACGCGGGGAGAATGGAAAATTTGGTGAACACTCTAGTAAGCAGCTTGTTCGCCGGCTACAAAACTGTTCGGAAAATTGAGCTGTGAAGTCTTTCTAGTTGTAAACAACAAGCAACTGTACGTTTCAAGCCCCCCTCCGCCTGAATCAATGTTGTTTGAAACTATGAACGTTTCTCTAGCAGTGGCGGCTTCTCAAATTCGACTTTTAATGTGGGATGGGAGAAGTTACTTTTGTAATTGAGCCATACATACTGGAGAAGGATTTTCGGACTCCAAATTGAGGACAACTACGCATTTTTCAAGGATCATCATAAAGCGTCGATTTGGGAATAAAAGTGCTTTACATTGTTACGCGATTTCTAAGTCGCGCTCCTTATTTCTCCTGCCCCGGCTACGCTCACTACTGTACTGTCTCAATGGAACATTTGAAGGGAGGAGACCTTGAGTTGAACAATGCAACGAGTTACAAAAATATATGCTTTTACTCTAAGGCACAGACAGAAATAACATGGTGGAAACAGCCAATCCAATAGACAACTACCCTCTCCCGTGGGAAATGTCCAACCTGTTTCAGGATGCGACAGTTGTGTGGACAAGTCTTGAATATAAAACCCCCAAACCAGAGGACATTGCCGTCAGCCTGGCATCTGCAGGTATGGCTAATCACGATAAAGGGTAGGCTGAATTTCGCGAGAAAAATAGTGCTTCCGTTTTCAAATTTCAGACCAAAAACTAAGTCACGAGGAGCTCGTACCTTTCGCGGCACTCATTATGTTTTGAAATCAGGGGAAACTGTGGATACGTTTTGTAAAGACCTGCTAAGATAGGAGATGGCATTTCAGGCGGCCCAAGTTACAGAGGTGGATCTAGAAGGTCACGTAGGGTGGGGCCCCACGGGTTCAGAGTGACAACCCTTCTCTCCCCTCCCCTCCCCTGCCACTGAGCTGGTCACCCGTTGAAGACTGTAGGCTGCGCTACTTTGATGGTCTAGTCTGGTTATTTTCTTTATAGTGTACGAAAAACTGAAAAGGAGGAAAAAGGTTTTCCAAAAGAACTCATCAACTAAAAACGCAATGTTTTGGCGAAGCTGACCTAAGAACAGCGGGTAAAATACTGAACCTGATTTCCAGTGTCATGTGACGAGCACGGCGGCCTCCGCACGATTTTCCCGCCAAAACTCTACCAGTTTCTACAATTTCTATTCTGGAATAGCCCCAAAAAGAACGCGCCTTAAACGAAGTGGCAAGATCACGCTGGCAGTGCTCACTTCAGGTGTTTACTTCGTCAGCTTGTGTTACGTCGCTCTTCGAGAAGAATGTGGGCAAGTAGTGAAGGACTTGTCTTGAGTATTCAAAACGTGTTACATTTGTGGTTTCTCTCGTTGTTTGCGGAGTTTTGTCACGAGACTGAACGCAGATACGAATATTTCAATCTTTACATCTTTTTGTCGGACTTCTGAAACGTTCAAAATCGCTAAGGATCCACAAAAATTCGATTTTCTTTTTTCCTCGCAATGTATTTCTGTTATTACCATGGCTACCAGCAGTGCGCGAGAAAGTAGCTTTTGTCTCCAACTTATCAATGCACTTGTTTTTACATATGTTAGGATACTACAGCTGTCTTAAGAAGAGCCAAACTTGTGATGCGGAGTCTGTGGAAGCTAAGGCAACCAAAATGGACTCGCTGCTAAACAAGGCCCCAGCATCCTTTGGGGGCATGATTGTGGAGTTCAAGAACAAGGGCTGTTTCTATTACATGTGCTCGCGAAATAACAACTTCTCAAATAGGAGTCAGAAAGGAGTCCTTTGTATCAATTAAAAAACTTACAATGTAAGTTCTTATTCACTAATTGACTTTTTCAAAAGATTTTTGTATGTGTGTACAAATTTAGTGTATTATAATTTAAAAATTGGATTAGTTTGACCAAATTTCAGAAATTTGTAACTAATTTTTTTATTTTTTGTCTCCCAAGAAGGCTGAAGTTTTCATCTTAAAAATGTCTTTACACATCTAAATAACTGCAAAAGTACTATAAAGAATTCGATTACCCGATTTTGTTACATAATTTCCGTTGTTCTCAAGCAGGAGGATTTGGTGTACTCGAGGGGTGAAATGAGGGAAGAGCTATCCCTTTTGTAATTGAATGTCCTGTTTAATGGTTGTCGATGAAAACATGTTTCATTTTATACATTTATGAAATTTGTACCGAACGAAAACTTCATTAGTTCATAGCATTAAAAATGTAGTACTTGCATCGTCTTGATTTCAGTTACCTTTTCTCGCTCTTAATCTTGTTTGTCAACATTTGTTAAAGTGTGTAAAGAAGTGCCACAGAAAACCAAGAACAAAGTTAAAAATACACGCATAAATTAATGCGCGTCACTATACTGACAACTGTAAGTGAGGCTGCCTTGACGAAAAATGTTCACACAAACGGAAATGCATGTGAAAAGAATATGGAATATATATGGAAATAAACAAAATCACTGTTATCACCTGTAATTTTAATAAATTTAACAGCAAAACATTACAATATAACCTTTAACGTGGAGAATATAATTATTAAGATTCAAGGCAAAGAACTGAAGACATGATAAATCATAATGGTCTGTGCAGGAAATTGTGAGCGTATACTATGAGGAAAATACAATAAAACAATGCCCCACCATGCCTCGGAGTGTGACTTTTCACTTCCAAACAACCACTTTGTCAGAGATCAGACTATTGCATTCACTGGGCAAAAGTGCATTGTCATGAAATAAAAACAAAGGTAGAATTTTGCCTCGGCATGAGCGTCGGAGGTCAAGTAAGATGATCTATTTTCGCTCGCAAAGAACTGAATCCTCTCCAAGTAAAGAACATAACTCGTGCAGCCTCTGTTGCATCTTGGGAACTCCCGCCAGCTGCGATTCCAGCTTCTGTTTCTCTTCATTGAGCGTGAGCCTTGTTGCGGTGTTCAGCTCCTCCCAGCGCCAGCCCCCCTCTCCGTCAAATTGAAGCAGATGCGTGTGAAATTTCCTGCAAGACGTAAACAACACGCATTGGCGAAAAAAGAACTCCCATTTTTCCTCGTGTATAAATTGTGCATGGGGTGAGGTGGTTCGGCGTGTGGTATGTCAATTCCACCCCACCCCACCCCTCTTCCTGACCCTAACCTCTCCACAGATCACAGCCATTCTTTGCAGTTTTGTACTCGCTAGGATATCCGATAGCCATCATTCAAATCGTTTTTGGCAAACTGAATAGTCCACTCTTGTCGCAAATTTCTCGTTACTTGTCAAATTGATACTGTCTCACTGATTGGAATCGAATTGGCAGTGACATTGACACCAATGCTGATTAGTACAGGTATTGATATTGACTGATATTGGCATGGACAGCAACACTTGATATTGTTAGACATTGATATTGAAATTGATCCGATAACATACTTTATTGACAAAAAAATACATTACAGTAGGAAAAACTAACAATAAAATACAATACTAAAATAAATGAGAAGGAAGACAGATACAACAGAACAGAACGAAAATTCGCACAAAAGGATACCATTACTATAAAATTAGAACTAAGTCGGATGAAAACAGTTACATATCGAGAAGCAATGTCACCGTAGTATTAATTCATCTAAGACGAGGAGCACATTGTCAGATTTAACATAAATCTTCTAACTTTTACCTGCTAGCCATTTTGGGAGTAAAATCGTCAAGGGAGAGAGAGTTGCTTTGTAACTTATTAATGTAGATATGGTGGCGCATAAACAACAAGGTATAATTGACTCGATATTGACATCATTTGACATCATTGACATCATTTGATCATATTCACATGTTAATTTGCACCTAAGAAATATTAATTATTATTATCAAATATGAACACTGATTGGCATTGCCTCGGACATAGACACTGATACTGAAACAGGTAATGGCTTTAACATTAACACTAGTAAAAGATTACGAGTAGTCCCTCGTTTCTCTTTGGAAAGCAAAGCGAGGGAAACACGCGAGGACACTCTTAGGCAACTAACAATCATATACTCAATTTGAAAATACTGGGACCAAGCGTTCCCGCAAGTGATTGCGGTATTGTTTGGGGGGTCGCATATTGCGAAGAAACAATCGCCCCCCCCCCCCCCCCCCCCCCCCCCCATCCCTCAGGCGGCACTCTAGATTCCAGTCCTTTCCAAACGTGAGCTACTGATATTGAAAAAATACTATTTAAAATACGAATACGAACCAAAGCGAGGGTCTGTGGGAGATGCTCAACAGACTGATACCAGCATCTTTAGCAGCCTGGAAGATACTGCCTTCCACATCAATACTAACAGCACTGGTACACTCATCCAGCAAGGCGAACTGTGGTCTGAAAATCAACATTGAATACCAGCAGTGAAGGTACTCTTTATCAAGAATGAGGTCCAGAGATATGACGGCAACGCCAAACAGATAATTAACAATTATGCACCGAAGTGGAGGTGAATAGTTCGCGGCGAGGTAAATATCCACCACTTTCACCGACACTGCGGTGAATAATTGTTTTAGCGGTCCAAAACATTACTTTATGTGTGATAATATACCGACAAGCGGTCGGAAATTGTAAAATCTCGCGCGCTGGCTCGGAGGTGAATAGTACTTGCTAATCACCTCCGAGTTAACCAATCAGAGCGCGCGAAAAGCACTATTCACTTGTGTGGTATATACTAACGTACGTTATTCAAAGCTACGAGTTTGCAACGCCTGAGCTTATTCTTCGATCAACATTTACAACGCTGAGACTTGAGCCATTCAGTGAAACTACGTGAGTTTAGCGCTCTGTACGCATTAACGAGTCGCGAAGGGGCGAGATCAATATCTACCATTGTTCAACAACACCAAGGTGAATAAGTATACACTCAGCAAGCTATAAACGATTCCAATCAACCTCCTCTTTTTCTGACTATTGGCCAAAGCACGCGTGCGCGAAGTCCGGGACAATGCACCAAGCGAACGAAAACTCTCTGAAAACGGATGTTCATAAAAACGCCGCGCCTAAAGCGGAGGTTTCTTGAAAATAAAGTTCCATCCGTGTTCCGGGACGACAAAACAAAAACAAAAACAAAATGACAACAAAATCAGTAAAATTGAAAAGAAAGCATTTTTTTTATCGTTGTCAACCATTTAAATGTGGACGGCGAAACAAAGGTTAATGGATTCGAGTAGGCGAAAGACATGCGTTCTCTAAAATCCAGTAAATCCGCCTGTAAAATTTGTAGAGAACCATTCAGGTTATGTAGTTCTTTGGACAAGGTCACTATCGGCCTCATTTCCATTCATAGGCCAGGTCACTAAGCATGCAATTGTGAAATGGGCTATTATCCATTGTAAGGCTTAGACGCAACAATAGTCGGTTTCCTAACGCGGCAGTATCTACACACCTGTGATAAAACAGACGAGCCATGCCCATCCTCTGTTTCTCTCCTCCTGACAACACGTCCTTCCACTCCTTCGTCACATCCCAGCCTTTTAAGGAAAAAAAAACAATTCAATTCACGTTCAGAAATGGCTGTGTCGTGTATGTTTTTGTTTTGTTTTAATTGCATGACTACAGAAAGTGAAATGAGCTAGAAACACAAATGTCTTGATTAAAATAACTCTGGTTTTCTGATTCTATAAAATGTGCTACGGATGGTCAGATGAGTTGCCCCTTTAAAAAAGATAAACTTGCCGATTACGTCTTGGAAAAGCACTTAAACTGATCATGGTTTGCTCTCTTTGTTCTGGGAGTACTTCCTTCACCGATCAAGGGGGGGAGGGGGGAGGGGAGTACTTATTTAAAATTTCAGTACCGGCCCAAAGACCCATCATCACATAGGCCGCTAGACAAGAGGGGACAATAGTCGATGTGAGCTTAAACGAAAGTGTGAGAGGACATGTATTGAGAATCAATGAGGACGAACGTGATCGACGAGGCGAACTGAAAGCAACAGCTTGAACTACTATTGACTCTGAGTTGGTTCAGGTGACCAAGAGTTGAGTGATGAGTTCTAGTGGGCAACGGAATTTGCACTACATGTATCAGACGTTAAATCAACTTTATTACTTACCTCCTTCTCGTTTGACGACATATTGCAAATGAACTGTAGCCAGAATAGCCTCCAGATCTTCATCAGAGAAGCCACCGGATTGCATGTCTTCAAACGTATGGGGGTAGATCACTTGATCGCGCAGAGATCCAATGGGCATGTAAGGTCTGTAAAGCAGAAGTACACAATTACAGGGAACTTGTGTGAAAGTTCATCAATATTCGTCTCTCGGTGTAATGACTTTAATTAATTAATAACCTTTCTTTACCCTCGATAGTATTTATGGCACAAAGGTTAGTGGGGACGAGCGAATACAGAAACAAATAATTCAAATAAACATAACATGATAAGAATCCCAACTGGCCGGAGGCAAACCAGTTGGCTATTTACAAGGCTGACCGAGGAAAATCTTGAGGTAGATATCGTGACATTTCTACTCCAAATGGTAGCCTGCAAAGGTGATGAGTTCAACTGGTCTTGTGCTATTACACAACTGGTCTTGTGCCATTTGTCGGTGTTTTAGCCAACCTTCCATCCAGCACTATCTACCTAATTAAAATTATAAAAGAATGAAAATTTAAAAACAGCAAAAGGCTGCTTTTCTAGAAGGCACTGTTTAAAATAGCCTGCGAACACAGCCGCCTCTCATCGCTCACAGCCGCTGGGGGCGTTTCGCGCGAGAGAGCCCCTAGCGGCTGTGAGCGATGAGAGGCGGCTGTGTTCGCAGGCTATGTTTAAAATCTTATTTACTTCAAGCTGTGGCGACTCAATTCATTCTTAATCTCTCAAGGAAGTCGCTTGTCGTAACTCTAAGAGTAAACTGTTCCACAACTGAGCTCCACTGTATGAAATACTTCAATCTACAGGCTACAATATCATACCCTGCGAGCAGAGTTTCCTTCGATCGAAGGAGACTCAGCTCGCAGTGTACAATATCGATCAATTTAACTCAAATTATCGATTTTAATTATTTAAAGGCAAATATTAAAAACTCTGAGACTTCTCTAAAGCTCCCTTTAACATTACTATACCTGCCAAATCTCACGCATTATGCGTGATTCTCACGCCTGCGGACCAAAGACGTCGATGTCACGAATCGAGGACAATTTCTCACGCCTGACTTACAAATCCGGATGACTTGACATATAAACACCTAAAACTTCAACTCAATATTCCCCGTAAAAGTTCCAACAAACGGCGCTTTATGTCGAGTTTGAGTCCTTACTGTATCAGAACGCGCTAAAATGTCGCGTTTCAGTTTGCATTTGAGGGACCGGAAACAAACTCAAATGGCTTCGGAAGTGTTCGGAAGTCATCGGAACATCTTCGGACATGTTCGGTAGCGTTCGTAAGTCTTCGAGAAATCGTCGGAAGTCGCTGGAACATTTTCGGAAACTCAGGGCATAAGGAGACGAAAATCTCACGCATTTGACTCAGAAAAAGTTGGCAGGTATACATTACCGCTCCCTCTAACATTACCGCGGACTTAAATAAACGGCCAAGAGCTTACCTTTGAGGTATGTAGAACATGTGACTTGGAGGTGGTTTTGCCAAAAAGCCCTTATAAACTGGCCATAATCCACCAAGAATACGAAACAAGGAGCTCTTTCCACAGCCATTTGGCCCAGTTATCAGCAAATGCATCCCTGGCTCCATCTTGGAAAAATGTCGTTGATAGAAAGTTCAGTTTTAAGACCACAGAGACAAACAAGAAGACTAAACGTAAATGTGCTTTACTTCGTGTTCTAGAAGAGACCACCTAGTGTTACAATGTATAGAGGGTTTTCACGTCAGGTCATAAAAAAACTAAAATTCAAAAGTAAACAACCTTTTGCATTTTTCAGATCTTCATCACGTAAAAGACATTTTAGACATGTATCTGCTTTCATGTTTTCAGCTCGGTAGCTTGCTTTAAAATGAAAATAGAGCAGTTTGCATTTCAACGTTTTTCACAGTGTGCGACATAAAGATGTCTACTCACAAGCATGCCACTTACATGAAAATATCGATTCACCGTGTGTTTTTGAGGTTTGAAAAGCCAACATGGTAAAAGAAGCGTCTATGTGAATGTTTGAAAGCTCAAAAGAGACAAAAAAGCCTTTGAGTGGGAAATCAGGAATCCGGAAAGCAAAAGCGGGAAGGTTGGAATGCCGGAAAACCTGCTACTGATAGCCAGAAAAGGAAAATTAAGTTTGAGCAAAATAGAATAGGAAAGAAAAACAGTTTTTCTTTAATAACTTGTTTTAAAAAGGTCGCACACCACACCCAGTACTCAAGCTACCGAGATTTGTGAATTTGTGGCGATTTCATGGAGACAGAAACCGTTGTAACAGAAACTCCACGAAATCGCCACAAATCGACCTAGAAACCAGACAGGACACAAAAGGAACTACAGAGGAGTTAAGGTGAGGAAATTTTATTGAAAAATCGTTCCTAATTTTGCCTTCAAATTCGAAACAATTTTCCTCCATACAAATCCTTATAATTTAGCCATTACGCAAAGGTCATGCAATTACGTGACGCGCACCGCTGTTTACGTTACAAAGGTCAACACAAATCGCGAGCTAGGGGTACCTGTGCATGCATCACAGCAAGGGAAGACAGCCGTTTCGTTTTCATGGTCATGGTGGCACGCAGGTAGATTTTCATTCTGCGCATCGAGCTGAAGGAGCGTTCCGGGGTAGCCGTTGAAACCGGCATTGTGAGGAGAATGGTAAGTACCGCATTTACGTTTCGGTAGAGGACTGGATTTGCGCTCTCCAGGGTTTCTGCCAGGGTCGCTGGGCTCTCACCATCTCTCCATCTAAGCATCTCAGTATGATATTCTCTCTTCTCAGATAGATCGGTTTTGTGTGTGTGATATACCTTACCCCGAATTTCGCTTGTGAATGCATGTAGCTTTTTGGGGACAAGATATTGTGCTAAGAATCGATCCTCCTGTGACAGCAGCCTGTCTTACATTTCTTGTACAAAGTGATCGACGAGGGGAAAATACATGGCTCTTTGCCAGTAGGATTCTGGAGTTGCGGCTGGGACATTTGCCCTATGTTGTTGCCTTCCTGTGGTTCTTGGCATCCTTGGCTCGATAACGAACTCGACTGCCACCTGCTTCACCCGCTTGTACACCTCTGTCCAGAATTAAAGGATCGGCTCTCTCAGTTTTCATAACATTAATGACTACACTTGCCTTGACTACACTTCCTTGAAATATTCAGCCTTATTAAAGAACTTCGGTACCGATTTTAAAGTCACTTATATTTCTGTTGTGCCAAATTTAATATTTATAACAATCTAACCATAAAAGATAGTAAAAAAGAAAAAAAATCCAATTTCAGCTTACCTCAAACGACAAACTTGACACAACCACATCACCACATGGTGTAATTATAGCCACATCCTTCAGTGCAATGCTTCCCTCAGTATCAGTCACTTCACCACCCGACATCTGACTCAGATCAACAACCTCTCCATGAGCTCCCACACTGGATGGATGTTCAGCTTCATCAATGGCGTCTAACCTGTCCGTTATCTCCCTTGACGCTTGCCGCTGACAATGGCCTTTTTGAACATCTTCGAAGACCACCAACATCTCTGAGACGCGCGCAGTGTAGCCACTCAGCTCTATGATCTTTAATTAAAATATAAAAAAGAATTCTAAGCACGGACCTCTTAACCGTTCAGCCATGAGACTAGCGGGAGTCTAAAATCATCATTGACCCTCTGACTTTGAAAGTTATCTGCAACTGATGAATCATGGTATGAAGCCACTGACGTTGGGAGCAGGTCAATTGTGGGTTCATATGATCCCGTGGAACCCACAATTGACCTGCTCCCAACCTCAGTGGCTTCATAGCTCAGTTGGTTAGAGCATCGCAATGGTAATCGCGAGGTCACGGGTTCAAACCCCGTTGAAGTCTTGAATTTTTTTCAGGCTTCTTTTCGCAATTGCATAAATTGCGTTCACAACTGCGAGGATCATTCTTCATTAAATTTTGATTTCATTTCCACAGTTCATCTATGATTCATTTCATATATCAATTCACAATGTTGAAACTACTCTTTCTTAATTAATTTCAAGTCATCAAAGCAGTATGACCTCTTACTAACCGACTTCGAAGTCCGTACTGTAAGTTACGGACCGAGTTTTATGGCCCAAGCGCGAAGCGCGCGGGCCATACATTAATGGCAAAAAACGAGAATCCGTAACTTACAGTACGGACTGAGAAAACGAGGTTAGTAAGATATTATTATATCTCTGAGGTAAATCCGGCGAGCGGGAAAGAAAACTAGTTGAAGTCAAGTGGGCCGTACTGTAGAATATGGCCCGTAAAATTGTCCAATCACAGCGCGCGTACTATGTAAGAGATATAATAAGTGTGTTTTAATACGGCTTTCATTGAGCGAGTGAGCTATGATCCACAAAAACATGTGAAATTGTATCACACTGACTTGTGAGCAATATAAGTGAGTTTCTGTGCCATACAAGTGTAAGCTGTACATGTTAACACTCGATTGAGTAGCTAGGCACTACCTTATGTCAGCTATACAAGTAAGCATTAAAATATAAGCTCAAAACTTTTTAATATTTTGGGGCACTAAAATGTGTTAGCGCAGAAAAAAGAACATGGAAATTCATTGTGAATAATGAAGGGGATGGGGGAGGGGGGGGGGGGTTAAACAAGGGGCAGGGTAGGGTGGCAAATTATATAGTCATGGTGTTTTTGTAGGCACGTACTAGATAATTAATTTTCTGTAACAAATAGTCCATGTTTGAAACCCAGGGAAAAACAAGGTACAACAGATTTACAGACGAGCAATTCTTGACTGCTTGTATGCATGTGTATACCAAAGTGTTCCCACTCCACATCAATTTGACAAAAATTATTGACAACAAATCCCCAAGCATTATGTAATGTATGAGGATTCTTAACTATAGTATACTTGCAGCAGTCCTGAATCTTTACTACCAATGAAAATGCAATAATCAGTAACCAACCTCCTTGTAAGAAGACATTATTCTTTCCAGGGCATCTGCAGCAGAAACCATCAGAGAGCGTGCTGTAGTAACATGTTGTGTTCTTTCACTCACAGCTTGATCACCCATGCCAAGCTGTTCTCTGACAGTGCCTGGATAAGACCATACAGATAAACGAATATTAAAGTATCTCTACCATAGAAAACTTTCAAAGTCAAGGGATTCAAGAAAGATTCTTAATGGATCAATAAGCATGGATCTTTCAAAAAGCTTCTTAAAGTCTCAAGTGAACATGTGTCAGGTCAGGATAACAGCTAGCTTTTCCAGGTCTTGGCCCAAAACTGCTCTCTTAATTATCTTAAGAACACTGCTAGTCAGTAACAATGATTGTACATGTACTGGTAGGTGAAGGTGGCACAGTGAAATGAAAGAACGTACCACTTCAAATTCTTGAACCCCACAAAAAGGAGGCAAAGGCAAGGGTTTTTAGTCAGTTGTATAGCACAAATTGTTAACATTAATAAACAAAAAGTTGACATGAACCCAAATAATTATTAAATGGGCCACTGAGTACTGTCCATGGGGAAAAGCACTCACTGCGGCAAGATTTCATGAAATAAATTATGTGGATTAATGAACTCTTTTGAGAATGAAATTGTTTGGCCTTAGAATCCATAACTAGAAACTAACACAGTCAAAAACAAGTAATGGAGAAAAGTTGTTGGCTCAGGGATTGACATGGGCTTATCTACTGATTCAGGGTAGTCCCTCAAGTCTTAAAGAACTTGTCCTTTTCCCCTTCACAGTGCTGTAACTTGACAGACTATCTACTTTAACTTTGTGGGGTAAATTACACCAAAAGCAGGAAGCTTCAGTCATAACATCCATCAATAGTACTCAGCCATGACAGGTGTTACACTGATTACACCCTCAATCAATCACAGCCCTTTAAACAATTAAGTTAACTACCTTTTCCTAACAGGATGCTTGATCCCACCATGACTAATCCTGATGCACTCCACACATACTTCATTAAGAACTGCTCCAGCATAATGAACCACAGTCGCTTGCTAAAGAGCAGCTCCATCTGCTGAGCTAGTGACTGGAAACTTTGCTTGAGGAGACGGAGTTCAACCTATAGGTAAATGTACACGATAGCCCATTTTACAGTTGTGTGATCAGTGACCTGGCCCTTGAGTGAAAGCGAGGCTGGAAATGAAACCTCTTTGTCTTTTTCATGTAAATGTGGACTCTAAGTCAATAATTAAGACCACCATGGTTTACATTGTAAATGAGAAAAGAAGGGAAGTCTGTTCAAAACAAGATCACTGCCAGCCTTATTTCCAGTCATAGGCCAGGTCACTGAGCATGCAATTGTAAAATGGCTAATATTGCTTTCATGTGTATGACGTTTCATCATATTGTAGCTTCTACTTGCCTGTTTATGGATGTGATGTGTACTCTTCTGCAGTTTGCATTAAATGAGCTATCCTGAGTTCCACATGAAAATAAGGTCTAGCGCGGAAACAGTGTTTTGAGAAGGTCTGTGTTTAAGGTGGCTCCTACCAGTTTTCAGCATTTTCAAGCACTACTATTTTGATGGATCATTACTACCAATCTTTATAAGTTAATACCTTTAAACTGGTATCAAAGAAATCCCCAATTATTGGTGAACAAGTTTTTTTGACATAAAAGGTTACCATGGCAAAACCATAGCCCGTTAAAAACACCCCTTATTTTAGCTTTATATATTAAGCAAAAATAATTTTAAACTCAGCTCAGTGACCCCCATTTTTATTGTTGAAAAGTATTATAAACATGTCGAGAGCCAATGTATATAGGAGCAGATTCAGAGACACCTTAAATTTTCGAAAATTTAAGGTGGCTCTGAATCTACTCCTACAATTTTTTTTAACTTTGCAAAAAGTTTTATGTCATTGTGCTAATTATTTGCGAAAAGGAGCTCGTTTTTGAGTTATTGTCGCTTAAAGCTAAACTTAGGGGTGTTTTTAACAGGTTAAGTTGTTGCTATGGTAACCTGTTATGTCAAAAAAAGTTTCATAACTTGTTCACCAATGATTGCGCCTTTCTTTGATAGCAATTTAAATGGAATAACATATAAAGATTGGGAGAAATGATCCATCAAAATAATAGTGCGTGAAAATGCTGGAATCTGGCTGGAGCCACCTTAATAGCTGACATACTTTCATTTTGAAATAAACAGACTAGGCTATATACAGAATATATAGATCACTCAATGCATAGTAATTGTCACATGTAAGATAAAACTTTTGCTTACAGCAATTGCAAGAACTGTCATAGCTCACTGATCAAACACTCCTCTAAAGCCGCGGCTACACGAGCGATTTTTTGCTTGCGATGGTGATGCGATTTTTTGTAAAATTGTCGCGTCGCCGGCGCGCGATGAAAATCACCCGTGTAGCCACCCTCACACAGGTGATGCGACAGCTCAAAAAATCACAGAAAAAGAATCGCGAAAAGTTAAACTCATTCAATTTCTCGCGATTTTTTTCTTGCGACTTTTTACCTGTTGCGTTGCCAGTTCAAGGGTGGCTACACTTGCGATTTTCATCGCGCGCTGGTGACGCGACAAAATTGAAAAAATCGCATCACCGGCGCGAGCGAAAAATCGCTCGTGAAGCCGCGGCTTAATATATTATGACCAGGAAAACAAAAGGTGAGACAAATATAACCACAGAAGTTCTGACTATTGAGCGGCTTGGCCATACAAACTGATCTAGTCATGCTTCTCTTTCAGTGGCAGATTCACATGAAAAACTAACATATTTTGGGGGGGGGAGGGGTGGGGTGCAACCTTATTCGCAATTATTCCCAATAGTGCTCATTTTTTCCAGTTTTAAACAAAAATTTGCAGCTTTTTTTTTCACTCTGGGCTCACAAGCCCTCGTCGTCTGTGAAAATCTTGTTGCACCAATGTCTTTGCCTTACTTGTTCCTTGGTAAGGCAATTTTAAAGTGCAAAGTCCTTTATAAATCATGCTGTTCAAAAGCAAAGATCAGAACTTGAAAAGGAAGTGGGAAGGTGTGTGTGGAACGTTTGGCAAAACTAAGGATGGTTTTCATAGTGCTCTTAGTAGGAGGGGGGAGGTGGGGATGGGGGCAGGAGGTAGGGAGTCAAAATCTCCAGCTTCCTGTATCCTGTTCTCCTGGCTCCTGTACCTTTTTCGTCTGTCAGCTCCTACACTTTTTCATAATTCTCTCCTCAGCCTCCCACTCTATTAGGACTCTGCTTCCCCACCCTCCCTTCTCTTACCTCCCATAGCCCTCCCACCCCCTATTCTCACAGGGTACCCCCCTGTCCTCCTCCACCTCTTATTACCATACATACTTTGTGCCCACCATAGAAGGCAATTTCCTCAGCATTGGTGATCACTCTAGAATGGAGAAATCTCAGCTGTCCTCTCTTCTGCGACTCTTCAGCTACAATCTTGCCAAACTTAGGACTTAACCTTTTTAAAATCACGGCGGTAAGATAAACCACTACGGCTGCTATCGATACTGGGATTTTCCATGATGTTCCTCTTTTCCTCGCCATTGTATCCAGAGTCCAGCAGATGACAAACACATCAAGACAGGGTTTAGTGAGGTGTGAGTAGAGGTGAGCTACTGAACTACAAAACATCCGAATGTCTTCTGTCAGGCACTCGTCTGCGTTGGACATTCTCCCATCCAAGTTTCCTACGCGATAGTAAGTTTGGCTTGAAAAGTACTTCTCGTATGCGTGACTTGCAAGCTCGGAACGAAAAGCAAGAGAGAGTTTGCTTTCCAGATACCGAATCATGCTGTTTATGAAAGTTGCTGGAATAGCCACGCCGATCCAGTTTGCAAGAAGCAAAACGAATTTGAAGACATTCTTCTGAACGACCGACTTTACAATTCGACCATCGAGAGTTGCCACGTAGATCGATAAAAATGTTCTGGCAACGAGACAGAGCGAATGAAGAAGCAAAAACCCCACCTGCTTCGTCCAAATGCCAGGAAAAAGGATCTTTAAAAGCTTCCAAGCTTGGCAAATGAATTCGTAATCTAAGGCTGCCGTTCTCCGCTTTACCATTGACCGTGAGTTCAAGGGATTCGCCAAGTTTAAGCCCGTCTTATTGCAGTTTTGGCTTCCTTTTAGTTTGTTCAAGATTCTTCGCCCAATATTCGGGCCATATTTCTTTATAACGTAGATACTAACAACAGTAAAGGCAGCTGTTCCTGTGAACTTTGCGTGACTCTTTGTAAAAGGAGCCATTTCAACGCAAATATCAACAGAAAACTGAACGGCACCTGTTCCTTTGAGCGAATATCACGGCAGCCATGTTTTTTGTTCGTTTGTTTGTGTTTTTTTTCTTTTTTACGAACTAGAACCCAAACCTCTAGGAAACCTTGTACCCCACCTGGCCTTTACGAGTGGTCCAGTGCTTCCGTACCGTGGCTAGCCGGCTACGTGGGGTGGTCCTTTTGGCGGGAAAGAATACTGGCTTACTAATACAAACCAGAAATGTTTTGCACGTGACTTTATATTTACGTGATTAATTAATTTTGCGACTGTAGTTCCCCTCGAGTGACTTTGAATACCATTTTAGGTATTATTTTAGGGCATGTTCACATAGAGGTGGGGGACCTCAGGCAGGTGAGGTCCCCCACCTACCCATGGTCCAAAAAAGCTAGCCTTCACATGCAACCTCAGTCACCTTCTGCCAGTGCGTTCTCAGCAGAATTATAATCTGAGATCGACGCGCGCTTTTGCCGCGCCTGTCTGTAAGACAAACAGGTTCAGAGACAGCTTTATTATCAGCCATTGTATGTAATATATTTTAAATTCTCGATACAATTTTATTGTAAATACTTTATTTTCACGTAATTCAGCCAATTGGCTGCAAGGTGTATTTATTAATAAACGGTCTTACTACTACTACAACCCCGGCGCGCTGGGGTGAGGTTTAAAATGCTATCGCGTGGTCGCTAAGAACGTATATTAACAAAGGAATTCAGAGATAATTGGCCGGATGAACCTCACCCCACCCCACCTCCAGCATTCACATGGAAAAAACTCACCCCAGCTAAGCGGGTTACCCGCCCTGGCTGACCAAGTAACCCGCTTCGGTGAGGTACTCCACCTCACATATGAACGCTATCGAGAAAAAAAGAGAGATTGTATGGAGAGACTGGTAACCCCACCTAGGTGGGGGACCTCACCTGCCTGGGGTCCCCCACCGCCATGTGAACAGGCCCTTAGTATCAGAAAACAAATTATGTACATCATCTTCCCCAAAGCTGTAGGGAAATTGAAGCGACAAATAACGGACGAAGCAGGAGGCCCACCTTATTCCCCAAATAAAGGTGAAAAACAAAATGAAAATAACAACGAACCAAGAAAATGACAATTTTCGGTTTCCTAAAAGCTTACCTACCCATAACCCATCCTCTCGCCAAGCCCCAACCCTGGTCCCTGTCCAAAACCAACCAGGGATACCTAACAGTGGGCTTAGAAAAAAGGGAGGAAAAGGGAGTTTTTTCACGTGGGCTGGCAATCAATCAAATCCGCAGTGTGACATAACTAGCGTGAAAAAGTAAGAAGAAAGAGGAATTGCTTGCTGTCGTTGTTATTGTTGTTAGCCTAAGGAGAAAAACTGAACCGATATTAACTTTTTGTAATGAAAAAGATTAATTCTGAGTTCTTTCGTGAGTTACAATCAAAGTGTCGTAGCGTTTAAGGGGTAATGCCCACTACCATGTGGCCTTAGTGCCCAAAGAGTGGCTTCAGCTTACCAGTTCACATTAATTTGTGAGGTATCCTTGTCGTAGCGTGTGTTTTTCTCCAGCTTTTGTTTTTTCTGGCTCTGAAACAGAAGGTTCCACCTTCGAGGGGAGAAAATGCAAAAGTGTGCCGAAAACGTAGCGGAATTATAGTTCACGACTTATGCTAATGTGTGCTTAGACCTATCACCCCTGAAAAAATCAGAATTTCTCCAAGGAGAAATATTTCCGTAAACCTCTGCATAGTTGTCTCCTCTTTCCTTCGTTTCATGAATCAGAGATGGTCTCAATTCAAACTCAGTTTAACTGTTGCAACTTTTATTTTCAGCTATCCCAAGCAAGATCACATTACAGAGAACTTTTTCTAGCTAGGGTCCCCTCGTGTTACTGCTATTCATTCGACAGTGATTTGCCCCATATGACGTCGATTGGAGAAGTTGTTATTGCGCGTGCTCATGTAGCAGTACTCTCCAGGCCTCGTGATGCGGAAACAAGGCGGGTTGCAGGAGGCTGGGGCGTTGTTCAGCTGAGCCTGCAGGTTGTTGCCGGTGAAACATCCTTTGCTGAGGTAAAGATTCAAATCTCCGGCGTCGAATTCATCCACGTGATCTACCACTTCGAGAGGTAGCCTGGCACAGGCTTGGGGCTTCAAAGAACTGCATCCTTCGCTTAGCCAGCATATGTTTGTTCTGTCCGAGCCTGATAAATAAGATCGGAAAACCACCATTCATTTCCGTTCATCACATTCCCAAAGACGGCCTACTCTTACCTGATTATGGGTTATAATATCGATCACATAAGAATCGCAATTGGCTTGCGAAACGTTATCAAGTAACAGGTTATTTGTTCAAGACGTTCAATAAATTCCCATAAATTGACGTTTTCTATCCAGTTGTTCACATTTTCGTGACTGATATGTGTTGTAAACCTATATTTTGTTCAAACGTTGCTCAGAAAGGTTATACTTGCTGAAGGTTGTTAGAGCCGCAGAACTCAAAGCTCCAAATGCCCAAATTTGCTAAAAATTTCCGAGCACAATCGGGACATGCCTACGCGCCCTCAGGTCGGGCTATTTCCAGCAAGACTTCCAAAAGTACTGAGGTTTTCTGAAGTGAAAATAAGTACTTATCAGTGACCTCGTCATTATTTATCGACTTGATCAGTTGAAAATGAAATTTGAAGGTAAATTTACCGAACACACAGACCCAGCTTTTCGGACAGAAGTCTCTCTGCATCCAGCCTCGTTCCCATCAGGGTCTATACACTCCCCGTCCACTGGAGGAGTAAAGACCTTGGAAACGAGGTTGTTATGCACACACGGAAATTTACTTACGAGCTTGCCCTTCACCAGCATTATTTTGAGGATTGTTGTTAGATCCTGTGGAGAAACACACACCATGTAAGGCACTTTAACGGTCGTTACTTGAAATAGAGACAAGTTGAATCTCTCGTATCTAGTTAGTTATCTTGACATTCATGTGTGGGCTGGGTGGGTGGGTGGGTGAGATCAAATATGGACTGATAGCGGCTGCCAGAGGCGCCTTTACAGGCTGACGTCCGATCTCACCCTAGAGAAGAATTGTAAACCGCCATGAAACTATGTGATATGTGCGGTATATAAATCCATTACCATTACCATTAGCAAGTTGAAGTGGTCCCAGGATATTGCTTCAATCTCAAGAAATTCTAGTAAAACCCTAGGGTTGATGAGACGTAATCTCTGGAATTGCCCAAAGAATGTGAAAGAATCTGCATATTGTTCCATTGTTCGAACTTAACTATAGAGTAATTAAGCGCCTCTTGAGAGCCGCACAACAAGAAATACGTGTACACGCTGGAAAGAGTCCAAAGAAAGGCGGCACGTTTTTGCCTCCAAAATTTCAACCGATCAGTTAGCGTTACAGATATGCTTTGGGAGCTGGAATGGGATACTTTAGAAATAAGAAGAAAGAAAAACAGATTAACACTAATGTACAAACTGAGTCATAGTCTTAAAAGATATTCAAACAGAAAAATTTCTTGCGCTGAAGAGCGAGACCAGAACACGTAGGAGCCATGCGTTTAAGTCTAGATTACCCAAAATTAGCAAGGACGTTTTCAAGTTCTCTTTTTTTCCTAGATTCATATGTGAATGGAATTCTTTGCCTTCAGAGATTGTAAATTCCAAATCACCGAACAGTTTTAAAACAAGTTTAGCCAGTTATTTTAAATACGAATGAGATATGACCATAGAACGTTTTATTTATTAATAATATTTATTTCCATATGTTTCTTTTTATACTGATTTGTACGTAAATATGTAGGTTCACCTATTTTATTTAGCTACTTGCCGTGTGTCAGTTTATTTCTTCTAAAAAGTTGGTGTGATGTCTAATCGACTTAACCGACGTAATAAATGTAGATGTAGATGAAACTGAAACTAGACAGTCGATGAATCAAAAAGACCTTCAGTCCCTCTTTAGGTGCGCGGGGCCCTCTATTTTGCAATTAATCATAAAAATTACAATTTCCTCGATTGTGATTGGTTTAAAAAACTCCTATTTTCCACTAATTCACGTGCCAAGTTGTTATCGGACAGTTTGTTATTGGACAGTTTGTTATCGAACAGTTCAATAAGCCAATCACATTCAAAGTAGTATTATTTAAATCAACCAATTATATTCAAAGTTGTAGTTTAAATCAACCAATCACAACCTTTCAATCACCATTCATTTTGATTGTAGTCAATTTCGGAGCGACATTAAACAATTTACGCTTCCTTTGTCAGTCTTTTAATGCGAAATTCACCTCCCTTTTATAACTTGTCTCTTCTTCTTTTCTCGGAAATTCTAATTTTATGATTAATTGGTAATAAGACTTCGTGTCGTCCAATTCGGTCTGTAATCATACTCGTGATAAACAAATCGGTCCGATTTTGTTATCACTCGTATGATTAAAGACCGAATTGGACTCCACTCAGTCCTATTACCATTATATATCAAACACGAGGAACGTACAGTGTTTCTTCGGATATCCAAACACTGAGAAGTGGATTGAAAAAACGAGGTATTTGGATATATATCTGATGAAACAGTTTTTCGAATGTTTGATATGACTTCTCAAAGCAAAAGTTCACCCGATGTTTTGATAATTAGGATCACATATCCTATAGAGAGTATGTAACCAGTCTCCAGAGATTCGAATGACAATGGGGTGGCGGCCATGTTGGTGGACAATAACAAAAGAAGCTAAAAAGAAATCTTTTGTTCACGGTACACCAAGATGGCGGTGATGACGTAACGTGCATACGCCCTATACCTGCCAATTCTCACGCATTACGAGTGAGTCTCACGCCTGCCGACCAAAGACGTCGATCTCACGCGGGGCATTGAGGACATTTTCTCACGCCTGACTTAGAAATCTGGATAACTTGTTCTTTAACACATTAACAACAAAAATCAATTCAATATTCCCCGTAAATGTTCCAGCCTTAACGGCGCTAATGTCGAGTTTGAGTCCTAACTGTTTCAGAACGTGCTAAAATTTCACGTTTCAGTTTGCATTTGACAGACTAGAATACCTTCGAAAGCCTTAGGAAAAGCTTCAAATAGCTTCGAAGTGTTCAGAAGTCATCGAACATGTTCGGTAGCGTTAGGAAGTCTTCGAGAAATCGTCGGAAGTCGCCGGAACATTTTCGGAAATTCCGGTCAGGAGGAGACGAACATTTCCCGCATTTGACTCAGAAAAAGTTGGCAAGTGTAACATCCAGACCTCCTTCACAGTGATATCCTTTGTTTTATATTCATGAATTATTAATACATTTGAGAAGTTATAATTGAAAGACTCACCAGACCAGGCGAAGCACACCACGTCTTCGGTAGAGACCTTTATTCGCTCAGGAGTGAAACGATATTCCATGGCGGGATAAGCCTGTACGATGTTTCCTCTCTTCCCCATTCCTCCAATGTAAACAACCCTGCGGTTTGTGATACTATCGGGTCTCGGCTTCAAGTAAAACACATGCGTTCTGTCCTGGAAGGTACGACCGATTTGAGCGGTGTTCAAAGCCAGCTGGAGTTTAGTTTTCCCGTCCGTGGCAAGTGTTGTAGGGTTACCTTTCACTCTGAAAAATAAAGTGCTCGTTTAATCAAGGGTGCACCAATCCAGTCGTGGCGGTTGAAATTTTGCACCAGTAGTTTTTGAAAGGTATGTCTTATTATTGGTGGAATTTTGCTAAGACAATCTACTCTGCAAATTTCTTAATATAAAACAACACAAAATAGATGAAATGTTTGGCGTTTATCTGGAATGCTTATTGAAGGTTGTAATTTCGACACACTGAGAAGGAGGTAAACGTTATCATTAATATTCGTTTTTCAAAAAACAAAACACTTCTACAGAGACTAAAATTACAAATTAAACACGTTCTGAAGCTTCAGCTCTTATCACAAGGGCTTCGTCGGCAGAATGAATAAATTCTTCGATGTTTATTTGCGACGTGACCTGTTGGATCACTTGACCAAATATGATAAAGACGGTAGGGAGATCTTAATGATAATGATGATGATGATGATGATGATGATGATGATGATGATGATGATATGGTCTTTTTGGTCTTTTCCGTTATAAATGTTTTATTTGAAAGAATTTTTTTCAGTCACGGGTGGCGAATAGCTGGTAAGATTTCTTTCACCGCCCCCTTCCCTTCATTGAAATTGAAGTCTAGCTGACTTAAATGATATTCAAACCCGTGTCAATTTGCCAAGCTAATTGAATGTAACAGTGAGCTTGAAATTCGTCTACTAAATTGGTTACGAAAAGGAATTAACAATTACAGAAAAGAATTGCGAAAGATAAGAACACGGAACAAAACTTTAACCATTGAAAACAAGTTGTTACATTACTGTTTTTGAACATCCAGTTTTTGGTCTTTTCCGATATAAATGATTTATTTGAAAGAGTTTTCTTCAGTCAAGGGTGGCTACGAACTTATATTAAAACCTGTTAAGATTTAACCAAAGTAATAGATTTACATAGATTTAACTGCAGTTTTTAGTCTTTGCCAAGAAACAGCTTTTATTCCAAATAGTTTCAGCTTCAATCTAAGGTGGAGAATAGTTAATAAGATGACCTTGTTCAAACCGGTACTGAGGGCAACGTTAACTTTTTCCCACATGTATAAAGATCTGACCTGTGTTATAAGGTCTTATAATAGTGTTTTGGCTGATCTGTCATCCGAAGACAGTTTCCGCCATAATTTAGGTCCTAAGTATCGCAGTGAGTGCCCACCGTACGTTACAGAGTTATACCTAGGAGTGGAGATTGTCTCAAATTATACCTAGAGCGATGTTCTATAAAAAATATTGCAAATATTACTCAGGGATAGTTTATATTTAACTTTATACAAAAGAATAAAAGAATACAAATGTCATGCAAACGAATGTTCATCAAAGTTGACAGCTTGGCCCTTTCCAATAATTGAGAATAGCTAGCTTGCTTTACATTGTACGCTACCCTCAACAGAGCCGTACATAGCGCGGGGAAGGGGGGGGGGTGGGGGACAGCTGCCCCCGCCAGGAAAACTAAATGTTTTTTTTTTCTAACATAGTGTATGATTTTGTTGGGATATTTCTTGTAGCTAATATTGGTCCGAAATCGGCTCAAGAAAACCGACTAATTGACTGAAAAATCTTCGTTCGATGTAAATTCCAAATAATCATTTTGGAAAATCTTTCGAGGCAAAAGCCAGTACGAGTTTTCTTATGACAATAATGATTATGTAATTTGGGCTGCCTGTGGTTTAGAATTTGGCGGGAAACAGTTGACGCGTGTCTCTTGCCAACGTTTGCAAAACGTTTCTCTCTCAATCCGCTGGGAAAATGTCGGGAAGAAAGCGCCCGGCTCCCGCTCAACGAGGTATAATGGACTTCTTAGACGCCAAAAAAGGTAAGTATCAAACTACAACGTGTGTTATTTAATACATCTAATAGTTGCCTTGGTTGCTGTGTTCATTCATTCCATACAAAGTGTTGAGCTGCTGTTCACAGTATAGCTCGAGTTAAAGATGGTATATAAATCATCATTGTATAGCAGAGACCTCGGGGGCAATTTCAATCTAAACAAGGGGTTTATACCATAATAAATCATGACAATTTAAAACAAAAAGCGTCAGTGTGGTTTGTTTCCTTAAGGGTCTTAGAGGCAACCTTCTGTGTAGGGGTGAAAACAAAACGTCCAACCAGAAACCCTGTCTGTATACGGGAGACTCCTGTGAAGGTGTGCGGAGTTTGCCCTCGCAGACAAAAAGTCCTAGGTACGGCCCAGCTCAACCCTCTTAAGCTTTCTTGTAGCCGTTCAAGCTTGCGCGAATCACTAGCTCTACAGAAGTGCCACACTAGGGGGCAGTATGCAAAGTAAGGCAACACAGCTGCCTTGTATAGTAGGAGTTTGGCCTTAATAGGGATTAGATTCCTTAGTCGCTTGAGGACAGCAATTCTTCGACTGGCCTTCTTGCACGCTGAGGTTACATGTTCAGAAAAATTTAATCTGGAATCTAAATAGATAGATACTTGCAACTAATGGAAATTACTTACTGCGTGTTATTTGAAGCGTCAAAATGTCTTGGTGCATCGTCCGTCGTAATATTGTACCTGCAAACAAGAATAATTAATTACAACCAAATTAAAAGGGAAACAATTATCATCTGGTTGGGTGGGTGGGTGAGATCAAATATAGACTGATATATAGCGGCTGCCACTGATGCTTTTACATGATGACGTCCGAACTCACTCCACACAAGAATTTTAAACGGCCATGAGACTGTGTGATGTGTGTGGTATATAAATGCATTATCATCGTTATCGTCGCCGTCATCATCATCATCATCATCATCAGGATGCACAAGTATACGGAACAACCGTATAGAGCAGGCTAGCTGCGTAATGTATCCATTCGCTATGCATCCACATTTTTGGCGCGGCGTACGTCAGTTAGTCCTCGTGTTCGGACCCATTATACGCCGGTATACTTATTATTTCTAGCGGTGAGAAGAGTACTACGCCAGAAAACTTGATTCTAGTGCTGGACAGATCACATCTTTGGATCACTCACCGTCCTAAATAAACCTTACCTTATTCTCAAAATACAGCGCTGAATGGTTTTCGAAGGAAAGAAAGGGACTTTCCATGTGTACGAAGATAACTTCCCTTCCATGTTCATTCCGTTATGGTTGACAACGGTGGAGGGCGCAAAAATTACCGCTGGTTCGTCCACTTTGACGAGATCTTGTTCGTCGTTTTCTGAACCTTGTGTTATCTTGTGAGGTTCGTAAGCCACACCTTTAAAAGTCTGGGTATTACCACAAGTTTCATTACTTCCCGAGAGCTTTTCTTTGTAGTTTACGTTCACCTTAGTCCACGTCCCTCCGCCAGACTCACAGGATTCTTTGGTGATAAAGCTGGCCACACACGATGCACTCGGTCTGTTGCGTGAGTTCCTTGGACAGGAACTTTGGTTAGATAGTCCATTCTGCATGATGCACAACCCTTCAGTTAAAAACAAATAAATAAATCACTTCATTTGAGTGTCAATGCATTTAGTGCTAATTGGGGATATCATCCAAATGGAATTGGAATTTTGAAATACAGTGACAGACACATGGTGGTGGTGGTGGTTGTGGTAGTGGAGGATGGGGGGGGAGGGGAGGGAAGGTGATGGTGGTGATAGTAGCGCGGTGGGGGGGAGGTGATGGTGGTGGTAGTAGCGCGGTGGGGGGGGGGGGGGAAGGCGATGGTGGTGGTAGTAGCGCGGTGGGGGGGAGGAAGGTGATGGTGGTGGTAGTAGCGCGGTACAATAGCGGCTAACAGTGAAGCCACCGGGGTGTCATTGAGCTCATTTTTTTCTGCTCACGGCCTCTTCCATCGTGGATTGTACATTTGCTACTCTGAGTGAAAGAAACTCGACACTGATATATTCTCATACTTTTTGCCCCTGTGTGCAAGGACCAGTCTAACTCCTTAACCACTCATCCCCTTTTCAGCCTCTGATGTAAAATTACATACAAAGGCGGCTACACAGAATCACTCAATCACCAAATGCAAACATCTATACTCTCTTCGCATAACAACGTTTATACAAAGTTGAGGATAGCTTACATTTTTCGTAGAACTCCGGGCTTCTGACATAACTCTTCATCACTTTTTCCGTTTCTTTGTTGCTGACCATGATAGCAATGTCCTTCCACGGGGTGGGGCCCCAGTAGGGGTAGTAATCTCGCTCCTCTGGGACTTCCAATCCTCTCCTGTTGCCATTGGCGTTCTGTCTTGTGTACTGCGCAGTGTTTCCTTTTAAGTTTTGGTCAGCAGTGTACAAACCTGGAAACAAATTGAAACCATCGGTGATCAAATTTGCATGATGCATAAAACTGTTATACCGTTTGGATGAATCAAAGCGGCCCTCCGTAATTATGTAGCGCAGAAAAGACGGCATTTCCCATAGGGATCCCTCATCTCTCTGACCAACAGTGGGAACCTTCATATAAACCGCGCCATATACCCTTTTCATAATGGCGCCCGAAAAATTATTCTTTTATTCTTATGATAATGAGCCCTACTAGCCTCGTCAGCATGTGCAAAATTCAATAGAATTTTTTCATTAAAGTGAGGTTAGTAGGGCTAATTAACACATATACAAAAGAATAATTAAAATCGTCCGCCATTATGAAAAAGGTCTATGGTTTGCCGAGTAGAGTTTTAAATTAAGAGTTTTACTGCCTTGAATTATAGCGCCCATATCAACTTTAACAGGGAACTGAGGATAGAGATGAGATTCAGGTTAGGGATCGATCTACAGTACTGTAATCTGGAAGTTTTCGGATCCAAGCCCCGCTCTGACCACTATATATCCGGATTATTTTTCACGATAGTCCTGAGTTCTAGTCCTTGAAATAGCTTGTTTCAGTATCCCTGAAAAGAACCCCCAGGGGGAGTGGATAATTGAGTCTAATATATAGATTTAGCCAAGCCTAAAAGCGGAGCTCCACGATTATTAATTTTTTACTGGTATTGAAGAACACCGCACGGCTTTCCTTGCGCCAATATTTTATGTTTAGAGCAGACAACGGGAATTGACCGCGGTTCAAAAACATCAAAACATTACGAGAAAACAATACAGTCGACACGTGTGTTTGTTCAAAAACAAATTTAGCAATCAAAGAATGATCAAATATTTTCATCCAACATCGTTGGACGAGCATGTTTGACGGTTTAGCCACCTCTCACAATAGTGCATTAAATGGCTTTCCATGTTTGATCGAAATCAAACATGTTCATCCAAAATTTCGCATTACGAACAAATGTTTGATCGTTTAGCCACCCCAACAAACAAATCGTGCACAAACGGTAAAAAGCAACCAAATGAGCCACGTAACGTCGAAAATTTCAGCAATAATACGCAAAAATCATTTGGTCCCGTGTTTGGTCAAACATTGTTTTGCGTTTAGCCACCAAACGTTATGCTTGACAAACACGATAATGGAAGAAAATGTTTGATCTTTTAGCCGGGACTTAACAAACATATTTCATAGTACGTTAAGTTTTGACATAGCTTAAATGTCCTAGAAAAGAGAAAAAGGAAAACAATCCTGATAGTTTGGATAGGTAATCGCATGGGGCCGAGTAAATATCACTTGTGCCAGCTTTCAGAAAGTTTCTGAAATTGCCCTCATCGCGCAAAACATAAGTGATACTAATCCTTAATTTTACGAGGATTCATTGCGATTACGTGTTAATAACATAAGGGCAAACGTTTCTTTCAGTTTTTAACACTGCAGAAACACAGACGCCGAAAAACATGTGCAGTCAGCCAAGCGGAGGAAAACACTCGTTCGCTTGTAAAACAACAAACAAACAATTCAATTAGCTACTTCTTTGTGTCCAAAACGAGTAGACTGTTATTTATATCCATTCGAGACAGAAATACAAGTTTCCTTCCTGAACAAAATTAACAACGATTAAACCAAATGCTAAGCTTCAATTTATTTAAGTTACCTGTGTTGTCGAGGTTTCTACCACTTGAAAATACGCATCGATCCACTATAGTAAAAACACGCATCTACAAAAATAGCAAACGGTTTGTTCAAAGAAAGAACTTCTTCCACCAAGTGTGAGCTACTCGTTCCTCCCATTAATGCCGGTGAGTTGTTAAGAACTTTCTTGGTGAGCTGCAAGATGTCGCGGTAAAGTGAACAAGCCCTGAAGCATTAAATCATTTTGTTTTTCACCCACACAATCCGGGCGCCATAGAAGTGGATCCAAAAATTGAAGAATTTCCTGCGAACAACCTTTTGCTCTTCCATTTTCCAGTTGAAAATTCACCTTCCGGAGTATCTTTTAAGTAGTTCTTGATTTTTATGCCTTTTATGCAAATTAAGAGACAGAAACTGAACTTCGAAGATGATGTTGTTTTGCTCAAAATGAAGACACCAACTGAATGTGAAATCTCGAGCCGCAGAAAGCGCGCGAAAAAATTAAGCCTCGTTGTGGCTTGGGTGTCTCGTTTTGGTTAAATTAACTTGACTTGAGCCTGCGATCCAATTGAAAACCATTACCTGATCAGCGGTCAACTTAAAAAAAACAGCGGACCTCGATGAGCTCTAACGTGAGCCCGCGATATGGTCACGTGATACTGGTCAGCGGAAACCTTGTTTTGACAGGTGTCAATTAGCCATGACACGGATGCCCTATATCAAAGATATACGCTGTAAACTAGGTGATCAGCTGGAGTATGGCCACCATGTTGGATTATTATGATTATTATTAGGATATTATTAATTATTGGGCGACTCCGTCGTCGTCGTCGTCGTCGTGCGTACGCGCCCACGAGCAATACCGCTAGCCATTTTTACCACGAGAAAAGCAGTTGACGGGTTTCTATAAGTATGGTGCTCCGCCGGAGCTCCGCTATTATTACTGTAATCGTATCTATAACAAAATTCTCGATCTGATTCTCGAATGATTTTGAAGATATGAAGAACGAATCCGTAGACGCAAAGTGGAATATGTTTCAACATAGGCTTACTGGAATAATGGATTCCTGTATACCGCACAAGTTCACTACATCACGCCATAACTTACCTTGGTTTAACCGTAACTTGAGAAGACAAACGAGGTTAAAGCAAAGGCTATACAACAGGGCGAAGAAATCTGGAAGGCAAGCCCACTGGAATAAATTTAAACTAGTCAGGAAGCAATTACACAAGAACTTGAATAGGTCCAGGAACGATTATCTATCTGATTTTCTCGGTGACTCTATAAAACAAAACCCAAAGGCTTTTTGGTCACACATTAAAAAGCTAGGGAAGGAGGACACGGATAACCAAGATCTCAAAGTTGGAAATGAAGTGTTTACCGAACCGAGAGCTAAGGCCGAAGTGCTAAATAGCCAGTTTTCCAGTGTTTTTAACAAGGAAGAAACAGAGAATATCCCACACCTTGGCGAAAACCCTATTCCGACTATTGCAACAATAAACATCACAACTAGTGGAGTTGAAAAGCAACTTAACGGGTTGAAAGCAGACAAAGCGTATGGTCCGGATGGAATTCCTCCTTGGTTTTTAAAGGAAAATGCCCAGGAAATATCAAAGGTTCTTACTGATATTTATCAAGATTGTATTGATACCGGAACTGTGCCTATCCAATGGAAACACGCCAACGTATGTGCTATTCACAAGAAAGGAAAGAAATCGGATCCCTCAAACTATAGGCCCGTGTCACTTACCTGCATTGCATCAAAGGTACTCGAACATATCGTACACAGCCATGTTATGAAGCATCTTTCACAATATGGAGTGCTCACTGATTACCAACATGGTTTTAGGGCGAAACGATCAACAGAAACACAGCTCATATGTACCATTCATGATATAGCGAGTGCTATCCAGTCCAACAAAACAATTCACGCTGCAATCCTCGATTTTTCAAAAGCATTTGACAAAGTTCCCCATCGCCGACTTTTGAAGAAACTTGATTATTACGGAATTCGTGGCCAACTACATAACTGGTTCGAGTCGTTTCTAACACAGCGTACCCAATCAGTGGTAATTGGGGGAGAATCATCTGCACCTGTAGTTACAACATCCGGCGTTCCCCAAGGAACAGTCTTAGGACCACTATTATTCTTAATGTATGTAAATGATTTACCTGATGGTCTGAACTCTACTGTTAGACTTTTTGCTGACGATGCGCTGTTATATGGGACAATTTGCTGTGATGATGACACAGCTGATCTCCAAGATGATTTGTATAGATTAGAAGATTGGCAACAAAAGTGGCAGATGGAATTTAATCCTTCAAAGTGCAAAATCATGTGTTTTACAACGAGGAGGGACCCACCAAAGCGGGAATATGTATTCTGTGGAGAAATCCTAGAAGAAGTTGAACGTCACCCTTATTTGGGGGTAATGCTCGATAACAAAATGAGGTGGTCACCACATGTCGAAACTATCACATCCAAAGCAAATAAGATCTTGGGACTTATCAAGCGAAACCTGTGGAACTGCCCAAAGACAGTGAAAGAAACTGCGTACAAGACTCTTGTGAGGCCAAAACTCCAGTACGCCTGTAGTGCATGGGACCCACACCACCAGAAAGATAAAGCCGCTCTAGAAAGAATACAGCGGAAAGCAGCGCGCTTTGCTACTGGAAATTACGATCGAACAGCGAGCGTGACGGAAATGCTGCAAGACCTACGGTGGGACACACTTGAAACGATGAGGAGACACGCAAGGCTCTCCACTGTATACAAGATGTGCCACGGCCTCCTAGATGGGGACTGGGGGAATTATTTGAAAGCAAACAGAGAAAGGAGGACTCGGGGAAGCCATGATTTTAAGTTTATTGTACCAAAAGGACATAAAGATATTTTTAGATTTTCTTTTTTTCCCAGGACAATAACTGAATGGAACAAACTCCCACAAGAGACTGTCTCCAGCCAATCTCTTTGTATTTTTAAAAGTAAACTTAATTAGTATAATTTTATCAGTATTTTAACTTTTACTGTTATTTTGTATATTTTAGTATAGTTTTATTTTTTAGCTTTTTAGAGTTGGCGTGATGTCGTTCCACGATTTTGCCGACATAATGATATTTAGATTTAGATTTAGATTTAGATCGTGATTGGTTCTCCGCGCGCCTATTTGTCACGTAATCGACGCGCGATCAAGTGGGTGTCCAATTACAGGTATCCAATTTGAACTTTTTGTAATTGGACACCTGTAATTGGATACCCACGTGATTTTCACGTCAATTACGCGCGCTTTAATGGCTTCCTTTGCAAACGTTTCCTACAGTTTTCAAAACATATGGAAAGCGCTACAGACGTTTTCGCTCAAAAGACCTTCCCAAAAGAAATTTTTAATTCCGAAATTTGTTATAGATACGATTAATTAGTAATTGGACCTCGAAATTTGTTATAGATACGATTAATTAGTAATTGGACCTCGTGTCGTACAATTCAGGGAGTAATCGCGCTCGTATTTTCAAATCAGCCTCGCGCTTCGCGCTCGGCTGATTTTGAAATTACTCGCGCGATTACTCCCTGAATTGTACTCCACTCGGTCCAATTACTATTACTAATCAACTCACCCTTGTTCCTCTCTCTACGCAGATAAGTGTTGTAATATTCAAAGGGCTCGTGCAACCCACGGTCTATGCGTATGGATCTTCCTTCTCTTTGGTCCTTATTGAAGCCTTGAGCGTTCCGTTGTCTTCCGTTGCGTATGGTATGCAACTCAAAGTCTTTGTTAATATCATTCACCACTAACTTGGGGTATGGCTGGCACATATATTGTAAGATGACTTGTGTTTCTACTATGTCATCTGTCTTTGGGCCGGTCCCATGTTGGTTTGTCCACATGACTTCTACCTCAGTAGCAGCGTTGTTGTCACAGCCACTCATGTAGAATTCCTTTGAATCATGAAGTAAGTAGACAATAGTCCATCTTATAATTCCCTGCTCAGTAACCTGGCCCATTGATGGAAACGAGGCTGGAGGTGACATTATTTTGATACAGAGCTCTCATTTTTTCTCATGTAAATCATGTTTTTATGCTAACTAGATCATATCTGCATAAGAAAGACGGAGAGGTTTGTATCACAACAAGTTAACCTCCAGCATCGCTTTCACTCAAAGGTCAGGTCACTGAACACACGACTGTAAAATGGGCCATTCAATATTCCCGAAGATAAACCTTCCGTCACAGTGTTGCTAGGTTTTTCGTGTGCGTATTTTTGTGAGCTGTTCTCGTGGTGGATATATAACTGCTTGCATTTCAGTGTGAAGGACCATTACAATATTTTATGTTAATTGAAGGCAAGCTTTAGATTAAGAAGCTAAATGGCACCAGAAGTGATTCTGAAATGTTACAAAACCGATATTTTCACTTTACAACATAAAAGTGTCGTCTCAACAATCCTGAACTAAGATTAAGATTACTTATGATCTGTTTATTTCTCTAAAGACCTTCCACGCGGCCATGTTGGTACCCCTTAAGGTGATTCCACACAATTACATGGCGCATCCTTATTGCGCATAATTTATGGCGTCATTTAGCGCGCGCTCGTACGCGCGAACACTAGAAACATTAGGGCCATTTATACGGGAGGAAATAAGACGCGTCTTATCTAAGACGCGACTTAAATAGGACGCGAACTGTACCGTTTATACCTTCGCGTCCTACATAAGACGCTAAGATCTCGTATAAATGGTTCGCGTCTTATTTTTGATACAGCCTCGCTTACTCGCCAAGATGGAACGCTGTAGCAAGAAACAAAAGCGCTGTTATTTCTCAGAGATTTTTTTTCTTATGAAGACCACGCCGTAGCATACAAAGAAATCAACAGAAATCCGAGAAGAGTCGGAAGAAATCGATATACGGATTGGTGCGACTGATGGCAGGTTAAAGAAGGAAGGTGCTGAATTCACTTTTGGCTCTCCCGGCCATCTTTTGCAAAGCTTTGCATCCAATTACGCTGTCTAATCATAAGACAAGCTCGTGTTTCTGTTGTCTTTATGCAAGCGCACTTGCAGTTCACGTCTTATTTAGGACGCGAAACCATTTATACGAGGAAGTTCACGTCTTAATTAAGACGCGGACAAAATAAGAACAGCTGAAAACCCTGTTCTAAGATAAGACGCGTCTTATGGGAGACGCGACTTAAATAAGACGCGAACGCTTATTTTGTACCATTTATACGATCAGTTCGCGTCTTATTTAAGTCGCGTCTTACATAAGACGCGTCTTATTTTCTCTCGTATAAATGGCCCTATTGCATATTTGCCTTGACATTAAGCTTTGCCAGCTGAAATTTTCCCTTTGTCGTCGTGTTGTAAAGAAACGAGCACGGTGACCAGCCTTTTTTATTGCTGTTATGCACTCGTAATAGGAACACGAAAAACATATTTTAAGGAGAAAAAAAGTTTCACAGTAAAGTTCAATTATTTATATATAAATGAGTGAAACTCTGCGTTTGGAGCCAGGAAGGAGCTTGAGATGATGACTTAGTGGTCCAATTTCCTTACATTATTTGCAAGATTGGGCAATTTGAAATCACAATACTGAAAGAATATAGTCCAGGGAAACAATTAGCATCTAGGTCTTACTACTATTCATAATTGTTGCTACATAATAACAGCTTTTTTCGGTTGTTCAAGCTTCGAACATTTCTCGCGCAACTCCGTAAAAACACTTACAATAACGAGTATGTAGGACGAAAACAAGCAAGGTGACCCAATCTTTTTATTATGTCCTATGCATGACTATCAATTGTGCCAAGTCTGAACAAACTCTCAATAGTACATCCTTTTCAGGGGAATTACCTTAAAGGGACACCAATGCAACAGAACGGATCCATACTAAGTCTCACTTGTAATTTTCAGTAAATTAATTAGTTTCGTCATAACTTTGTTCAGACAAGTACCATAGAGCCAGAAATCGTTTTAAGTTGTCCAGCTGCTTTGTTTCTGAATGAAATGAATGAGTTCCTTTGTTTCTCTATCCAATCATGTATGCAAAGTGAAACGCATCTCATTTAATGGATGAAAACCGAGAATACTGCTTCTAAAACTCATTAATAATTCATGACGTCAACTACCAATCACCGGATGTATACCACATCACGCGTATGTGTTTGGATACCCAATGAAAAACAGTATAATATTCTCCAGTAAGAGTGGTATATACCACTAAAATATGGAAATTTCGCTTCTAATTACCATTAGCTATACACTGCTAGCTCATTTTCTTCATTTACAAAACGTTTACATCATGATTTGAAGACTTCGCAAACTAGCAAAAAAAGATACTGCATCCATTTACGATATGTCACAGCTTACAGGATTCACGTTGTACAAGTCATAATCTCTGTAAAGACCGCCAGGATATGATTAAAAATCGGAACATTTGTCTCTCTTTCCAACTGCCACTGTGTAAAAATGTTCAAAGCCCATGCTTTTTGTAGAAGCTGGAACGGCTTTGTCAGCTAAAAGCTGCTCCTCAGATAGAGTTTTAGGAACTAAAACGACCCGCTCCGTCCTTGATCTTCGCTCGCCTTCACAGTGTCAGTACAATGAATGACTGCTGTCGACGCGAAACAAACAACTCTCACAAAATGTATGCAGGAAAAGAGTTGTGAAAAATGCGAAAGAATGTATGCGAAACAATTAAAGCACTCCGCCTTCGGCGTCGTGCTTTCATCTGTTTCTTGGTGTTTAAAGCCCCTGATGAAACACTCGCACTTGTTTTTGATAATTACGTGAATTCACTCACCAGTGGTCGTTGTCTAGTTTCCTCTATGTTATCGCCTGGGTTGTTGCTACCACTGTCTCCAACGTTATAACCAGCTTTACCATTATTCTGCGGAATTGAACAATTATCATGGAATATATTAAAACAGCTAGGTTTTATAATTTGTCTAATGGAAAAGATGAAAAATTGTCGTTTATTAGTGCAGCCTCCACTTCTTTGCTGTATTATTAAGAATTATGATAAATCACTGACTGTTGTCCTAGATATTTATTAACTGGGTGTCTATTTAGGGGAATGTTTCATTAGCTATCAGTATAATTGATCCACAAATTATAAAAATAAAAGTTAACTAGGTAGTGAATAGACGTATATCAGCGGACGAGCCAGCTACATGCAGCCTTATACGAGTGAAGCAAACATCGAACACAACCTGCAAAAATTATAAGGCCCTCATCACCATCATAATCATCATCATCATCATCATCATCATCGCAAAAATCAGTATCATCATCATCACCATCACAACCGTCACCATCACCAAAATCACCGATATCATCGTCGTCGTCGTCGTCGTCGTCGTCGTCGTCGTCGTCGTCGTCATCTTCACCTTCATCTTCACCTTCATCATTATCATCAGCTCTGTAATATCATCAACACCTCGGTCTTCAATCATTTATCTTCATCGTTACCATTTCCGGACGATCTGATAACCTAATCATTATGCCGAATGTTGTTATTTCCTGTTATGTTCTTTACTCGCTGGGCTTGTTTATTGACGAACACCTTTCATGGACAAAAAATATAGAAGAAATTAGTAAGAAGATATCCTCAGCCATAGGCGCCCTTAAACGAATAAGACCATTCATTTCCGAAAGTACCGCTCTTCAAATCTACCAAGCGTTGATTTTGCCCCACGTTGACTATTGCTGCCCTGTTTGGGATGAACTCAGCGTTACCTTGAGTGAAAAACTCCAGAAACTCCAAAATAGGGTTGCCAGGGTCATTACCAGGTCCAGTTATGACACTAGTGCCAGTATCCTCCTAAATAGGCTCAACTGGGACAATCTCTCCACACGAAGGAAAAAACTTAAGGCGATGTTAATGTTTAAAATAGTCAAAGGGCTTTCCCCAGCGTACCTGCAGGATTTATTTAGCATCCGTAGTACACAGTATAATTTAAGAGATTCTGAGATTAAACTAAACCTGCCCAAGCCACGCACGAACTATTGTAAGCTTGCCTTGGGCTACAGCGGGGCGCTACTATGGAATAGCCTACCCGTAAATTTAAGAAAATCAGACTCTCTTGGATATTTTAAAAGGGAACTTGACAAATTTTACGATTGTCCGTCGGGCTCCCACACGGCAATCTTGTAAAACAGTGTTGTTTTAATTAATTTTATTAATGTACTACAAACTGAAGATTTTACCGTGTATAAATGAATAAAGTATGTATGTATATGTATGACTAACCTGCGAATCAAACAGTCTGTTTGCATTCCTGACGTTGGCCCTGTCGCCATTCAGACGATTGTTTGATCCTGAAGGGATATGGAGGTACACGTCCGCCGCACAATGTTGAAGGAAAATGACGGCCACAAGCCACAAGGCAAACACGGGTCTCATGTTACTGCGAAAGAGAAAACAACGCATGAGCCTTTCGTTAAGGTGATGGCGGATGGCAGGATGGCCGAGTGGTTAGGGCGCTGGATTTCAATGCGGTTGTCCCGGGTTCAAATCCCGCTCTGGCCGCTAGCTGGTGTTGTTCTGGGTAGTCCCTGGTCTCCTCGGTCATCCTAGTAAATAGCCAACTGGTTTGCCTCCGGCCAGTTGGGGTTCTTATCATCATTATGCTTATTTGTTAATTTGTGCTATAGAAATATTAATTAATATTAATTAATTAATTAATAATAAATGATCCAAGCTGGCAAAAGCCGAGTTACATTCTGCAAATACCTGTTGAGCCATCTTCTTTTGTTTTAATTATCAAACGTTTCCCTCATTGTTGTCCGGCTGCGGCATTTTAGCCCGGGGGGGGGGGGGTACTCCCATAAAGTCCGGATAGGTGTGTGCCGCGAAGGGTCTTAAACCCTGACCCTATTTAAGGAACAATCCAACGAAAATTGATACCCTATTTAAGGCCCAAATCCGAAAAATGACACCCTATTGCAAGGGAAGAACAAAAACTCAAAATAGCTTGAACAGGTCAACTTTATTTCCTTTCCGTGAGATACCTGAAACCCGCGGCAGTAGTTGACCGGATGACATTTTAAGTTCATTTTTTGTGCTACTGGATGTTGAAAATGTGGCAGCCGAGTGTGACAACAAGAAAAGAATATAAAAATTCGTATCGAGCACGTGTTGGTCTGTTTATCACAGAGTTTGTTATTTCAGGACAAAGCCATATTTAATGGAGTCGCGTGCGAACACATACGGCTTTGTTTCACGCCGCCGCCGCCGCCGCCGCCGCCGCCCCCTAAGAAGGGAGCGCCAGAGGCGCTAACTTGTAGGGGGTCTGGAGATATTTGTAAAAAATGAAAGGTATTTTTAGTGCCAACATGTTACTTGATACATATAACCCAGTCGTACGTACATCCCGGCCTTAGTAAGTACACTAAATTGTTTAATTACAAACGCTCGACGGGTGTAGCAAGGAGGAGCATGCTTGGGAAATGTGAAAAATTAGTGTAAAATCACTTGTGTTACATCGAAGTGCAAAATTCTGACAAAATATGACAAATGTAAACTATAAAACAAATTGCAAAGTTTTGAAAAACTGGGGAGTGAAGAGCTAATGCAAAATCGCCTGCGAGAAAGGGCGATGCAGCAGCTCTGATGTGATTTTGCCTGACTCGTCCCTAGTTGTCTCTCGTTCTTATCCACTCGTTGATCGTGAGCTAAAGTTCATAGGCTGAAGTCAAGTTCCTGGAACACTGAATGCATGTACAGCCGTAACACCAAGGGGAACAGCAAGTTCAAAGGCTGAAGTCAGCATTGGTAATTTTCCGAAATTCCTTTGAATCATTTCACGATTTTCGTTTAGGGATACAAATGAATTTGCCACAGAAACTAAACATAGCTTGTCGAAGCTATCCTTATGTGTGTTCAAAATAGCGAGATGGTTGAAACGTGCTTGCAACATTCTTGATCGAAGCCACATTTTGATTCGTCTGGCTGTTGAGAAGGGCATCTCCCCTGTTGCACTTGTCGCAGGATGGACGTGAATCAACTTGCAAATAACAATGACGTTGACGATCAACTGTCGCTCGCTTGATTGCAAACCTTGCACTTCCGTCAAAATGTCCTGAAAGCAGTGCAAAGGGACTTCATGAGCACTTTAAAAGTACTTAATTAAGCACATTTACATCATCGCCGAACTTCAATGCCAAATCGTCTACTTCTTTGGAAGTATATTTCCCCACTGGCTGCTTTGAGGAGCGCTGTCTCCAGATTTGCATAATACTCTGGTGGCTTAGCGGAATGATCGTGACAGACTGGACAAACGTGCCAAAATTTGTACACATGTAGCTTAGCACTAGTTAATCAATTCTAGGATGGGTGCCCAATCCAATCGCCTATCGTTCTCATTTTATTAAGCAAACCCTTAACCCTTTTAATCTACAGAATTTCAAATATTCAAAAGGAACAATAGTTACTGCGTTCGAGAAAGGAGAACGCACACCTAATTTCGTGTTGGTTTCCTTGTGTTCCTTGCGTTTGGTGTTCCTGTGCACGATAATACTGTAAGGACTCCAACATTATTTTTCGGGGGCCAATAGTCGGCAGGGGTCGAGAATGTATCGGGGGAAGTCCGAACGGTCGGGTAGGCATGTTTTTCACTTCCTTACACTACGGCGACCAGTCGCCGTCTTCATCCCGAGAAAGACTTGTTTTGAATTTCGCTTGCTTTTCTTTGCTGTTACCAAATAGCTAACAAATACGCTGTACTTTCGAGTTTTCTCACAACCGTGACTGCGCCAGGTAAACATGGAATATGCAAATATGCTTTTCAGCTTACAGCTGGCTTTGGACGATGTGAAAAGTAAGGTGCTCCATAGCTACTTGTTTGTTTTGCTTGGAACAAGCGCCGTTAACATCGTACCAAAAAGGTAAACAATGTTTTACTCCACGCAGGCAAAGAAACTGAAACGTTGCTTTGAAATATCGAAGTCCGCCGAATGGTGCGGTGCGAAACATGATCTAATGAAACATGATCACTCTGTTTGCCTAGCACGTGACATAAATCTGCAACTGGTAAAATGTTTTCTACCGCTTTCCGTGAACGTTACGTTGGTTAAGGCCCTGTTTACAAGCAGGGAGGGTAACCCTAGTGCTAGGGTTATCCTAGCAGGAGGGTCAAATGAAGATAGCCCGGGTTTGCAAGCAAAATTTCACAGGTGGGGTTACCCTGGCACCCAGGACAACTGAATCGCAAACAAAATGGCCAACAAGAGAAGAGTTCTTCTAAATACTTCGATTCTCCTTTCGTGCTACCTGTTATTGCTCCTTTCGAGTGTCATTATTTCTAGACAGCGACAACAAGTTACAATACAATATCTCACTCGTGGGAATGACTTGAATGCAACATGTGAAACGGGAGAGTGATACGACGAAGAAGATTACGAAGAAAACTTAGCCGTACAGATCACTGGTGGAAGAAGTTATTCGAGGAAATAACGCTTACCTACCTTGCACTGACTTGAAATGTTTTCTGTTTAGCTGCCTTGTAAACACGTTGATAAAAAAACAAAGAAATGTGAGAGTGCTAGGGTAACCCTCCTGCTAGGGTTACCCTAGTACTGGGGTTACCCTACCTGCTTGTAGACAGGGCCTAAATTAAGACCGCTGTCAAAGTAATCGTCAAGAATACAGCTGCAATATGGCTCAGAAATTGAAAACGTATGGATAGTGAGTCTTTACCCTTAACTGAGCTAAAATTGCGCAGTTTATTTCATTTGCAACGGTTTTTCCTTTGCGTGCTGAACTGTTTTCTCTCACTCACCATTTTGCTGAAAAACTTCTTACCGGGTCTGGTCAACTGTGCCCCTCACGGCAATGGCAGACCTTCTGAGCTGACTGATTGATTTTGAATTTGATTGATTGATTTTATCCTATCAGTATGAAATAATTTATACTTTGATTGATTTTATACTATCAGTCTATGCCGTTTTAACACATACTTTAAGTGAGCTCACTAAATTATATTTTCAGAGCAAATTACTGTTAGCATTTAGTACTGAAAATAATACTGATGAGGAGGATCAAGACGTTGCCCCAGAATAGTTAAAAATATGAAGGTTTCATTGCTAATAAACTCGTTCTTTCTTGATTATTGACATAATGTGAGTCACCTCAGTTATTTTCGAGTCATGTTATGTTCGCAATTCTTATTGTTCGCGTCACTTTAATTTTGCAAGTCTTTTAAAATCGCAACATTCGCGAAATTAACGTGTCAGTCACGAAAACTTTATGCAATAAAGTACCTTGGTTGGCCTGTGCTGCAAACAACCCCTCAAAAGTGTAGCTTGGTAACCACCCGCATTTATGTAATATACAGTTATACATTAATGAGCATAATTTGGATGACCTTCGAAATCAGATCTTCACAGAAATCCTAATGTTCATTATATAATATTTAAATTGCCTAACAAACTTTCTAAAGGGCTTATAATATATATATATATATATATATATATATATATATATATATATATTATATATATATATATAATAACAATTGCTTGGTAACCAGACAATTTTGAAACATTTTATGAAAGGAAAATAAGCAATTATCATTAAGGGAAATCATTACAGTAATTTTGAGCCATTTTACACTTCAAAACTGTCAAAAATACTATTTCGAGACAAAAAGCCTGGTTACAAAGCACAGCAGTGTGAGGATGAAAAGTATTTCCCAGTTTATACCTTAACCGGAGAAGTTTCTATCTTGGGCACCCATCCCAGATTTAATATTCATATCCCAAGGAAACTGCATGCAAAGTTTGGTACTTTTTGTCCTCTATGTCACGATCCGTCTCAAATTTTGCGTTAAGCCACTAGATTATAAACCTTGACGACAGGCGGATTGAAACGTTCCTTTACAGATGATATTAAGTGATCCACAGCTTCAAAATAGAGCTTCCGGTAGTGGTCACGAGCTGTGTTTGGTTATATCAGCTCTGCAGTATCCACTTCGTAGCGTGAAGGTGCGCGTCGTTTTCTTGGAGGCGCTGGCTCAGAAATGAAGGGATGTTGTTTCGCCTTGATAAGGACAGTGTCATGAAAACAATTAAACGATGTTTCGCTCCTTATGCTTTCTAATGTCTCGACAATAAGACGGGCAAGATTCTTACCTGCAGCGGTTGAAAGACTGTAACCTCCTGGAAAGGTTGTCTGTGTGCGCAAAGAGGCGTTCACTCAAGTGGAGGCCAAAGAAGAAATCGAACGTCTTCATTTGAGCATCACAGCCGATAATGCGGGTTCTGACGTCAGGATCTAATCTCTTCTCAAGACAAACCTCCCATAATTTCCCGTAATTCACCAGTATGCGCCCGTAGCACGGTGCCCTTATAGTCCATCTCGTGGGACAAAGTTTCAATATACTGCCAACCCTTTCTTCATTACAGCTTTCTTCCTCTATCTTCTCCTTTATATCACCAAGAATAGTTTCTCGCTTGGGAGAATACTCAACGAGCACTTCCAGCTCCCTTGCAGTATCCATTGTGTGGGATAGTAGCTGACAATCTTTCACTGTATCCTTCACGGTCAAACTCAAGGAATGTCCATGGCAATGTGTCACAAAACATGCGCGCGCAATCTGCATGGTATTTACCGCTGATTGTTTACTGACTGATTTATTTACTTAAATTTATTTATTGTCTCAACTCGTTTTGATTTTATTTATTTATTTATTTTAATTTTTTATGTTCTTCTCTTAACTCCTTTTTCTTTTTTTTTCTTTTTTTTTTACGTTTTATGGGTTTTTAATTATTATTTTATGTATTTTTTGCTTGAAATTGGGGGACTAAAGCCCCCCCAGCCCCCCGGCTCCGCCGTGCCTGTGAGGCCAGCCGGCTTTTACCAGATGAAGCCGTTCCAGCTTATAAAAAAATACAAAAACAAATTGGCTTTGAACATTTTCAGGCAATGGCAGCTGGAAAGAGAGACGAAATATAAGTGCAGATTTTGGATCCCAGCGGTCTTCTCAAAGATTATGGCTCAGTTACACAAGTTGAATCCTACAAGCTATGAATTAAGGAAAATGGATGCCGTATCTCTTAGCTACTGGCTCGCGAAGTTTACAAAGTGTGACGTACAAATGTTTGTATTTTGTGACATACAAATTTTCTATTTTGCTGTTCAGTCTGAATTTATTTATAAAAGCGTTGTCAAAAGTTTACGTTTCAGTAAATATTTCATTCTGGTGGTTGTCAAAAATAGTGTGTTTTTAAAACGTATTTAAGTCAGTCAGAGACTGAACTTGAGAAAGCAAATAGACATCTTAGTGACGCGGCCTAATTTATTAAATAAATGATCCATTTTTACTGGGGTGCACAAGGCGGTCGACAGTTTTATAAGGGACGGGAACGCCCCAAACGTCAGGCATTACTAACTTGATTCAGGGGCGCAACAAGGGACGCCCACAAATAAATCCTGTTGCTCGCACCGAAGACTTTGCCTAGTGTGTTTTCAGTGATAAACTAATTTCAAGAAACTCGACATTTCAAAAATCTTCGAAATTCCTTACACGTAATCAATTGTCTCATTCATTCGCGATAACTGATTAGTTGGTTCAAGGAAGGATGGAGAATTTATGTTTTGGTTATGATCGGCAGAAATGGATTTGGTGCTACAAAGTCGTCTGAAACTAAAACGAAAACCACCAACTGGAAATTGGTTCGAATGTTGATGCAATTCGAGATCCCACATGAACTGACTTCACGGAAAAAATGTCAAAAGATTGTTGGATCTCTAATCGTTCATTACCGGACCTATAGACCACCTAGCACCACATCAGCCTTCAGCGATAGTTTGTCAAGAAGTCTCCTGGATATGTTACTGCTTGGCCATGACATTATCATTCTGGGTGACCTAAATTGTAACATTCTCGATGATACAGCGGATAGTCGAACTTTGAAAGACCTTTGTGCTAGTTTCAACCTGACACAACTAGTGAAGGAACCGACTAGAATTACAGAAACAAAACGCTCGTTAATTGATGTTATTATGATTACCGATCCTACCCTAGCGGAGTCTTGCTCAGTCCTTATGTCCTCAATAAGTGATCACAACTTAGTCGAAGTTACATTGAGGATAAATCGCCCTAAAGCCAAAGCCAAATACGTCACTACAAGAAGCTATTCCGAGTACGCACCCGATAGCTTTCGCGAAGATCTCTCTCTTGTTCCGTGGCACATGGTATACTTCTTTGATGACATTGATTCCCAAGTGGAAACATTCAATTCTCTCTTCTTGGACGTGCTGGATCAGCACGCGCCCATCATCAAACGTATAAAGATCAAGTCCCGCTCTAATCCGTTCGTAACACCAGAAATTAAGCAGCTCATGAAGACCAGGGACCTTGGCATAAGAAAGCCATTCAGACAAATGACAAACTATGCTGGAACGGATATCGCTTCTTCCGACAAGAAGTGAAACGCGAACTGAGGCTTGCTGAAAAAATCTATGTAAGAAACGAAATAGCTAACAGTAGAGGTAATACAAACGCCACTTGGAAGATCTTAAATCGATGTATGTCTCGTGGTATGGCTAAACGTCCAAGCACTTTTGAGGACCATGAGACTTTGGCAAATAAATTTAATAAGTATTTTACTTCAGTAGGAGAACTTACTGCCAAAAAAGCGAACTTGATAACAAGGGAACACGGTTTGGATAAAGATAAAGATTGTGGTCTTAGGGAAGAAAGTATTGACACTGGCCTGCATGCTGAAACAGAAGAATTTGAGTTTCAAGAGGTAAAAGAAATTGACGTCAAGTCTGTCATTAAGAGTTTAGCTGCCAACAAAGCGCCAGGATATGATAAAATCTCTGCGCGAGTCCTGAAAGACAGTTGTGAGAGCATCGCACCTGTGATTTCCAGACTGGTGAATAATTCGTTTAATGTGGCTGCTTTTCCTAAAGCATGGAAAATTGCTGAGGTGATACCTGTACCCAAAGAAGGAAAATCAGAAGAACCAGCCAACAACAGGCCGATTTCATTGTTACCCATCCTATCGAAAGTAAGTGAGAGACTGGCACACAAGCAGTTTGTGGAATTTTTGACAAAATATGATAAACTGTCGACTTATCAAAGTGGCAACAGAAGAATGCATTCGACAGAAACTGCCCTCATAAATGTTACAGATAACATTTTGAAAGCAATTGATGAAAAAGCAGCGTCATTACTAGTACTGCTTGATATGTCAAAAGCTTTTGACAGCCTTAATCATAATCTATTATTAAGAAAACTACGAAAACTGGGTCTCAAAACTTCTGCAGCTTCTTGGTTTAGTAGCTACCTATCTAGTAGATATCAGAGAGTACGATATGAAGATTCAGTCTCGGAATTGTTACCTTTAACAAACGGAGTACCTCAGGGGTCAATCTTGGGTCCTGTGCTTTTTACTATCTACATTAATGATTTAATCAGTGCTATTACCCACAGTCAAGCCGCTGCGTATGTTGATGATAGTCAATTGCACTTTAAATTTCCCGTATCAGACTCATCAAGTGCTATGGCCGCCGTAAATCAAGATCTTAAGAACATCAGTAGATGGTGTGCAGAGAATTCTTTACTTATAAACCCCGAGAAGACAAAATTAGTGGTTGTTGGCTCAGCACAACTTCTTAAGAGGCTACCTCATCTGAAAAGTGGCAAATAGGAAAACTTATCGTCTAGAGAATTTGAAACTGTTGGGACTAAGGAATTATTAATGCGAGATATGGTGCAAGCCGATTTTTAAAGTTGCCTCCGAAACTAAAAGCGATAAAAGAAACACTGAATATCACTAATTTTGGAATTTGGCTGGAGAGTCATACTATTGGATTTTGAACAAATTTTTAACTTTTTCACTTACTCCTTACCAAACATGCTCGATGTCATCGCTTTTTCACGGTCTGAAAGTTTTACTTTAAGAGTAAATTTGAACCCTCAGAAAAGCTATAAAAATCATTTAAGTACTTACATGTCTTTGATTATCTGAAGTTGCTCAAAAGATCGCCTTGGCTATGATATCAATTGCAAAACGAGATATGATCCGGTTACCTTGCGCTCGGACGTTTAACCCAGCCCATATGGCTTGACAAATTACACGTAATACCATGTTTTATGTACTTTCCATCTGAATAGCACTGATTGTTTCCAATATAACGTACAAGATAACTCTTTTATTGTGCTGAGAAAAGAGCAGCTGAATAATGATTGGTTTCATGGTGGGAAACGCAAGCTACTGGCGACTTACTCCTTGAGCAAACTTCCTGTGACTGAACATGAATAGGAAATTTGTTAAACAAAAAGAGTCCGAAATCTTTCCTCTTTTTTATTCTGGACTCAGGTCGTTTAGGCAGGTTGCAAAAGTTTAAATACTCAGATAAGGATCTTGTAAAACCATACCAATTCATCAGTTCTTTCTTTAAACTGTGGGCTTATAAGTGCATCATAATATATTAAGTCGCTTGCTTAAAATGATTCGTATATACTACATACACCGTTCTAAGTCACTTTAGAGGAAAAATTTGTATTTTCGCAAATACCGGGCAAGAAGGTGCCGCCTTCAATTCTTTAGCCGGCTTGAAAAGAAAGGAAAATCCGATTGTTATGCATATTCTTTGCTTGTTTTGTCATGACATCAAACACCCGGTTTTTGATCAGCTTTTAAATACAAAAATAGGTAGTCTAAGTCTACATGTGTGGGATACCGCAGTACTATATACATAAAATAACAACAACAACTGATCGAGTAGCTAGATGATTGGTTATAATGAATAAATAAGGCTGAAAAGTCCATTCAAACGTATACAATGTACATGTACCATTTTACAGTTGTCGGTGAAAGCGAGGCTGGGGGTGACCTTGTGTTGATACAAACCTACCTACTTTTCCTATGTAAATCATGGTTTTTATTATGCTAGTGTTTAATCAGCATAATTTCCATAAGAAAAGAAGGTAGGTTTGTATCAAAACAAGGTCACCCCTATCCTCGCATTCAATCAACGGCCAGGGTACTGAGCAAAGAACAGTACAATGGTTAGTGATAGCAAGTCAAAATCAACGTCTGTTGAGGTCATTATTTGAACCACTGAGTGGAAAATCAGTAGAATCACTTAACCACGAGCAAATCTAAACTTTCATTGAAACCAGCGTCATTCAACAAAATATTACAGCGAAAATCATGAAACATGCTTTCACTTGTCGCTTTCTCAACTTCCGCCGGTTCATTTTTAATTACAGACAGTAAACAGTAATTGCGAACAGTTACCACAACCAGTTACCATTTTCATCCTGAGAATTACTTGTTTTGAATTTCGCTCACTTTGCCTCGGCTGTTTGTTTTTGTTACCAAATACTTTAGAATTTTATCACAAAGCTCAGATAAACATGGATATGCAAATTGCTGTTCGGCTTTACACTGCATGACAATGTGACTAATAAGCTCAAACACTACCTTCTTGCTCACCTTAGAATAAGTCCCCAGGGGAGAATACTCCCAGAAACATTGGGTGGGGTGTGCGGTCCGCTTCCTGAAACCCTCACCCTATTGCAGAGCAAAATCTACGATTTTCCCTACCTATTTCAGACCTTACCAACAATTCGATACCCTATTTCAGACCTATTTCGCGTACACGGTTGACGTAAACATAATTAAAAGACAAAAAAGAAAGGCTTTTGTTGATGGTCTTATCGCCTAATGATGAAGAAGAAGCTTTTTCTAAAAAAAAAAACACAATACTAGACTAGAATGCACAACCGATACCCTATTTCAGACTAAAATGGTCAAAAGTGATACCCTATTTCAGACCAAAACGGCTAAAAACTTACCCTTTGGGCCGCACATACCTATATAGCTCATATAAGGGAGTAACCCCCCCCCCCCTCCCGGAGGAGGAATAAGCGCTGTTAGCTAATGTTAACATTGTAACAAAAAGGTAAAACAAATTTTTCTTTCTAGCAGGCAAAGAAATCTCGAAACGTTGCTCTGAAATATCCGCCGATCGCATGATCACATCGGCCGAATGAAATATGGTAACTCTGGTTGCCTAGCAAGTGACATAAATCTGCCATAGATAAAATATTTTCTATCGCTTTCTGTGAGCTTTAATTTTAATCAAGGCCTCTGTTGAAGTACTTGGCGACATGAATTGTATTTGACTTTCAATCAAAAGAAATTTGTTTATATTCTGTGATAGCCTTTCATCAGAAGCAGCGAAAAGTATCGTGTTAATCTTTCTTATCTCTCTTTAGATCTGGCGTTGACAGTCAAATTGTCTGGGACCACCTTTGAAGTGATTAATTTCGTTCTCAGTCGAAGAGCTTCGCGTGTATGCAGTCAAATGTCGTCGATCTCAGGCGAACAGCTTCGGGTAATAATCGGAATGTTGCATGTTAGCTAGTTAGCTAGCTAGCGATTTACAGAGTCGATGGCAGTAGTGTGTATCCCACACAAAAACAGCTTTGAGTACGCTGATCAAACTTTCAAAACATCATTATTTAATTATTATTTAAACTAAATAGTGGCTGCCCAGTGAAAGTGGGACTACTTTGCGCCAAAGCCGAATCTCTTCCGTCCGCTTGTCCCTACACCATAAAAACAGGTTAGTTTTTCCTTTTTTATTTCGCATATGATATTCTGAATATTATTATTATTATTATTATTATTATTATTATTATTATTATTATTATTATTATTATTATTATTATTCAGGGAGAGCCGAATTAAGAATACTGAAAACGCCAGACGGAAGAGCCCGAGTGGATGCGTATGTGTGCTCACCTTTTCTCTAATGCAGCTGTACAATTCGATTTTCCGCTGGAATTTTTTGCGGTGGCTAGTGTTCAAATTTTAAAGGCGAGGACTCTCAAAACCTAGGGTACTAGGTCACGGCATTTTAGGTAATTCTGTTTATTTTCGTTAATTATGAGCTCTAAACTTTAAATTGACAGAGAAACAGTCTTGTGAGTGGAAAGATTGTGGCCACATAACAAACAAGAATGATTTCCAAGCATTATAAATGAAAGTTTCACACGAATTGACGTGAACTTAAAAAAGTCGGGTCGATGTTTATTTAGTTTACACGATCGCTGATCCGTTTTGATCGTCTCCAATTTTCCATCCGTGCCCCTTTTTGGCTTTTCTTTGTTTCTTTTGAGTTCTTCTACAGTTTATAACCCTTAACAGTTATAAAAACCTATTTTCCGTAAAATGTCGGTTCTTGAGTCCTCCTTGAGAGTCCATACTTACAGGAGACGATCAGTTCTTCTCTTTTTAACACCGCAGCAAGATAAGAAATTGAAATTACACAGTTTTTTTTGTCAATATTATATCTGTTTACCCATGAATTTGATAAGGTTAGTATTATTTCATTTTCATTTTGATGGGTTACAGAAAGGATGCGATTTGGAGTAAAAAATGGTGCGATTTGGAAATTAATCAGAACTATAACAAAATTCTCGAACGTGATTGGTTATCAACAGCCCGATTTGAGCAGTAATAGGACAGTGTACACGTCATGCTTGTAATTGGACAGTGTAATAGGACAGTTTACTCGTCATGCCTGTGTAATTGGACAGTACGCGTCATTTTGCGCGAGCTGTTGTCATGCATTTTGTTGAGTAAACTGTTTTGTTTTTCAGAATTCCTAACGACGTGCAACCGTTTAACGCTCAACCGATGGTTAATTCGTTTCTTAAATTTTGTCGCAGTTTTGATTAATTGGTGACAAGACTTTGTGTCGTCCAATTCTGTCTGTAATCATACTCGTGATTAACAAATCGGCCTCCCGCTTCGAGGTCGTCCAATTTTGTAAATCACTCGTATGATTACAGAGCGAATTGGACTCCACTCGGTCCAATTACCATTATAAATTGCACTGTTGAGAGCCAATCAGACTGCAAGGATTCACCAGTGATTTCAAAAATGGGTGTAATAATTACTGTAATTGCTCCAGTGTACATCTTTGTCGTGTATTCATTAAGGCTCATTTACATGATAAAGGATTTCTGTTAAAATCGGCAGCCCTAGTATTTAGCGGCTCACAGTGCCTAATATAAGTGTTTCAGTATGTAAATGGTGTGCGATATATTTATGCATGTCATGTTAAGTATCAGGTTCATAAAACGCAGCATGAATGTTGTTTTCCATGTACATGCAAAAAAAAAATATTTTTTTAAATGTTGCTGCACGATTCAAAACATTTAACAGATGATCACTGATTTTAACATCCAAAACCAGACCTAATGTAAAAAGCAAGAGCAATACAAATTGAGGAGAAAAAAAGAAATGCAAACTGTGAGTTACTGGGTGTGGCAACTGGTACATCGTCTCGTAGAAAATGAACTCTTGCTGATGTAAATTTATGGAGCACATTGCAAGGACAGTGAAGAATGAGCTTTATAATAATCATCTATGAAAGAGGACTTCCAGTCTTAGGTCTAATTCCTAAATTACCCTCCTTAAAATAGAGTGCCCAAAATGTAAGTTGTTGATTCTGTTTCGAGACAGAGGTCGTCTAGTTATTTCTCATTCGCGGTGTATTGATTATTGGCTCAAATTCAGAATAGGTGGTTTGCAGCCAATCTCTTGAGACACAGATAACAGTGGTGAAACGAACAAATGCTGGTGTACGAACAAAAGGAGCTAATGAGAGATGTATTGTTTATGTCCACCAGCATGGCGGCGATGACGTAAGCCTATTCAAGGTGTTTAGAAACCCTCGTGGTAATATTGTAGTAATATTGTAGTAATATTGCAGTAGTAATGTAATCCTTTAGTTTATAATGTTTAGTGTTTATTCATTACTAAATACTCGCCAAGATTTGCTGATGCTATCGGCGCAGGTTTTGTAAATTGTCTATATCTTTAAATAAACACTCACTCACTGGCCAAGCCTTCCTGCTGCCATGACTCGTTATTTTTTTCTGTTACCTGTACTTCGGTAGTTTTTTCATCATTGCTTCATTCTTCAGCGGCTAAAATTCATGTTCATTCATTCAACTGAGTTAATTGCATTTTGGAATCACGTCGAGAATACGGCAAAGCTTTCAAGTCGCTCGTCAAAGAATTCCCAGAGCAGAAATCATGACATAATATATACAGAAAAAAGCGTGAAAATGTGTGACAGGATTTGATGTCCGAAACTGATGAAACAAATTGCTTTTAAACAAGGGTGTCGCCCATTGTGATCTGTTTACATATAAACGGCCGCGTATGCACAAAGCGGTTCTACCTTTCGTTAATTCAAACGTCAATCCTGTGCAGTTCACCAGCTCCAGTCTGCCCAGGAACAAACAAAGTCAAGGTTGACTTCACGTGGTAACAGATAACTGCAGGTAAAATCGTTCCCAGTTATATGTAAGTTTAAGGGAGTATAGTCATTTATTCTCTCAGTTAGGTACAAACTGAAAATTTACAAGTGGACCGTCAGCTCCTAAACAGTGACGTCGTAGTTGTAAATTATGTCGTTTCGTGATGCTTCAGAGAACTGACTTTGGTCAGTATCTTTTACTTACATTTGAAGAAACGTTCGCTTCATGCATCAAACGGACTGCCAGCAGTCTTAAATTTCTTAAAACGTCTTATTAACTTTCCACAACCACGTCTACATCTGAATGAAACCAAAAGTCTCGACTCAAAAATAGCCAATTACATATTGGCCAGTCCAACATATCTTGAGTAGCATAGTAAACAGTGGCACTGAAACATTACTGCTAAGAAAACGTTCATTTGGATCTCACACGTATGGTCTCAGCCGCTCACGCCATATGCAAACCTTCAATTTTTCGCTTTCGGACTTCATCCACAGACCACACCACGTGAGAGTGCTGTTGGTTAACTGTCCTTTGATTGCAATTTTTTCACTCGTCAGAATTTTCATGCACAGACTAAAGCTAGAACCGCTATGAGCACCTTAACAAGCAATTTTATTTTATTGGAATCGTCGTACTTCGAGTTAGATAATTACTGACTAAAAATTTCTATCTTCACAGACCATGAGGACCATTTTTGTTTGGGGCTGCCTACTGGCTGCTCTTATCGTACCTTGCACGTCAGACATGTACCTGCATTTCCCACCGGGATCCAACAATCGACTGAACGGTAACCAAGACAACGTTTGAAGAAACGTTCGCTTCATGCATCAAACGGACTGCCAGCAGTCTTAAATTTCTTAAAACGTCTTATTAACTTTCCACAACCACGTCTACATCAAATTGCTTTTAAACAAGGGTGGCCCAGTGATCTGTTTACATATAAACGGCCGCGTATGCACAAAGCGGTTCTACCTTTCGTTAATTCAAACGTCAATCCTGTGCAGTTCACCAGCTCCAGTCTGCCCAGGAACAAACAAAGTCAAGGTTGACTTCACGTGGTAACAGATAACTGCAGGTAAAATCGTTCCCAGTTATATGTAAGTTTAAGGGAGTATAGTCATTTATTCTCTCAGTTAGGTACAAACTGAAAATTTACAAGTGGACCGTCAGCTCCTAAACAGTGACGTCGTAGTTGTAAATTATGTCGTTTCGTGATGCTTCAGAGAACTGACTTTGGTCAGTATCTTTTACTTACATTTGAAGAAACGTTCGCTTCATGCATCAAAACGGACTGCCAGCAGTCTTAAATTTCTTAAAACGTCTTATTAACTTTCCACAACCACGTCTACATCTGAATGAAACCAAAAGTCTCGACTCAAAAATAGCCAATTACATATTGGCCAGTCCAACATATCTTGAGTAGCATAGTAAACAGTGGCACTGAAACATTACTGCTAAGAAACGTTCATTTTGGATCTCACACGTATGGGTCTCAGCGCACGCATATGCAAACCTTCAATTTTTCGCTTTCGGACTTCATCCACAGACCACACCACGTGAGAGTGCTGTTGGTTAACTGTCCTTTGATTGCAATTTTTTCACTCGTCAGAATTTCATGCACAGACTAAAGCTAGAACCGCTATGAGCACCTTAACAAGCAATTTTATTTTATTGGAATCGTCGTACTTCGAGTTAGATAATTACTGACTAAAATTTTCTATCTTCACAGACCATGAGGACCATTTTTGTTTGGGCTGCCTACTGGCTGCTCTTATCGTACCTTGCACGTCAGACATGTACCTGCATTTCCCACGGGATCCAACAATCGACTGAACGGTAACCAAGACAACGTCAGGAACGCCAACAGATTGTTTGACTCGCAGGTACTGGGACGCAATTATATACAGCTATTTCGATTAACGTTGTCGAGTTTTAACGCGTCAAGCTTATGCGAAAAGGCCAAAAGGGACATGTGTAGTTGTAAGCCTTAACCATTCGGCTTCATCTCACCAATGGATGAAAGGGAACGCTCAAACAATTGCCTTTATGATTTTATATATTTGTAGGGTGCAGTTTGCAACAGTTATAGATAATTACCCAGATCACCATGCGGGCTTGTCGAGCAGATAATCCCGAGGCGACAACGTTAATTGAAATAGTTATAATTGACTGTAGCTAACGCACAGGAGTCAGCTATAAAACTTCTTATATATGAGAACATTTCTTGAGAATTTTATTGAGAATGACGAAGAAAATGACCGAGCAGCGGTCCAAACCAGGGGCGTAGCTACCTGTGCGCGCGTAAGCACGTGATATCTGAAAAAGTTGAAAATTAAAACTGAAATGAAATAAAATAAAATAAAATAAATAACAAGAAAATAAATTAAAGATATTTTAGTATAAAACACAATTTCCTTCTATCCATTTTAAAACTCTCCTTGTTTCTTTGAAATGTTGTTGATAAAACAACAGACGGTGTTTTCTCACACCAAATATTGGTTTCCAGCAAGAAGCGACGTGACTTATTTGGGGACCGAATGGTCCAAAGAGGGCGGGAAAATAGCGATCAGAAAGCAAGCGGGACGGATGGGAAAGAATGAACGTGCTGTGGTTACCTCGTCAGGTTATAGCCTTGGATCGGCCTGTCTTCATTTCGACGGCCAAAAATACAGATTATCACTTTGCCCTGACCATGACAGTGGAGCAGGATGAAGGAACTGATGCAAAGTTTTAGTAACATGAAGAGGCTCAAGTCACCACTTCGGAGCGTTATGTCAGAGGCGAGGTTGTCCTCCTCGCTATCCGTGATATCTTTTAATTCATAAACATAAGGAAATCGACTTTAATGAGTTCATTTCCGAGTTTGTTGGAAAAATATGAAGATTAGCTATGTGTCTTATATTATATGGCTAGTGTACGTTTGTAGCCGATATAACGCGCGCTCTGATTGGCTAAGTACAGCTAAGCGCTAGGGCATTCTCTCGTAATGCCCACGGGCCGATTACGGATTATGCAAATTAGGAAAGAAAAAATAGAAAGGGTTATCCAAAGGCCATATTTGTTAAATTTACATTGAAAATTGTTGTGACTGAAGCAAAAAAGTGAAAACACGACCAGGAAAACTGTCAGTAAAAAGTTTGATCTGGGTTTGAAACGGTGAATGGATAGGCAACCGCGCATTCATAAATGTGAATTAAGTGACGACCTCTGCTTGAACTGAGGATTTTTTTTTCGTTAGGGCCGTTTTGTTAGCCATATAGTAAACAACTTAATAACCTCGACCGTTACGCGAAAATCTCAAACCTCGGCAAAGCTGCTCTGACCACGCAATACGGCAATCAGTTTGAGATTTTCCCGTAACGACCAAGAGAGCCCTGGAATGAATTGTGCTCACCTGTGTATGATGGCTGCGCCACTGGCAACGTCGTTCCTTTTCACCCGTAATTTCTACCGTGAATTGCTTTGAAATATTCATTTTTAAAACTTGTTTAAAACATCCTATGTTTTACCTGCTAAACTAATTAGAATAACGTGAAGAGAATCATAATAATTTCTCCAGCTTGGTAGTAAAATCTCTGACTTGTCGTCTTAGAATAATGGCAAGGCTGGTTATAACGTGGGAGACAAGTTGAACAACAACCCTGGAGACAACATCCAAGAGTTCAGACAGCTGCCAATGGTAATTGCCTTTCATTTTCACATCAGTTTAGTATAGAGTTTTCATGGTTCGACAGCAGTCGCCTCAGGAAAAGTGATTATTTGCTCTTTAAAGATATAGCCGTGATCATGCATTGTTCAGTGAACGTGCAAGCTATGGCGTAAGATCATTACACTCTATTCTTTAATTATAAACTAATGGGAATCCGATTCAAGATCTTCTCCAAGAACCCGTTGAAAACGTAAAACGGTTCTTCCACAAATTAGTCCTTTCGTCGGCAATTTCTGATTCTTTCGTAGGCAGCAGAGGGAACTGGAAGGCGATGTTCGAAGCTTTGCCCGCGCAAATTCCAAACCGCACACTGTCATCTGTTCCGATTTTTAGCGTTGTGCAGTTTGTTAAGACGGTTCATCAACAAACCTTTTTCTGTTGTCTGATTTCGGCTGCCCATCTTTGCATTTATTGATTGATAGATTAACACTGAATTGATTCATTGATCTATGATTTGACAGGAGTTTTACATGAGCGGTTGTGACGCTAAAGCTAAAAGCGAAGTGGAAATTATGTGGACGAACCAACACGGGACTGGTCCACAGACGGATGACCGAGTGGAAACACAAATCATCTTACAGTACATGTGCCAGCCATACCCTGAGGGCAAGATGACTACCAATGATGTGAACAGAGAGTTCGAATATCACACAATCCGTAACGGTCAGACAATCGCAATTCAAGGTTTTGCGAACGGAGCAAGAGAGAATGCTTACACCAGAAAGGACCGCGGACTTCACGAACCTGCCAACTACTATCAGACGTATTTTCGCAGAGAGCGAAACAAAGGTGAGAAATATAACACAGCGTCACAACCTGCCAACTGCGTAGGAAGGGTTTCTGTTAGGTTTTCTTGCGTTTTATCGTTCTTTGACCGCGCTAAAACTTTAATGAAAGCACCTTCATCCGTCCCAGTCGAATGACAAAAAAATCAAGAGAACTCAACCGAAACCCTTGCTTCTTGGGTTAGAAAACTTGCAAGCCTTGCGAAAAGTTAGCAAACAAATTCCGTCTTTTCTTTCAAGAACGTCTGCGAAGAAAAAGCAATATAAAATGTGGCTGCTTGCAGCAATCATTCTCGCCTCCTGTTAATGCAAGTCGGCGATTTCACAGCCACACGCAAGGGATCGCATATGATCACTACACTGTATATACTGCTACGCCGAAAAACCTTCCGATAATAAGGGTGGAGAGGGAGAGGAGGAAATGCTTTAGTATCCGGTCGTTGAAGTAAATCGAAGCCTCCCATGAGTAATTTCTAAGAGCCAGCTGGGTCGAAAGAATTTATTGTTATTTTCATAGCTGAATAATAAGCAAGATTTAGGTAGCTTCTTTCGGAAAATAAATATCTTCACTTATATGTCCGTATAATAGAATTAAATTGCAGACAGGTTCATAGAAAATGGAAACGGATGCAAATTATTTAAACGGATACGATGAGCAAACCGTTTAAAAGTTTTCGCTAAAGCGTTAATTGGATGCACAATTTTTTAGACGGAGAAGCAAACCGTTTAAACGCTTGCATAAATCGTTTAAATTCCGTTTAAACGGATGGTAAACGGTTTCATCGTTTAAACGGAAAAAGTTGGCGTCCTTTTTCCAAAAGGTCATGTTGAGCACTAAACATTTTATATGAGATCACTTTTGACACCAAGACCACCAGTTTAACCCTTCATTGACCACAGGTGCTGCAAGAATTCGTGAAGGCATCGAGTCCATAATCTGGCGACAATTTCGGCTAACCAAGAGCTCCAATAACTCTTCAGATTCCTTTCCGCAATCCTTGAATTGTTGGGAGAATAAATCACCCCCAACCCCCCTACCCCTCCACCCCGCAAAAAACAGAAACAACGCTGCAATTTTCTCAACACAATAACTCCATTTTAGGGAAAAAAGCAGTCATTTTTAAATTTGATTAACTGCAAGAACGCAACTAAAACACCTACTACTTGCCACTTGTGTCAACCAATCTGTTTACTGACAGTTTGAATTTTTACCAACCGACTTGCAACATTCTTTATTGTCTTAGGTTTGTTCACCGCCGACCAAAACCTTAAAGGTACTTTGCCGATTTACACTCGGCAAAACGCAGCAGGAGCAAGGTTTGGATTTGAAGTTCCTGAGGAGCGTGATTACTATCCCTACTGGGGCCCCACCCCGTGGAAGGACATTGCTATCATGGTCAGCGACAATAAGACTCTTCATCTAATGAAGAAACTCGTGAACAGCGCCGATTATGGTTACAAATGTAAGTTTACAGTACCAAGACCCTCATTTTCTCTTGACAGTACTGATATCCCACAATGCTAATATATTTAATGCCTTTCACCTCTAGTCGTTGGTATATGGGCGTTATTCGCAGTGGTTGAATTGTCGAATGTGAAAATAGAGAGGAGTAGCCTCCTTCGCAGACGCTCTTTCAGCTCGTCACGCGTTGAACACGTGACGAGCCCAAAGACGTCTACGTTGAAGGGCAGTAGAGAAGCAATGGTTTGTAATTGCCGTTTTGAAGCTTGGATTTTCCTATTTGCCGCCTTTTTCCGACCATGAGGTGAATATATAATTTTCTTAGCGTATGCGAAACGTGTAGATAGCCACCCTAAATAACGTACATAATTATTCAACACATTGTGACAATGCCCAAATATGGTCATGGGGCCCTCGATATTCGTCGTGTGCACTCAACCACGTAATTTCGTGTGTCGAGGAGAAATGTGTGGGCTTTCCCATTTTTTTCCTCAATAAACTCAGGAAATTGTGCTTGTCAATCTTGTAGAATAACCCCTGATTTCAGCCAACTCGGCCTAAGGCGCTGTCGGCCTAGTATCAGACAATATTCCAAGCGATTTCGCAGGGTGATTATTAATTCAATAATACATATAGTAAACACAGGAAAACTTCCCACGCACGAAATCCAGAACAATGACGGAGGGTGAATAACAAATGATGACAGGAGTCTGAGTAGCCAGTCAGCGGGCAAAACACTTCACTATCCACTTGATTGGTTCGTGCTCTTTTCCTCTGTCCAACATGTTGGAGTCTTATCTCAGTCTCATTTGGTAAACCAAAATGACTGGACTCCTCGTTCAATAACGGAAAAAATTTGTAGCAAAAAGAAAAATTGTATTAAGGGGGTAACAAGAACGAAGATGTTCCCGGGTGACCCGCAATTGCAAAAACGAACCAACATTTGCAGACCTTAAACTGATACCAGAAGATCACTCGACGCTTATGTCTTCTGCGGAGTCAATGATTAAAATAATTAACAGTCGTCCTACCAGTAGACAAACTTTAACAAGTCACATTTTTTGCGTCCACTGAATTCCTCAGATTTGTGTATCATGCCATCTACTCTGACGGGAAACCCCCCTTGCCAGCGAAAAAATGAGAATAATGCTCTTGCTGAACAATGCGTCGCTAAGTACATCACCAAAAACGCTTGTAAGACGGCTGGCGGAAAATGGACAAGGTTTATCACAAATTATCGGGAAAGAACCGCTGGAGTGTTGAGTACCTGTCATGGTGTCGGAAATATGAAGTTGGCGAGAGGAACACCGTTCAAGCCACACAAAATATCCCAGGGAGCGGATCAGAAAGTACAGTATGTTCTCCTTGAGGAACCCCCAGAAGTGATCTTTGCTCCTTCCACCGTTGTAAATCACAACGGGATGAACATGGGAGGCAAATTTTCAACGTACAAGTGGAAAGTTCCTTGTTTTCCTAGTAATATCACTCAACGATGCGTGATACGTATGAGGTGAGAAAAAAAGATGATGCTTGTTTATGAAGCAAATGCGCTTTGATTCTCGGCTGTTAGCTTCCTTTCAGTCCAGCTCAGTTTTAGCTCTCTGATACGATAAGTTTTTTCCTTTTTCACCAGCTAACAACTGGAGGTAGTATAAGGTTTCTATGTCAAATGACTGAATGACCTTATTAGAGGAAATTGACGCTCGTGTTAATTAAGGTCAGAGTTCGGTTCTCTACCCAAATCAAATAATGTTCTTTCCTTTTTCAGAAATCTAAAAATTTAATCTTCTGAAAGATTGATCTGAAATAACGGCTGTGCGCGAAAAAGGGCCGATTGTCTCCTATAGTTGTCAAGAATGCCTGGAGAGTATTCAGAATTTAAGGGGAAAATAACTGATGGAAATTAATGTCGAAGAAATGAATGCGCCACTTAATTAATGACGCTGAAATTAAAACTAACAAAAATTAACGCGACTAAAATTAACGCGAATTTAATCTTGACGCGGTCATATCCTACAATAAGGTGTACAAGTTATTCGTCAGTATATTTTTTCCAGGTACAACATCACCACTGATGACGTTCCACGTGAATTCACAGCCAAAGATAATGCAAAGTAAGTTATTATAAACTAGTACGTCAGTGAACAACTCCTTAGAAACGGTAAGGCCGGTTAGAAACGGAAAGGAATTCAAAATTAGCCAGTAGTATCCCGAATGGGCGAAAGCGGATCACAGAACATTTTCATCTGTTAAGTAGCTATCTACTCGTATTCGTGTAAGCTTTTAGCACTGTTCAATAAAAGTCAAAATCACTTTGCCAAGAACTAAACCAGTTACCACAATGGGGTACCGACTACACCAAGTTTGGCTCTTCATTCAATGGGAGCCTTTATTCACAGACTTGAAAGTTAGAAACACCTTGTAAAGCATATAGGCAATGACAATGGTCTTGTAAGAGGATCCGCATCAACATTACAATTATACCCTGAGGCTTTATATAATTTCTTTTTATGTTAGTACCATTTTGTTTACAAAAACGTTTCCTTTTATTACAGTTAAGAATTCCTCCAATTATTTTAGTTTTTCTTTCTGTTTCTTTACAGGATTAAAAATAACCCTAAGACCAAGGCCACAGACGGTAAAACCGATCTTCAAATTGCCCTGAACACGGCTCAGCTCCCTCGAACATTCCAGGATAGAAGTCACGTGATCATCCTCAAGCCACGGAACACACTACCATTGAAATTCCAGCACTCCAACATTTACTACATTGGAGGAATGGGAAAGAGAGGAAACATCGTGCAGGCCTATCCCGCCATGGAATATCGCTTCACTCCTGAGCGACTGACGGTTACAACAAAGGATGTCATCTGTTTCGTGTGGTCTGGTAAGATTCAATACACAATAGTCAAGATATAAATGCAGCCCCACCATAAATGCAGAATCAATAGCTCATTCTTGATGCTGAAGAGAAATAAACTCACAAATTAACAGGCATATCTTGTTTTAAAGGACACTCCACCAGAATCCCACCTCTCACATCGCTGCAATGGCAGTTACAATGTCTACAACATTAAAATATTGTGTTCTCGTTTTACAGGTTCAAACAACAATCAAAACAATGCCGGACAAGGACGAGCGCGTAAGCTTTCTTTCGGTTGTTGTTGTTTGTTTCATTTGTTAATTGGTTGGTTTTGTTTTGTTTTTTGTTTTTGCCGCGATATAGCATGGGCTGATGAACGAATGAACGGACTCGGTTAATCAAAATCGATTGATCAAAATCAACCATTAGTTGCTGCTCTTCAACTTATAATAATCAAGCTGGGAAATCCATTGCCAAGCAATAAACCTCATAAACATCATCTTTAGCAGGGCAAAAACTTGCCTTAATAGCCGCCAAAAGGAGATCCTTTGGAAATCAAGCGACAGATCGATAATTCGGGTAACTTAAATTTCGCAAAAGCGAACATTTCATCAAAAAATAAAGAAGAAAATAAGAAAGCAAGAGAGTAGTGTATAAACTTACAAACGACGAGATACAATAGGAAGTTTAATTGGTGAAAAACGAGACTAATATTTATCAGAAGATATGCCAGTTTCACGATGAAACTGCCAAATGAGAACAATGAACAATAGTCAATACTCCTGATTTCTTCAAATATCCGCCTTCACTAAGAGGAAAGGGAGGATGCATGCAAACCAGTTTGTTCTAGACATGCACACTGACTGTTTAAACCCTAGCTCTTTATTTCAATTCATGCAGGTACGGATCGCACCAATGTGTGTTGGGTAAAGGAGGGATGCAGTTCTCTCAAACCCAAAGCTTGTTCCAGCCTGCCGCTTGAAGTGGTTGATCACGTTGAGTTTACTGCCACCAAGCTGAATCTTCACCTCAACAAAGGATGCTACACCGGCGACAAACTGCAGGCCCAACTTGACAACGCCCCAGCCTCCTGCAACCCGCCGTGTTTTCGCATCACGAGGCCTGGGGAGTACTGCTACATGAGCACGCGCAATAACAACTTCTCAAACCGACGTCACATGGGACAGATAACAGTCGCTTAAGTTGACGGATTCTTTCTTTGTTTGCTATTGTAGTGTTAACGGTGATATTTGCTGTATTCATTAGCTCATTGAGCTTGCGGTGACGTAAAGCTGTGAAACAGTTTCATGTTATTGAATAAAAACGAAAAGGTAAAGCGATATATCTTCATTGCTTGAAGACGAGTGTAATAAAAGGGTATCATTCTCCCAATAAATTCATATTCATGACTAGCGTCACGAATATAACGAATTGTCAGCATTCCATAGCTAGGTATGTTTTAGCACTGTAGTTGAAGTGGATGATTTTGTTAAATCAGTGGTTGGTTGGATTGGCGTAGTTCGTGTAGCGTACTTCATGACGCTGTGTGCTACATGCAAGTGACTAAGTGTTTAGGGAGCCATGTGTTGAACAACAAAAATGTCTTGTCAAATACAGGTGCATAAAGTTGCCATAATCTAGCCACACTTGGCAATGCATGTTATTTTCATATTTCTTTATTTTTGGATATAAAATAAAGGCTGAAAGAAGTGTATTTAGTGAAAAAAAACCTGTCACTTTTACCACCTATCAAATGCGATGGATATTGTGAAAAAAATCTGCTCAGTTAGTTTGTCTCGCTTTATAAGTTTACTAACGCACAGTTGCATCTGATAAGCACAGTTACGGCAACTACATTCACTTCACCGTGCTACGGCAACAGCAACTACGCCATATCCAACTAGTACACTAACTACAACTACGGAAACTTCACCAACTGCACTAATTACAACAACCGCCTCAACTACAGTAACTATAACATACTTAGCTGCTATGGAATAATATTGAATTCGTTGTTATCATAACGGTAGTCATGAATATAATGACCTCTCATCTCAGCTCCTCCATAAATGTAACACGTGATACAATTTCTTGCATCTTTTGGAACATTTTCGCAAATTACCTAAGACCTTTAATTGTCCGCTGTACGTCAATTTGTTTTTAACACTCTCTGTTCCGCACTGAATGATTGACACGAGTTCATTAGCATTCTAATCTCCAGTACAAATAAGAAGCTTTGTTTTCGATTGCCAAAACTGGTGGCCAATCACGTGAATCACCGTGCCAGTTCTACATCCGGCTAACTCGCACATTCCACCTAGTGAAGAATGTACAACAACAACAACAACAACATAAACAACAAAACGGCATGTAATTTGGAGATCATTTAACACTTCGAGCAGACAGATGTGAAACTGTATTAAGAATTTACATGCCGACGACTAGGTAAATCTACACCAGTATTTGGAGTTCAGTTTTGTTGTTCTAAAAATCGCCTTTTCATCCTCGTCTGATGAGCTGAGCAGCCATTGTCGAACACTTCATGTCTGCACGTGCGAATACCACGGTTTAGTATATACCACAAAAGTGAATAGCGCTTTTCCCGCGCTCTGATTGGTTTACTCGAAGGAGATTAGCAACTACTATTCACCTCAGAACAGCCGGCGCGCGAGATTTTACAATTTCCGACTGCTTGTCGGTATATTGTCACACATAAAATAATGTTTTAGTCCGCTAATTATTCAGCTCAGTGTGTGGTATAAACTAAAAAAAATTGAAGGCTGTTCTGCAAAAGGGGCGTATATCGCTTTTTTTGCCACAAAATCCAAAATATCTCTAGATTCACTCTACTTTGGCATATAGACTAGAAATAATGTCAGAAATGAAGTTCTGTACTAAGGGCTAGGGTTAGGGTTAGCGCTAGCCTAGTCCCCAGGCGTTCTCGGCTAGGTCAAACCCAACTATCGAGAGACTCGCCGAGAACGCCTAGCAAATACTGCCAGATCCACAATGAGATTGCTGCAAAAAGGATGGGTGCCCATTTCGCACTCGTCTCAAAGTTAGCCATTTACCGTCGTTTATGGACACTTCAATTGTACGGATTTGTCGCATCGGCGGTAAGCTTTTACACGATACGGCGTGGAAACTAGTAAATTCCTGCCAGGGTTTTTTAGCGCTAAAATCAGGGGTATTTTGGCAATATTTGCTAGGCGTTCTCTCGCCCACTCCTTCCAAGACTTCGCGCGGACAAGGGGGAAAGAGGGAACGCCCTAGGGCTAGGGTTAGGGTAAGGGTTAGACATAGGCCAGGGCTAGGTTGCAGTTGGAGTTGGGGTTAGGGTTAACGTTAGATCGAGTGTAAATCAGCGCGCAAAGTATTTGTCTGATTTAACAGTACACAGTTGCCTTGGCTGACCAGCTAAATTTGTTTGTAATGATTTTAGCCGACGATAAATCGAAGGCTCAATGGGGTTGTTTGGTTGAGTAGTTCATAATTCGTCAGCTTGTTTACTGACATACACCGTACCGTGCAAAAGTAAGTTGACAGTCTCGACTCGATCCTCGCGACAATCGAGGATCAAGGATTGAGTCGAGAATGAAGACTCAATTCACTCGAAACTTAACTCGTTGCTCGACACTCGATTCTCGGAAAAATCACCGAAGTGAAACGTTCCTCATTATTCATAGTCGATCAGTCTCGAGAAAGCGGTTTACTCCAAAATGAAACAACAATAGGAATTACTGTTTAAAAAGAAAAAGCGGTAGCGGCTATCGCACCGGATAGAGCATCGCTCGAAGGAAAGTAATTTGAGAGCGCTGTTCAGTTTTTCAGTGACGAAGTCAATGTGGCAGGGTATCCTGCCGGTTACTCCAAAAGTAAGAGTACAAGGTAATGCCGTGCGTTAAAATCAATATAAAAGTAAAAAAGGGAGCTTTATCGCGCGAATAAATCAAATGTAAATTCCAAATAACGAATACGTAACGCAATGTTTCTCGTATTTCAACATTTCTCAGTTTTTCGTAAAAGCGAGCACATTCTAACATTTTCATCGAAAATTGAGAACGAACTTTACATTGCGGCTAGATGCGATGGCGCCACTAAAAAAGATTTTAGACTACACTATTTTCGTTACAAATAATCATTTCCATCACCGCCGGAAAACGAATTCGCGAATGCAGCTTTTGAACGGCTGTTACATTTTTTTTCCACACATCGCAAATCGGAGCCGTCTCACCCAGAGGGACGAGGCGAAGTGATGCGTCTGATGGAAATAAAAGTTCACCGTTCGATCGAACCATATGCGTTTCTTCTGCTTGTCAAGCCGTCTCTTATTTGTTCTCTTGCCGTGCCGTAAGGACCTCGCGTGAGAGGTCGCAATTAGCAAGAGTTCTTAGAATTGAATTCGACCCACATTGTTTACTGCGAACTGCGCTCGACGTACGTGTTGCACGTGCCGATACACTGTTTGGAAAATATCTGTGCATCAGGGAAACTTTTGCGGGTTAATCTTTCATTCATATTCCCAGTTGCGTTTGTGCGATTAGCCCAGCGATTAGTCTATCGACGGAATCAGCCAAGCAGCAAGCTCAGTGTTTTTTCGATTCTTGCGAGCCTCGTTTATTGTCTCGATTCCCGATAATCGTCCCTCGATTAGAATACTTTTCCCTGGTACTGTATAAACACCTCAGACGCGTCTGATCACAAGTACATTTTTCGCTTTCAAGGTTTGCCGCGCGCATGAACTTTTCCTTGCAGTACTCAAGACACTCATCGAAAAACTGGACTTCTCATCGTGGTAATTGCCCTGTCTTAGATGAATTTCTCTGGATTTCATTTCACTGTGTGAAGGATGTTCCGCAAAAGGGGCGTATGTCGCTTCTTTTTTTTTTTTTTTTTGCCATAAAATCCAAAGTATCTCTAAACTCACTCTGCTTTGGCGTATAGACTAGAAATGGTGTCAGAAATGAAGTCCTGTACTTATTTTGCGATTAGAAAGGATTAGCTTATGACTTTTCCCCAAAACCCAAGAAACAGAAACAAAAGGATCTGATGCATGATTGATTTTTTCTGTATGAGTTGATCCAGTTGTAGGCAATAGTCATAGGCCAATTTGCTGAATCCAGGCCTTTAAATCACAAAATAAGTGCAGAGCTTCATTTCTGACACCATGACCAGTCAGTATGCCAAAGCAGAGTGAATTTGGAGAGAATTGGATTTTAAGGCAAAAGAGCGATATACGCCCTTTTTGCGGAACACCCTTCAACTATTCACCTCAGTGTCGGTGGATAATTGTTAAATATTTCATTGTCTATTGCTTCCGCATTGTTTGCCTGAAAACAAAGAAGAACAAAGAAATCTATTCAAATTATCATTAGCAGCAAATGTACCGTATTTCTCAAATGAATAAGGGGGATTAGTTTCTCAATAAAAGCGGTAGCGTCTGAACATTTGATTGCGTTTAGTGTATGTAGTTTCCAAAGAGCTGTGGCGCTGCGTCGATGGGGGAGTGAAACACGAAAATTTGGTTTATCAATGGAGTAATAGAGTTTATAATGTAAATTGACCACTGTACAGGGATTCGATTAGCTGACGTTTCGAGCGTTAGCCCTGTACGGTGGTCAATTTAAATTATCAACTCCGTTGATAAACCAAATTTTCGTGTTTCACTCCACCACCGACGAAGCACCACAGTTTCTTTAGAAACTAATCCCCTTTACACATACACTAAACGCAATCAAATGTTCAGACGTTACCGCTTTTATTGAGATGCAAGGCGTCTCAGTCACCATTTCCCAGTTGGGCTGATCAACAAATGCTAATTATATTCTTTTGTGCGTACAGGAACAAAGCGGAAGGGGCGCCTGCAATTAGTGATTTATTAGTGTAGACATAGTTGCACTGGCTATTGAATAGTAAATATGTTAGATAGTACTCCATCAGCTGACTGCAATATATCACATATTGCTGCCGGCCTTAGTAACTATCTAATACCCGCCAAGATAGCTGCGCGTTGTGTAAATTGTCTATATTTTTAAATAAACACTCACTCACTCAAGGGTGTCGCCCATTATGATTTGTTTTCATATAAATAAAGGGGATTATTTTCTAAAGAAACTGTGGTGCTGCGTCGGTGGGGGAGTGAAACACGAAAATTTGGTTTATCAACGGAGTTGATAATGTAAATTGACCACCTTACAGGGATAGCTAATCGAGCCTGTACGGTGGTCAGTTAACATTATCAACTCCGTTGTTTACATATAAACCGCTTATGCACATTCTTTGATTGCACTCATGTGATATGAGATTTCCATATTGGTGCCAAAACAATAGAAAAATGTAGCTCAAAGTTTGCATAATAATAGATTCAAAGACCCAAAAGGCTTTTTCGCTTTTTCGAATAGCCATTCTACTTTTCGTTAATTCAAGCGTCAGTTCAGTTGCAGTTCACCAGCTCCGGTTCGCCCAGGAACTAATAAAGTCAAAGTTGACTTCACGTGGTAACAGATAACTGCAGGTAAAATCGTTCCCAGTTATACGTAAGTTTAAGGGATAATAGTCAATGATTCTCTCAGTTACTGTACAAACTGAAAATTTACTAGTGGACCGTCAGCTCCTAAACACCGAGGTCGAAGTTGTAAAAAATGTTATGCTGTTTCGATCCATGCCTCGGCGGACTGACATTGTTCAGTGTGTACTTCCATTTGAAGAAAAGTTCGCTTCCTGCTTCGAGTATCCAAAAAGGGACTACTAGCAGTCTATGATTTCTGCAAAACTGACGTCTTATTAACTTTCCACAGCCTCATCTACATCTGATTGAAACCAAAAGTCTCGACTCAAAACTAGCTAATTGCATATTGGTTCCACATTACTTGGGTGTCTTGTGTAGCAAAGACTAAAAAAATATATACTGCTAAGAAACATTCATTTTGGATCTCACGCGTATGAACCTTCAATTAAATGTGTCGGCGCTTTCGGACTGCGTCCACATAACTCCACAAACAACACCACCTGAGGGTGTTCTTGGTTAGCTGTTCCGCATTGATTGCAATTTTTCACTCGTCAGAATTTCATGTACAGACTAAAGCTAAAACAGTTATAAGCACCTAATAAGCATTTTTTATTGGAATCGTCCTAATTGGAGATTATTACTGACTGAAATTTTCTATTTTCACAGACCATGAGGACCATAATTGCTTGGGGCTGGCTGCTGGCTGTTCTTATCGTACCTTGTGCGTCAGACATGTTCATGCATTTCCCACCGGGATCCAACAATCGACTGAACGGTAACCTAGACAACGTCAAGAATCCCAATCGACTGTTTGACTCGCAGGTACTGGGACGTGATTATAGAGCTATTTCAATTAACGTTGTCTCAGCCTGAGTTTTGAGGCGTCAAGCTTATGCGAAAAGACCAAAACAGGACATGTGTAGTTGTAAGCCTTAACCATTCGGCTGCATTTATCAAAGCTTGGAAGGTAACACTCAAACAATGAATTTACTGCCAATTACCCAGATCACCATGTGGGCTCGTCGTGTAGATCATCCCGACGCGACAACGTTGATTGAAATACGAGTTCAGGCATGACTCAACTCGGGGGCTAAGGGGGCAAGTTTTAAAATTAAAGTCCTCTGAAATGGCTAGAAATGCATTTAAAACTAACATGGTGTGGCGAAAAATATACTTTCAGCAACAAAAAACGGCGTTTTAAAACAAGAAATCAATTACCTTTTCAATCATAACTGGCAATTAGTAACGTATCCACAAAGCTCAACTCAAAATACGATTGCCCTCGAGACATTGTACTGTTGAAAAGTGGGGGGGGGGGAGGGGGAGTCTAAAGCTCCCCAGCCCCTCCCCCTGCGTGGTGCCTGTGAGATGATTGTTTTTCCACACCAAACGTCGGTTTCCAGCGAGAAACGACGTGACTCATTTTTGGACCGAATGGTTCAAAGAAGGTGGAAAAATAGAGATCAGAAAGCAAGAGGGATGGGAAAGAGTGAAGGCCGATCGCCTGTTTACCTGTGGAAAATAACCTAGCTGCGCCACTGGAAACGTCGTTCCTTTTTTCCGCAATTTTTACCGTACAATTGTTTTAAAAATTCTATTTCTGTAATGTAAATATTTTTTTAACGTCCTCTGTGCTTTGCCCTCTAAACTAATTAGAATTACGCAAAAGAAATCATAATAATTTCCCCACCGTGCATTGGTAACGAAATCCCTTTTTGTCGTCTTAGAATAATGGCAAGGCCGGTTATAACGTGGGAGACAAGTTGGACAGCAACCCTGGAGACAACATCCCAGAATTCAGACAGCTGCCAATGGTAATTACCTTTCCTTGTCACATCAGTTTAGCTTATATAGAGTTTTCATAATTCGACGTTTATTAAACCAAAACTAATGACAGCAGTCGCATCAGTAAAGTGATTATTTGCTGTAACGATATAGTATCATGCATTGTTCAGGGCGCGTGCAAGCTATGGCGTAAGATCATTGGACTCTATATTCTTTGATTATAAACTAATGGGAATCCAATTCAAGATCTTCTCCATGAACCCATTGAAAACGGAAAACGGTGGTTGCACAAATTAGTCCTATAGTCAGCAATTTCCGATTGTTTCATAGCTATATAGGCAGTAGGGGGAACTCATCTGAAAGACGATAGTCGAAGCTTTGCCCGCGCAAATGCCAAACCGTACATTGTTATCTGTTCCGATGTTTAGCGCTGTGCAATTTATGAATTCGGTTCATAAATAAATCTATTTCAGTTGGCCATCTTTGCATTGATTGATTGATTGGCTGATTAACGATTGATTCATTGATCTATGATTTGACAGGAGTTTTACATGAGCGGCTGTCATGCTAAAGCGAAAAGCGAAGTGGAAATTATGTGGACGAACCAACACGGGACCGGTCCACAGACGGATGACCAAGTGGAAACACAAGTCATCTTACAATACATGTGTCAGCCATTCCCTGAGGGGGAGGTGGCTACCAATGACGTGGGCCGATACTTCGAATATCACACAATCCGTAATGGTCAGACACTCGCAACCCAAACTTTTTCGAACGGGGCAAGAGAGAATGCTTACACCAGAATGGACCGCGGGCTTCACGAACCTGCCCACTACTATCAGGCGTATTTTCGCAGAGAGCGAAACAAAGGTGAGAAGTATAACAAAGCGCCGCAACCTGCAAATTGCGTAGGAATGGTTTCTGTTAGGTTTTCTTGCGTTTTATCGTTCTATGACCGCGCTAAAACTTTGATGAGAGCGCCTTCATCCATCCCAGTCTTCACCCTGTGGAATAACAAAAGACCAAGAGAACTCAACTAAATAAACCCTTGGTTCGTGGGTTAAAACCTTGCAATCCTTGCGAAACTGAAATGTTAGCAACCAAATTCCGCCTTTTGTTTGAATAACGCGTGCGAAGGAAAAAGCAATGTTTCAGTAAAATGTGGCTGATTACAGCGGTCATTCTCGTCTCCTGTTAACGTCAGTCAGCGTGTTCACCGCCGCACGCAGTGGATTGCATATGATCAAGATATTGCTACGCCGAAACTAAGAAACCTTCCGATAATAAGGATGGAGAGGGAGGGGAGAAAATGCTGTAGCATCACTCGTTAAAGTACATCGAAGCCTCCCATGAGTAGTTCTAAGGGCTAGCTGGGTCGAAAGAATTTATTATTATTATTATTATTATTATTATTATTATTATTATTATTATTATTATTTTCATAGCTGAAGAGAAAAGATGTAGATAGCTTCTTTCGGAAAATCAATATTTTAGTACTTTTTTTCACTTATACGTCTGTATAATAGAATTAAATTACAAGACAGGTTCATAAAAAATGGAAACCGAAGCAATTTTTTTTCAAACGGATGAGCAAACCGTTTAAAGGTTTTCGCTAAAGCGTTAAACGGATGCACATTTGTTTTTATAAACGCTTGCATGAACCGTTTAAATTCCGTTTATACGGATAGTAAATGGTTTGATCGTTTAAACGGAAAAGCGTTGATGTCCGGCTTGTAAAGGCATCGAGTCCATAATCTGAGGAAAATTGAGACTGACCTAGAGCTCTCATGATTCTTCAGATTCCTTTCAATCCTTAAATTATTAGGAGAATAAATCACCCTCAGGCCCCCTCACCCTCACCCACAAAAAAACTGAAGCAACACAACAATTTACTCAGCACAATAGCTCCATTTTAGGGAAAAACAGTTATTTTTAAATTAAATTAACAGCAAGAACGCAACCAAAAAGCCTACAACTTGCCACTTGTGTCAACCAATCTGCTTACTTACAGTTTGAATTTTTACACCACCGAATCTCAAAATTCTTTATTGTCTTAGGTTTGTTCACCGCCGACCAAAACCTTAAAGGTACTTTGCCGATTTACACTCGGCAAAACGCAGCAGGAACAAGGTTTGGATATGAAGTTCCCGAGGAGCGTGATTACTATCCCTACTGGGGCCCCACCCCGTGGAAGGACATTGCTATCATGGTCAGTGATAATAAGACTCTTCAGCGAATGAAGAAACACGTGAACAGCGCCGATTATGGTTACAAATGTAAGTTTACAGTACTGATATCCCACAATGCTGATGTACTTAATGCCTTTCACCTCTAGTCGTTGGTACAGGGGCGTTGTTCGCAGTGGTTGAATTGTGGAATATGAAATTGGAGAGGAGTAGCCTCCTTCGCAGACGCTCTTTAGGTTTGTCAAGCGTTGAACGCGTGACGAGCTCAAAGATGGCTGCGTTGGAGGCCATGAGAGGAGGAATGATTTATAATTGCCGTTTTGTACAGCTTGAATTGGAATTTGATATCTGCCGCTTTTCGCCGACCGTGAGGTGAATATATAATTGTCTTAGCATATATCAAACGTGCAGATAGCCAGCCTAAATAATGTACATTAGTATTAAACACATTGTGACAACGCCCAAAAATGGTCACGGGGCCCTCGATATTTGTCGTGTGCACTCAAAAGATATCTTGCGATGTATGTATTTTCGTGTGTCACGGAGAAATTTGTGGGCTTTTCCAGCTTTTTCTCAATAAACCCAGTAAATTGTGCCTACCAATCTTGCGGAATATCTCCTGATTTCAGCCAACTCGGCTTAAGACGCCGTCGGCTAAGTATCAGACAATATTCCAAGCGATTTCGCAGGGTGATTATTCATTCAATGATACATACCGTAAACAAAGGAAAACTACCCACGCACGAAATCCAGAACAATGACGGAGGGTGAATAGCAAATGATAACAGCAGTCTGAGTAGCCAATCAGCGGGCAAAACACTTCACTATCCACTTGACTGGTTTGTGCTCTAAAGCAATATACGATCGCTCAAAGATGTAACAGTGGTTAAAATGGCCTTAGTTTATTAACTGTTCAAAGATCTTACTTCTGCTACTTTATGTGTTTCTTTTTGACATATTTGCCGTGTTTTTATTTGTTGGTTTGGTTTTATTTCCCTTGTTTTTTCTTCCTTAAGAAATTCAATTTTACGTCGTTTCCTTGTTTCGAACCCTCAGAGGTGCCACTGTCTGGCTGTTGTTACTTCTAACTAAAATGATTAAATTGTCTTAAAACATTCTTTTAAATTTTCCTCTTTCTACCATTTTAGTCTTATCTCAGTCTCATTTTGTAAACCAAAATGACTGGACTCCACGTTCACTAACAAGGAAAACTTTCTCGGAAAAAGCAAAGTAGTTTTAGGGTAATAACAAGACCGAAGATGTTCCCGGGTGACCCGCAATTGCAAAACAGTGTACAGGCCAAAACTGATATCAGAAGATGACTCGACGCTTGTGTCAATGATTAAAAAAAATAACAATTGTCATACCAGAAGACAAACTTTAACAAGTCACATATTTTGCGTCCACTGAATTCCTTAGATTTGTGTATCATGCCATCTACTCTGACGGGAAACCCGCCTTGCCAGCGAAAGAATGAGAACAATGCTCTTGGTGAACAATGCGTCGCTAAGTACATCAGCAAAAACGCTTGTAAGGCGGCTGGCGGAAAATGGACAAGGTTCATTACAAATTATCGGGAAAGAACAGCTGGAGTAATGAGTACCTGTCATGGTGTCGGAAAAATGAAGTTGGCGAGAGGAACACCGTACGAACCACACAAAATATCCCAGGGAGCTGATCAACTAGTTCAGTATGTTCTCCTTGAGGAGCCCCCAGAAGTGATCTATGCTCCTTCCACCGTAGTAAATCACAACGGGATGAACATGGAGGGCAAGTTTTCAACGTACAAGTGGAAAGTTCCTTGTTTTCCTAGTAATGTCACTCAACGATGCGTGATACGTATAAGGTGAGAAAACACGATGATGCCTGTTTATGAAGCAAATGTCTTCGATTCCCGGATGTTAGCTTTCTTTCCAGCTGTTAGCTGCCTGATATGATCACTGATTATTTCCTTTTTCACCACCTAACAACTGGAGGTAGTCTAAGGACTTCTATGTCAAGTAATAACCTTATTAGAGGAAATTAAGGCTCGTATTAATTAAGGTCGTCGGTTCTCTAGCCAAATAAAATAATGCTCTTTCCTTTTTCAGAATTAATCTTGTGAAAGATTGATCTGAAATAACGATAGTGCTCGAAAAAAGCTATTTATTTCCTATAGTTGCCAAGAATGCCTGGAGTGTATCCAGAATTTAAGGGGAACATAATGGAAATTAGGGTCGAAGAAATTAATGCAACACTTATTAATTAATGACACTAAAATTATTACTGACAAAAATTAACGCGACTTAAAGTAACTCGAATTTTAGAAATTCGTGTTAATTTCATTAAGCGTTCATTTCCTATAATGAGGTAAATGTACCAGTTTTATTCGTCAGTATATTTTTTCCAGGTACAACATCACCACTGATGACGTTCCACGTGAATTCACTGCCAAAGACAACGCAAAGTAAGTTATTTTAAACTAGCTAGTATGTCAGTGAACAAAGAAATCCTTAGATAAATTTAGAAACATAAAGGAGTTAAAAATTTATGAAAATTAGCCAGTACCATCCCGAATAGGCGAAAGCTAATCACAGAACATTTTCATGTGTTAGGTATCTACTCATATTCCTTTACTTTTTTAGCACTGTTCACAACAAAAGTCAAAACCACTTTCCCAAGAACTAAACCAGTTACCACAATGGGGTACCGACAACACCAAGTTTGGCTCTTTATTCAATGGGAGCCTTTATTCACAGACTCGAAAGTTAAAAACACCTTCTAAAGGATATAGGCAATGCGCAATGGTCTTCTAAAACAATGGTCTTTTAAGAGATAGTCTACTAAGAGGATCTCATCAACGCTATAAGGGGGAGCAGGGATGGCGTAGTGGTGAGAGCACTCGCCTCCCACCAATGTGGCACCGGGTTCGATTCCCGGTGGTGACGCCATAAGTGGGCTGAGTTTGTGTTGGTTCTCGACCCTGCTCCGAGGGTTTTTCTCCGGGTACTCCGGTTTTCCTCCCTCAGCAAAAACCAACGTACGGCTTATTCGAGCTGGCTGTAGGCTGGGTCAAGGTCATACATGGACCGTATGGCGGCTGCCAGAGGCGCCTTGTATATGCTTTCGGTTCGACCTTGTCGAGCTGCGTCCTTGCTGTACTTTGCGAGGATGATTAGCAAAGACAGTTATTATTATTATTATTATTATTATTATTAATAACAATAATAATAATAATAACAATTAATAATAATAATAACATCATTTATGAGAAGTTAAAGATATTGTGCATCAAATGGGAACTCGGAAAAAAATCCGAGCCCCAGATGGGATTTGAACCCACGACCCTCCGTGATCTAGTCGGATGCTCTAACCACTGAGCTACTGGAGACTCTGTGGTGAGCAAGGGTGAAATGTGGGTATTGACTAGAACCGCATCACGCAGTTACATAGTCAAATTTTAAACGACCATATATGACTCATAACTGCATCGCGCAGTCACATTAAGGCATATCGGCGATAGCACCTCGCTAACTGCATCACGCAGTCACATTAAGGCATATCAAAGATGCAACCAACCAACCACCAAAGCGAGTAAATATAAGAGAAGTTAAAGATATTGTGCATCAAATGGGAACTCGGAAAAAAATCCGAGCCCCAGATGGGATTTGAACCCACGACCCTCCGTGATCTAGTCGGATGCTCTAACCACTGAGCTACTGGAGACTCTGTGGTGAGCAAGGGTGAAATGTGGGTATTGACTAGAACCGCATCACGCAGTTACATAGTCAAATTTTAAACGACCATATATGACTCATAACTGCATCGCGCAGTCACATTAAGGCATATCGGCGATAGCACCTCGCTAACTGCATCACGCAGTCACATTAAGGCATATCAAAGATGCAACCAACCAACCACCAAAGCGAGTAAATATAAGAGAAGTTAAAGATATTGTGCATCAAATGGGAACTCGGAAAAAAAATCCGAGCCCCAGATGGGATTTGAACCCACGACCCTCCGTGATCTAGTCGGATGCTCTAACCACTGAGCTACTGGAGACTCTGTGCCTTAATGTGACTGCGTGATGCAGTTAGCGAGGTGCTATCGCCGATATGCCTTAATGTGACTGCGCGATGCAGTTATGAGTCATATATGGTCGTTTAAAATTTGACTATGTAACTGCGTGATGCGGTTCTAGTCAATACCCACATTTCACCCTTGCTCACCACAGAGTCTCCAGTAGCTCAGTGGTTAGAGCATCCGACTAGATCACGGAGGGTCGTGGGTTCAAATCCAATCTGGGGCTCGGATTTTTTTTCCGAGTTCCCATTTGATGCACAATATCTTTAACTTCTCTTATATTTACTCGCTTTGGTGGTTGGTTGGTTGCATCTTTGATATGCCTTAATGTGACTGCGTGATGCAGTTAGCGAGGTGCTGTCGCCGATATGCCTTAATGTGACTGCGCGATGCAGTTATGAGTCATATATGGTCGTTTAAAATTTGACTATGTAACTGCGTGATGCGGTTCTAGTCAATACCCACATTTCACCCTTGCTCACCACAGAGTCTCCAGTAGCTCAGTGGTTAGAGCATCCGACTAGATCACGGAGGGTCGTGGGTTCAAATCCCATCTGGGGCTCGGATTTTTTTCCGAGTTCCCATTTGATGCACAATATCTTTAACTTCTCTTATATTTACTAACATCATTTATATAGCGGATATATACAGAGCTCTATACCGCCTTACAGTTATAAAGTAAATATCTAAACTAAATCTACAATAATTTAACTAAATTAAATGTGAACTTAAAAATCATCTAAAAGCAATTCTAAAAAGATAAGTTTTTAAACGTGATTTAAACGCAGCGACTGAAGGACTTAGCTTAATTTCAAAGGGCAGATCATTCCATAACTTAGTGGCGGCGACTGAGAAGGCTCTGTCTCCATAAGTTTTTAGACGTGCTTTAGGGACTTCCAAGAGATGTTTTCCAGCAGATCTTAAACTCCTTGGTGGATTATAGCGGACTAAAAGCTGACTTATGTAAGGAGGTGCTCAGTTATTAAGTGCCTTGTATGTCAGTAATAAAACTTTGAACACAATTCGCTGCTCCACCGGGAGCCAATGCAACGCCATAAGGAAAGGACTTGCGTGCGCAGCTCTAGGCTGTCGAGCTACAAGGCGCGCAGCGCAATTTTGAATGCGCTGAAGCTTGATGATCAGACACTTTGGTGACCCAATGAGCAGCGAGTTGTAGTTGTCTAGTCGACAAGTAACAAAGGCATGAACAAGAGCTTTTGTGCTTTCAACAGTTAGATACTCCCTGATCTTAAAAATATTCCTTAAATGAAATAAGGCAGACTTACAAACTGAGATTACATGCTCCTCCAGCGATAAAGTTTGATCAAAAACTACTCCTATGTTCCTGGCCGTATTAGACGGACGTACACGATAATCGCCAGCCAGGATACTATCTAATGATGGACACGGCCGGTGCTTAGAATTAATAACAAGCAACTCAGTCTTATCTCTATTTAATTTGAGTTTGTTACGAGCCATCCAACGGTCGATGTCGCGAACGCAAGGTTCAACCTGAGCGACTGAGCTAACCTGGTCATCCCCATCTAAGGAATTGAAAGACAGGTACAATTGGGTATCATCAGCATAAAAATGAAAACCCATATTGTACCGTCTGACAATATCCCCAAGCGACGAGGTATAAAGTAGATACAATATCGGTCCCAGCACGGACCCCTGAGGCACCCCGCATGACAACGGACGCGTGGTAGACCGCGCATCCCGAATACTGACGAAGTGAAGTCTAATGAAGAATGATCCTCGCAGTTGTGAACGCAATTTATGCAATTGCGAAAAGAAGCCTGAAAAAATTCAGGACTTCAACGGGGTTTGAACCCGTGACCTCGCGATACCGGTGCGATGCTCTAACCAACTGAGCTATGAAGCCACTGACGTTGGGAGCAGGCCAATTATGGGTTCATATGTTCCCGTGAAAGAAATGAATGTGAATGATATATGAAATAAATCATACATGAACTGCGGAAATGAAATCAAATGAAGAATGATCCTCGCAGTTGTGAACGCAATTTATGCAATAGCGAAAAGAAGCCTGAAAAAATTCAGGACTTCAACGGGGTTTGAACCCGTCCCGTTTCTTTCACGGGAACATATGAACCCATAATTGACCTGGTCCCAACGTCAGTGGCTTCATAGCTCAGTTGGTTAGAGCATCGCACCGGTATCGCGAGGTCACGGGTTCAAATCCCGTTGAAGTCGTGAAATTTTTTTTTCTTTTTCAGGCTTTTTTTCACAATTGCATAAATTGCGTTCACAACTGCGAGGATCATTCTTCATTTGATTTCATTTCCGCAGTTCATGTATGATTTATTTCATATATCATTCACGAAGTGAAGTCTGTCACTCAGATATGATTTGAACCAGGCCAATGCTGAGCCAAAGATACCAAAACGATTTGCTAATCGATTTAAAAGTATTAGATGATCAACCGTATCAAAAGCGGCCGATACATTTAATAACAACAAGATAACAGTCTTATTCTTATCCTATTTATACCCTGAGGCTTTATTTAACCTCTTTTTATTTTAGCATCGTTCTGCTAACAATATTTGTTTTTAGTCTTAAAACCAACAAAAACGTTTCCTTTTATTTGAGTTAAGAATTCCTCCAATTATTTTCGTTTTTCTTTCTTTGGCTCTTTGCAGGATTAAAAATAACCCTAAGACCAAGGCCACAGACGGTAAAACCGATCTTCAAATTGCCCTGAACACGGCTCAGCTCCCTCGAACATTCCAGGATAGAAGTCACGTGATCATCCTCAAATCACGCAGTCACCTCCCTGCGAAATTCCAGCACTCCAACATTTACTACATTGGAGGAATGGGAAAGAGAGGAAACATCGTGCAGGCCTATCCCGCCATGGAATATCGCTTCACTCCTGAGCGACTAACGGTTACAACAAAGGATATCATCTGTTTCGTGTGGTCTGGTAAGATTCAATACACAATAGTCAAGATATAAATGCAGAATAAATTGCCCATCCTTTATGCTGAAGCAATCTAAACTCCAAAATCAAACAGGCATATCGTGTATAGAAGAACATCTTCACCACAATCCCACCTCTCACATCGCTGCGATGGCAGTTACAATGTCTACAACATTAAAACATTGTGTTCTCGTTTTACAGGTTCAAACAACAATCAAAACAATGCCGGACAAGGACGAGCACGTAAGCTTCCTTCCTTCCTTTCTTTTTTTTTTAGTTGTTGGTTGGTTTTCGCCGCGATATAGCATGGGATGGTGAGCGAATAGACGGTCTCGATTAATCAACATCGATTGATCAAAATCAACCATTCACTGAGTTGCTGCTCTTCATTTAATAAGCAAGCCAGGGAAATCCATTACAACGCAATAAACTTCCTAAAGATCATCTTTAGTTGAGCAAAAATCTGCTCTAATAGCCACCTAAAAAGGTGATGCTTTGGAAATCAAGAGACGGATATTTCCGGAAACTTTCGATTACCCGAAAGCAAACATTTCATCAAAAAGAAAGAAGGAAATGAGAAAGCAAAAGAGAGTAGTGTATATTAAACTCACAAGGACGAAATATAATAGGAAATATAATTGGTGAAAAACGAGACTAATACACCTTATTCCAAAATGGCGGCCAATTTATTATTCTTTTGTTTGCACGTTAATTAGCCCTCTTTGTCTCGTCAACATGTACAAAATACAAAAGGATTTTGAAGTGAAAATGAGGCAAAGAGGGCTAATTAACATGAAAACAAAACAATAATAAATTGGCCGCCATTTTGGAATAAGGTGTATATTTATCAGAAGTATGTCAGTTGCATGAAAAAAATGCCGGAGAGAACAAAGAGGAATAGTCAATTCTCCTGATTCCCTCAAATGCCCGCCTTTGTTAAGGGGAAAGGGAGGATGCATGCAAGCCAGAATGTTCTAGACATACACAATGACTGTTAAAATTCTCTTTTTATTTATTCATGCAGGTACGGATCGCACCAATGTGTGTTGGGTAAAGGAGGGATGCAGTTCTCTCAAACCCAAAGCTTGTTCCAGCCTGCCGCTTGAAGTGGCTGATCACGTGAACGAGTTTAATGCCACCAAGTTGAATCTTCACCTCAACAAAGGATGCTACACCGGCGACAAACTGCAAGCCCAACTTGACAACGCCCCAGCCTCCTGCAACCCGCCG
>JAEMWC010000052.1:1242500-1300000 GCA_016490735.1 Pachyseris speciosa | reverse complement strand
CACCGAGGTCGAAGTTGTAAATTATGCTGTTTCGATCCATGTAAGATTTTGTCCTCTAACATCTTCGGCCAATTAAACTTTCAGCTAAAGAATCCGAACAGATCAAATTCTCCTAGCTGACGAAAACATCACTTTAAACAGACTTCAAACACCACAAGGTACTTTAAAATGCCTTTCTACGGCTTTTGGTTGATTTGGCTCGTTGGGTGCCCCTGACAATCTCGTCTACATGAGATTGAAACCAAAAGTCTCGACTTAAAACTAGCTAATTAAATATTGGTTCCACATTACTTGGGTATCTTGTGTAGCAAAGACTGAAAAAAAATACTGCTAAGAAACATTCATTTTGGATCTCACGCCGCGGCGTATGAACCTTTCAACCGCTCACGCAATATGCAAGCCTTCAATTAAATATAAAAATTTGGTTTATCAACGGAGTTGATAATGTAAATTGACCACCGTACAGGGATTCGATTAGCTGACGTTTCGAGCGTTAGCCCTTCGTCGGAGCGAATCCAAGCGAGCGAATCCGATTCGCTCCGACGAAGGGCTAACGCTCGAAACGTCAGCTAATCGAATCCCTGTACGGTGGTCAATTTACATTATCAACTCCGTTGATAAACCAAATTTTCGTGTTTCACTCCCCCACCGACGCAGCACCACAGTTTCTTTAGAAACTAATCCCCTTTATTCAATTAAATATAGTCTCGCTCAGTTCGGACTTTGTCCACATAACTCCACAGACCACACCACTTGAGGGTGTTCTTGGTTAGCTGTCCTTTGATTGAATTTTTTAACTTGTCAGAATTTCACGTACAGACTAAAGCTAGAACCGCTATGAACAGCTAATAAGCATTTTTATTGGAATCGACCTACTTGGAGTAAGATAATTACTGACTGAAATTTTCTAACTTCACAGACCATATGAGGACCATATTTGTTTGGGGCTGCCTGCTGGCTGCTCTTATCGTGCCTTGTGCGTCAGACATGTTCTTGCATTTCCCACCGGGATCCAACAATCGACTGAGCGGTAACCAAGACAACGTCAGGAACGCCAACCGACTGTTTGACTCGCAGGTACCGGGACGTAATTATATGCAGCTATTTCACTAACATTGTCTGAGCCTGAGTTTTAACGCGTCAAGCTTATGCAAAAAGACCAAAACGGGACTGTGTAGTTGTAAGCCTTAAACATTCGGCTGCATTTCAGCAAAGCGTGGAAGGTAACACTCAAACAATTGCCAGTTACCCAGATCACCATGCGGGCTCGTCGCGTAGATCATCCCGAGGCGACAACGTTAACGTTGCTTGAAATACCGTATCTATTCGATTAAACGCCGCGGCGTTTATTACATTTTTCTTGATTCGTGAGCGGCGGTTATTTAAAATCCAATTCATTTCTTCCAAACAATAGCAACTGATGAACGTTTGAAGTTTTAAAAACAGAAACATGTTTCGGTGTTTGTCTGAAATGTCTTTACTTTATCATTCTCACTTTGCTTTGATAGAATAAAGTTCAATCAATTTCGATGTCACTTTCCTCTTCGTGATCCGAGTCTAAAAGCTGTAACGTCGGATATGCTTCCTCGACATCAGAACTGGACCAGGTACATTCACATATAGGGTTTTGTCTGGTTCACTCAGAATTTCCAACTGCGATCAAAGCATTACTCGTCCGCTGCTGTCCTTTCTTGAGGCGGCAGTGAATCATGTCGTCTTTAGATCCGTCCACGAGAAGGTTCAACGCGCAGCTTGAGAAAGATTTCTTGATGACTTCTGTTGGTAACTCGACTCAAGAATCCAGAATCCACTGCAAGATAGTTCTTGTCGGGGGTGCTTTCAAATTCTCAGCATCTGTTTCCTCTTGTATTCCCACGGTAGTTATAATTTACTGTAGCTAACGCACTGGAGTGGGCTATAAAATCTTTTTATATATCAGAACATTTCTGTCATTTCTTAGTCATCGCCTGTAAAAACAATGACTCGAAACTTAAAATTCATATTCCGATTTCCAAAATAAATTTCAAGCAGGCCTATCCAGAACCGGCCATTGAAAAGGCACCGAACAAAGCATAACAGTCTTCGAAAAACTGGTTTATCAACGGAGATGATATGTAAATTCCCCACCGTACAGGGATTCAAGAAGCTGACGTTTCGAGCGTTAGCCCTTCGTCAGAGCGAATCGAGGAATTGAGGGTTGTGTATGGTTTATATACAGAATATGGAGCTACGCTATTGATGGTAACTTGGTAACGTGGAAAACAGGAATAAATTAATTGAATGAAAAGCGCTTGTTGATATCGTGGGGATTAAAAGTTTCGATTTCAAAGATAAATTTTTGCTCAAGATTTTTGCGGCTTTCCGTGGTGCCTTGATGTAGTGAAAGGCCGGAGATCGACATGTGTTGTTTGTAATGGCTAGGGACTGAGATTAAAATGCCGGGCGACTGGTTTGGATGCATCTTTGCCAAACAACACATGTCGATGCAAAAAATTTTATCAATAAAAAACTTTCGCACGAATTGAGTCAGATTGTACATTGAGACTCGGTCTTAGTTTGTTAATAAAAAACACTTCGTAAACGAGGCAGTCAAACTCGTTTTTACATTTCTTTTTAACGATAAAATCAAGAATTTTATTGAGAATGATCGAATCGAAGAAAATGACCGAAGACAGGAACCCATCACTGGAAACCAGAGGCATAGCTACCTGTACGCAACTACGCACGTGCGTACCTGAGAGAAAGTTAAAAAAAATTAATTAATAAATAAATTAATTAAAATACATTGAAAAAAGAAAATAAATAAAAGATAATTTTTTCAGTAAAAAAAGAACAATTTTCTTCGATTCATTTAACTCTGCTTGTTTCTTTGAAATGATTGTTTTTCCACACCAAACGTCGGTTTCCAGCGGAATACATACAAGCAAGCGGGATGGGAAGAGTGAACGTGTTGTGGTTATATCTCGCCAGTTTACCTGTGGAAAATATCCTAGCTGAGCCACTGGAAACGTCCGTTCCTTTTTCGCGTAATTTTTAGCGTAAAAATACCAGCTAAACTAATTAGAATAACGTGAAAGGAATCATAATAATTTCCCCAACTTGGTAATAAAATCTGTTTTTCTCGCCTTAGAATAATGGCAAGGCTGGTTATAACGTAGGAGACAAGTTGGACAGCAACCCTGGAGACAACATCCCAGAGTTCAGACAGCTGCCAATGGTAATTACCTTTCATTGCCACATTAGTTTATTAGTATATATAGTTTTCAAAGTTCGACGTTTATTAAACCAAAACTAATGACAGCAGTCGCGTCAGAAATAGTGATTATACGCATTGTTCAGGGCGCGTGCAAGCTATGGCGTAAGATCATTGCACTCTATTCTTTATAAACCAGTGGCAATCCAATTCAAGATCTTCTCCGTGAACCCGTTGAAAACGGAAAACGGTGGTTGGACAAATTAGTCCTATAGTTAGCAATTTCCGATTGTTTCATAGGCAGTAGAGGGAACTCAACTGAAAGGCGATAGTCGAAGCTTTGCCCGCGCAAATTCCAAACCGCACACTGTTATCTTTTCCGATTTTTAGCGTTGTGCAATTTATGAATTCGGTCCATAAATAAACCTTTTCAGTTGTCTGATTTCGGCTGGCCATTTTTGCACTGATTGATTGATTGATTTTGATTAATTAATTTGATTGATTGATTGATTGATTGATTGACTAATTAACAATTGATTCATTGATCTATGATTTGACAGGAGTTTTACATGAGCGGCTGTCATGCTAAAGCGAAAAGCGAAGTGGAAATCATGTGGACGAACCAACACGGGACCGGTCCACAGACGGATGACAAAGTGAAAACACAAGTCATCTTACAGTACATGTGTCAGCCATTCCCTGAGGGCGAGGTGGCTACCAATGATGTGAACAGATACTTCGAATATCACACAATCCGTAATGGTCAGTTACTTACAACTCAAGGTTTTGCGAACGGGGCGAGAGAGAATGCTTACACCAAAAAGGAACACGGACTTCACGAACCTGCCCACTACTATCAGGCGTATTTTCGCAGAGAGCGAAACAAAGGTGAGAAGTATAAAAAAGCGTCACAACCTGCCAACTGCGTAGAAAGGGTTTCTGTTGGGTTTTCTTACGTTTTATCGTTCTTTGACCGCGCTAAAACTGGGATGAGAGCAACTTCATCCATCCCAGACTTCACCCTGTGGAATAACAAAAAACCAAAAGAACTCAACGAAAACCCTTGCTTCGTGGGTTAAAAACTAGCAAGCCTTGCGAAATGTTAGCAATCAAATTCCGCCTTTTGTTTGAAGAACGTCTGCGAAGGAAAAAGCAATGTTTCAGTAAAATGTGGCTGATTACAGCGGTCATTCTCGCCTCCTGTTAATGTAAGTCAGCGTTTTCACCGCCGCACGCACTGGATTGCGTATGATTACGATATTGCTGAGCCGAAAAACCTTCCGATAATAAAAAATGGAAACGGATACATAACGGATGAGCAAACCGTTTAAACGTTTTCGCTGAAGCGTTAAACGGATGCACATTTTATATTAGACGTAGAAGCAAACCGTTTATCAACGCTTGCATGAACGGTTTAAATTCCGTTTAAACGGATAGTAAACGTTTTCATCGGTTAAACGGAAAAGCGTTGATGTCCGGCTTGTAAAGGCATCGAGTCCATAATCTGAGGAAAAATTGAGAATGACCTAGAGCTCCAATAACTCTTCAGATTCCTTTCAATCCTTAAATTATTAGGAGAATAAATTACCCTCAGGCCGGCTCACCCTCACCCACAAAAAAACTGAAGCAACACAACAATTTGCTCAACACAGTAGCTCTATTTTAGGGAAAAACAGTTATTTTTAAATTAAATTAACAGCAAGAACGCAACCAAAAAGCCTACAACTTGCCACTTGTGACAACCAATCTGCTTACTTACAGTTTGAATTTTTACACCACCCAATCGCAAAATTCTTTATAACATAACTAAAGAAAAGCGCGCGCTCTGATTGGTCAATTAACCATTTACTATTTGCCCATGGGTGAACGCTGTTGACATGTGCGCTGTTTATAAACTAAAATTTCGCTTTTTGGGGGCGAGATTTTAAGAAATTGTATCGTTTCAATCGTCGTAGTGTCTACCGAAGTATTAAGCCGTTGCAATTTCTGTGAATGAAGTTTCGCGCGCCTCTTTTTCTTGGTCATGTTAGTTAGTGCCATAAAATGGGACTTTGCTTTCTCTACGATGCTTATGTTATGTTACAGTGTATGTTATCAAACAAATGGTAAACGGATCGGCGTGCACTATTGAGTTATGGATGCACTTGGGAGGTATGCTAAGCACTCAAGAAGCTAGAGTCGCTCTCGGCTACGCCTCGAGCGACTCTTACGCTTCTCTCGTGCTTAGCAACCCCCCGCGTGCACCATAACTCAATAGTGCACGCTGATCCGTTTACCATTTGTTAATTATTGTCTTAGGTTTGTTCACCGCCGACCAAAACCTTAAAGGTACTTTGCCGATTTATACTCGGCAAAACGCAGCAGGAGCAAGGTTTGGATATGAAGTTCCTGAGGAGCGTGATTACTATCCCTACTGGGGCCCCACCCCGTGGAAGGACATTGCTATCATGGTCAGCGACAATAAGACTTTTCAGCGAATGAAGAAACACGTGAACAGCGCCGATTATGGTTACAAATGTAAGTTTACAGTACTGATATCCCACAATGCTGATGTACTTAATGCCTTTCACCTCTAGTCGTTGGTACAGGGGCGTTGTTCGCAGTGGTTGAATTGTGGAATATGAAAACGGAGAGGTGTACCCTCCTTCGCAGATGCTCTTTGGGCTCGTCACGCGTTGAACACGTGACGAGCTCAAAGACGACTGCGTTGGATGCCATGAGAGGAGCAATGGTTTATAATAGCCATTTTGAAGCTTGAATTGGATTTTGATATCTGCTGCTTTTCGCCGACAGTGAGGTGAATAATAGCCAGTCTAAATAACGTACATTATTGTTCAACACATTGTGACAACGCCCATATATGGTCATGGGGCCCTCGATATTTGTCCTGTGTACTCGACAGATATCCTGTCAGATACGTAATTTCGTGTGTCACGGAGAAATTTGTGGGCTTTTCCAGATTTTCCGCAATAAACTCAGTAAATTGTGCTTATCAATCTTGCGGAATATCCCCTGATTTCAGTCAACTCAGCCTAGTATCAGGCGATATTAATTCCGGGCGATTACGCTGGGTAAATTGTTAATTTAATAATATACGTATATAGTAAACAAAGGAAAAATACCCATGCACGAAACCCAAAACAGTGGTGGAGGGTGAATAGCAAATGATAACGGGAGTCTGAGAAGCCAATCAGCGGGCAAGACACTTCACTATCCACTTGATTGGTTTGTGCTCTAAAGCAATATACGATCGCTCAAAGATGTAACAGTGGTTAAAATGGCCTTAGTTTATTAACTGTTCAAAGATCTTACTTCTGCTACTTTATGTGTTTCTTTTTGACATATTTGCCGTGTTTTTATTTGTTGGTTTGGTTTTATTTCCCTTGTTTTTTCTTGCTTCGGAAATTCAATTTTATGTCATTTCCTTGTTTCGAACCCCTCAGAGGTGTCACTGTCTGGCTGTTGTTACTTCTAAATAAGATGATTAAATTGTCTTAAAATATTCTTTTAAATTTTCCTCTTTCCGCCATGTTAGAGTCTTATCTCAGTCTCATTTTGTAAACCAAAATGACTGGACTCCACGTTCAATAACAAGGTAAAATTTCTGGGAAAAAGTAGTTTTAAGGGAATAGCAAGACCGAAGATGTTCCCGGGTGACCCGCAATTGCAAAACAGTGTACAGACCAACATTTGCAGAGCTTAAACTGATATCAGAAGATGACTCGACGCTTGTGTCAATGATAAAAAAAAAAATAATATTGTCATACCAGAAGACAAACTTTAACAAGTCACATGTTTTGCGTCCACTGAATTCCTTAGATTTGTGTATCATGCCATCTACTCTGACGGGAAACCCGCCTTGCCAGCGAAAGAATGAGAACAATGCTCTTGGTGAACAATGCGTCGCTAAGTACATCAGCAAAAATGCTTGTAAGGGGGCTGGCGGAAAATGGACAAGGTTTATCACAAATTATCGGGAAAGAACCGCTGGAGTAATGAGTACCTGTCATGGTGTCGGAAAAATGAAGTTGGCGAGAGGAACACCGTACGAACCACACAAAATATCCCAGGGAGCTGATCAACTAGTTCAGTATGTTCTCCTTGAGGAGCCCCCAGAAGTGATCTATGCCCCTCCCACCGTCGTAAATCACAACGGGATGAACATGGAGGGCAAGTTTTCAACGTACAAGTGGAAAGTTCCTTGTTTTCCTAGTAATGTCACTCAACGATGCGTGATACGTATAAGGTGAGAAAACACGACGATGCTTGTTTATGAAGCAAATGCCTTCGATTCTCGGCTGATAAGCTTCCTTTCAGTCCAGCTTTTACCTCCCTGATATGATCATTTTTTATTTCCTTTTAGACCACCTAATAACTGGAGGTGGTATAAGGACTTCTATGTCAAATAATAACCTTATAAGAGGAAATTAAGGCTCTTATTAATTAAGGTCGTCAGTTCTCTACCCAAATAAAATAATGCTATTTCCTTTTATAGAATTAATCTTGTATAAGATTGATCTGAAATAAGGACATTCCTCGAAAAAAGCTAGTTTTTCCTATAGTTGCCAAGACTGCCTGGGGTGTATCCAGAATTTCAGGGGGAAATAATGGAAATTAAGGCCGAGCAAATTAATGCGCCACTTAATTAATGACACTGTACAGAAATTAAAACAGACAAAAATTAACGCGACTTAAAGTAACTCGAATTTTAGAAATTAGTGTTAATTTCATGAAGCGTTCATTTCCTATAATAAGGTAATGTGCCAGTTTTATTCTCCAGTATATTTTTTGCAGGTACAACATCACCACTGATGACGTTCCACGTGAATTCACTGCCAAAGACAATGCAAAGTAAGTTATTTTACACTAGTACGTCAGTGAACAAAGAAATCCTTAGATAAATTTAGAAACATAAAGGAGTTAAAATTTTATGAAAATTAGCCAGTACCATCCCGAATGGGCGAAAGCTAATCACAGGGCATTTTCGTGTGTTAGGTATTTACTCATATTCCCTTACTTTTTTAGCACTGTTCAACAAAAGTCAAACTACTTTGCCAAGAACTAAACCAGTTACCACAATGGGGTACCGACTACACCAAGTTTGGCTCTTCATTCAATGGGAGCCTTTATTCACAGACTCGAAAGTTAGAAACACCTTGTAAAGGATATAGGCAGTGCGCAATGGTCTTCTAAAACGATGGTCTTCTAAGAGAGAGTCTACTAAGAGGATCTCATCAACATTACAATTATACCCTGAGGCTTTATATAACCTCTTTTTATTTTAGCACCATTCTGCTTACAATATTTGTTTTTAGTCTTAAAACCAACAAAAACGTTTCCTTTTATTAGAGTTAAGAATTCCTCCAATTATTTTCGTTTTTCTTTCTTTGGCTCTTTGCAGGATTAAAAATAACCCTAAGACCAAGGCCACAGACGGTAAAACCGATCTTCAAATTGCCCTGAACACGGCTCAGCTCCCTCGAACATTCCAGGATAGAAGTCACGTGATCATCCTCAAGCCACGGAACACACTACCATTGAAATTCCAGCACTCCAACATTTACTACATTGGAGGAATGGGAAAGAGAGGAAACATCGTGCAGGCCTATCCCGCCATGGAATATCGCTTCACTCCTGAGCGACTGACGGTTACAACAAAAGATGTCATCTGTTTCGTGTGGTCTGGTAAGATTTAATGCACAATAGTCAAGATATAAATCCACAGCCTAGCCGTAAATGCAGAATAAATAGCTCATCCTTGATGCTGAAGCAAAATAAACTCACAAATCAACAGGCATATCTTGTTTGAAAGGATATCTTCACCACAATCCCACCTCTCACATCGCTGCAATGGCAGTTACAATGTCTCCAACGTTAAAACATTGTGTTCTCGTTTTACAGGTTCAAACAACAATCAAAACAATGCCGGACAAGGACGAGCGCGTAAGCTTCCTTTCTTTTTGTTTTGTTTTGTTTTTTCAGTTGTTGGTTGGTTTTTGCCGCGATATAACATGGGCTGATTAGCAAATAGACGGTCTCGATTAACATCGATTGATCAAAATCAACCATTCACTAAGTTGCTGCTCTTCATCTAATAATCAAGCCAGGGAAATCCATTGCAACGCAATAAACTTCCTAAATATCATCTTTAGTTGAGCAAAAATCTGCCCTAATAGCCAACTAAAAAGGTGATGCTTTGGAAATCAAGAGACGGATATTTCCGGAAACTTTCGATTGCCCAAAAGCAAACATTTCATCAAAACAGGAAGAAAAAAATGAGAAATCAAAAGGGAGTAGTGTATAAACTCACAAGGACGAAATACAATACGAAATATAATTGGTGAAAATCGAGACTAAGATTTATGAGAAGTATGCCAGTTGCATGAAAAATGCCGGAGAGAACAAAGAGTAATAGTCAATTCTCCTGATTCCCTCAACTGTCCGCCTTCGTTAAGAGGAAATGGAGGATGCATGCAAGCCAGTTTGTTCTAGACATACACACTGACTGTTTAAACCCTAGCTCTTTTTATTGATTCATGCAGGTACGGACCGCACCAATGTGTGTTGGGTAAAGGAGGGATGCAGTTCTCTCAAACCCAAAGCTTGTTCCAGCCTGCCGCTTGAAGTGGTTGATCACGTGAATGAGTTTAATGCCACCAAGTTGAATCTTCACCTCAACAAAGGATGTTTCACCGGCGACAAACTGCAGGCTCAACTTGACAACGCCCCAGCCTCCTGCAACCCGCCGTGTTTCCGTATCACGAGGCCTGGGAAGTACTGCTACATGAGCACGCGCAATAACAACTTCTCAAACCGGCGTCACATAGGACAGATCACAGTTACTTAAGTTAACGGATTCTTTCTTTGTTTGGTATTGTAGTGTTAACGGTGATAATTGCTGTATTCTTTAGTTCAGATTGCGCTGGTGTGAAAATGTAACAGTTCATATGTTATTGAATAAAAACGAAAAGTATAGTTGCTATGTGCATGGGTGTTTGTTTGTTTGTTTGCTTGCCTGTTATGGGTTTATTTAGACAAGCCAAAGACCGTAAACATTTGCTAGCATGGTACAGAGACTAGAAAAACCACCAGCTGCGAAAACGAAAGAAAAATCGATATCGTGGAAGCACTGTATGGGATGCTGAATCTTACAATATGCAATTGTAGTACCTCTAGATCTCTAGACATAGTGCGCACTACGTTCCAAGGAAAAGGAAGCTGTGTGCTGCACGCAAGAACTCAGTGTTTGGGGATCCATGTATTGGACAACAAAAACCAGTCTTACCATATTCTAGCCACAATTGGCAATGCACGTTATTTTCATATTTCTTTGAGGCTGAAAGAAGTTTATTTAATGAAAAAAAAATCTGTCACTTTTACCACCTACGACTAAATGAGATGCATATTTGTCTTGCTTTGTAAGTTTACTAACCCACAACTGCATCTGATGGGGACAGTACACCGTTACTATGCACAGTAACGGCAACTACAGCCACTTCACCATGCTACTACGGCAACTACAACTACCACAACAAAGCCATCTAGCGTGCACACCAACTACATCAACTTCAGCAACAACACTAACTACAACTACATCAAACACCTCAACTACAATAAACACAACATACTTAGCTGCTATGAAATAATAGCAGAGCACCATACACATAGGAATAATAAAATAAACTAGAGGCCATATTGGCCCTCACTCCGCCTTCCCGCTACCCTGGCTGGCTCCAGAGCACCTTTGAAAAAATATATACCTGAAAAGCCAAAATAGCGCCTCGTTGCCGCGGCTGCGCCGCGTAAATTCCCTCCTCCAAACAAAAAATAACCTCTGGCACCCAGGGTACCTTCCCGCAAAAGGCAATCAGAAATTGCATTTGCTACTTCACTGATTCACCTACACGGTTGTATTGCATCGTGTTCATCATGCGCAGATAGTAACACTGCCTTCTCTAATACAACGCATTTTTCAAGTACAGTTAACACTGTTTGTGTTATGGGTGTCTAGAAAACGACGGCCCAAAAAAACGACGGCGTGGCAAACCGACTGCCTAGAAAACGATGACCCATAAAAACAATGAATGATCAGTGGCTTTTGACTGCTTTTGATCCCAGGAGTTTGGTTTCCTCACATCCGCTTGCTTGCACTAAAGACCATTACAGAACGGAGGGTTTTTCATTCTTGGCATAAACGTTACTTGAATCTCGGTGAAATGTGAGGAGAAAATATATTCAGTAGGGTGAAACTGTTTGCAAATACGTCACATTGCTTAAAAAAGAGAGTATTAAAGGTTCTATAGTTGGATTTCATGTCACGCAAGTAAAAAATATAATCGCTTATCATTCAAAAATAATGTCAAGAAATTGAGATATTGTACAAAAATAGTAAATAAACTAATTGTGAAAGTCTCAGGGGTCTGTGATATCCCGTACTTGAGTTATTCAGCAAAATGTACCACTCAAAATTACAGCGGTTTACTATGTAGGAGCCAGTGGCACGTTGAAACATCTGGAGTTCAGTTTGGCTATGTTAAAACCTTTCGTCTCGCTGTCGAACTTGCAAACAGTCGTAGACACTTCTGTCAAAATATTAGTTGTTCAGACCTCGAAAACACAAGGTGAGACGTCATTTTAGTGTTCGTGATGTTTCTCATCCCTAAACATGGCGGCCTTGTTTTGTGCTAGGATACTTCACAAATTAATGTGATCAAGTAAGCTGAAACCACTCAAAAAGGCACTACGGCCATAAGGTAGCGGGCATTACCCCTTAAATATACCAAAGCAAAGATTGAGCCCAAGCATTAGCAGCCATGGACAGCTGTTTCGGCCTTGTTAGGCCTCATCAGCATGGCATAGCTAATGCTCAGGCTCAAGTACCCACATATCAATAAAACAAGCAATGAAAACGTAAAGCTTGTGGGATGTGGCTGGAGTGACAAGGATACTTCACAAATTAATGTGATCAAGTAAGCTGAAGCCACTCAAAAGGCACTACGACCATAAGGTAGCGGGCATTACCCCTCAAATCTACCAAAGCAAAGATTGAGCCCAAGCATTAGCAGCCATGGACAGCTGTTTCGGCCTTGTTAGGCCTCATCAGCATGGCATACCTAATGCTCAGGCTCAAGTACCCACATATCAATAAAATGATAAAAATGAAAAAAAATCAATAAAATGATAATTTTGTGAAGTATCCTTGTCACTCCAGCCACATCCCACAAGCTTTACGTTTTCATTGCTTGTTTTGTGCAACCTCGTACCCAGGGCCTTCCGCGAGGTTCTGCTATATTCAGCTTGCGCTTGCGCATAAACGACAGCAACTACCAAAAGCAACAAAACGGCATGTAATTTGGAGATCATTTACATTTCGAGCAGACAGATGTGAAAGCTTCTCCTACAATGATTTTGAGAAAGTTTCAGACATCTAAAAGTAGTTTAATAACCTCTCTTTTCTTGAGAACCAATACTGTTGGGCGTTTCTCATTGTAAATTTTTTCTAACAAAACATTTTTCTCATTCTCATACTTCCTAGCAATTTGTCTATCTGCAAAGATCCAAGTTTCCCAATTGGCGGCCTTAAAACAGGAAAACTTTGCTTTATTATTCCATTTTAGAATCCTTCGTTTGTTTTGGCCTGGGGTCTATCCAGGCCCTGTTACGTCTTAACCGAGGTAGAACATAAACAAGAAGAACAGTCTTCTAACGATAATTCTTTACTTAGAGAGCTCAAAGAGGATAGGTTTCTCATAGTCTCCGAGTTTACTCAATCATTTATGAATAACTAAAACAAAGTGTTGTCTTTTTAAAGCGAATATGTGGAGACAGGTCAGCGCTGTGCCTGTTTCTTTTCGAATCCTAGAGTTCCTGAAAACCGGGAAAATTATGAAAAATTACTCAGGGCGGATATTTTTTTATTCGGGGGACGGCGGGGAGTGCATAAGGTTCTCTCTCTCTCTCTCTCTCTCTCTCTCTCTCTCTCTCTCTCTCTCTCTCTCTCTCTCTCTCTCTCTCTCTCTCTCTCTCTCTCTCTCTCTCTCTCTCTCTCTCTCTCTCTCTCTCTCTCTCTCTCTCTCTCTCTATTTTTTTTTTTTAATTCATCTTTGGAGGCAAAGTATATACCTCTTAAAAGAAGAAAGGGCAAGATCTTTCTCTTGCTACAATTTTTGTTCCCCTCACCCAATGATCATCGAGGTTTAAAGAGTTTGTGAAGGGAGGAAGAATGCCAATTCCTTTTCGTACAAGTTAGCGGGTAAACTCACTGCGTAAGGTTATTCCGGCCCTCTTTACACGTCCACAAAATCAGTTGACTAAAAACGAACGCGTCATTGGCCTGGGAAATTTAAAGTTTTCTTAACATGAAGAGATAATTAGGCATAGCCTTATAACCCCTAAACAGTCATCGGCGTGTAATTTCTTATTACAGTATCACCACTAAATCAATGCTGCAGGAGATGAAAATACAAGAAATGATCAACACAGATATAATGTCAAATTCTTCCAGCTTGTACCAAAAGAAACACAAGGAGAAGACTGTGGAGAACATGCATCTTGATCTCAGGAGTTAAGGGTTGAACGCAAGCGTCTTTGTTCAGCTGTTAGACACCACTGACCAAAACGAATCCCTCGTTCACCGCCACAAAACCAATGTCCCAGCGAACAATGAAATAATCTCAGTAGCTATTTTTTCTCTTCTTTTGTATTCCTTTTCTTTTGGTAACGTGAATCGACTTGAAAACGTTTCATTTGCTCTTGCAGTTACGTATTCTAGAGGCATTTCATCACAATACGCTGCTCTAAATAGATGAGTTTACAATCTTGGGCGAATCAAATTCATCATGGGCGAAGTGACGCATCATTATGGCAGAGTCAATTGAGTCGGATTGCTTCGCTGACGGAAGCGAGTTTCAGTTTGTCCTCCTTGATTACGTAAACTCAGTCCCTGTAAATTTCCTTCAACATGAAAAGAGCGGTGTCTTCCGAGACCCTGCAAAAATAAAAAGTACATGTTCAAAAATGGTTCGAATTTGTATGAACGCAAAATAATGAGTAACCAATCAAAAAAGCCGACTTGGAAATCCTGCCGTACACAAGCGGTGCAGACCAACACCATGTTGCGACGATTAAAAATTTTTACTTGCATGCTGACATGCCTGTTTTCTTGTTTTCTTGCCGGTGTTATTTTTGTGTTTACTTTTACTTTTCGCGTTTACTGTTTATTTGCTAATATAGTACCCAATAAGTGGCTCTCGGGTAAAGTAGACCATTTGCATTTATTTAGTACGTCATGTGCATAAAGACTTCTGGTGGTAGAAGTAGAACCGCGGAAATTGGACCCAACATGTGATAAAAAGCTCAACTAAACATGATGGTTGGGAACATGATAAACAAAGCTGTGGCTCACGGAAGAAGGCATACTTAGCGCCTTGTTTTACGTAATTTTCATTACGAACAACTGAGAAGACAGGCGAAGTGTGGAGGAGCTTCGACAACTGCAAATAGAATTTGATGGTTCAATGGTTCATTTATTTCACACTATTTACATAAAATTAACATAGAAAGAAAAGTACTGATCTTATTTAAATTAGTCTGATAAGTGTTGTCCCAACACAATGCACCGTAATTAAGATAAGGGTAAATATTAAGTGCATAATACAGTTGTCTTAACATCTTTAAATTCAGGTAATTCCGTAGTTGGTGGAGGATTCCAAGGTTTTTAGTCAGTTTGCCTTGTACATGGTGCTATTTGACATGTTTGAGTTTTCCAGTTCAAATGCTCATCTAAATATTCTGCTTGAAACGTGGTGGCTAACAACTTCCTACTCGTGTTAGAAGCTATGAACAAAGCTATGTGAGAGGGAAAAATCAACGACGGCCGGCTAGTTGAGAAAGTCCACTTTCGCTATCGTGGCGTAGTAGAGATACGATTAATCCCAGGTTCTGAATGAAGCAAGTTACCAATGCAATTTCCGACTTTTATTTGGCTTAGCAGCCTTGGGATATCAGCCGTTATAGCATGCCCGAGAGTTACCTACCATTGAGTCGTTTTCTCAGTGGTCATAAGATTTTTGCAATTAAAGGAAATCAGCAAAATCTAGCAACATTTCCTGTTTTGTTTATTCTACTCGTGCTTGTTGGATAAGAACCAACAGTGGAACCCTGCTATGCGGCCACCTCGTTATTAAGGCCACTTTTTCTCGTCCCGGCGAAACGTCTATGGATATACTTTCTTATATCTTTCTTATGGCCCGTTGGTGGACCTGTTAACGGGGTTCCACGGTACCAGTCTTACACCATCTTATGTTCCATCTTACTGCCATCTTACATTCACCGTGCACTCATGGAAAAAAAGCGGTATAACTTCCTTGCAGATTCAATTTTCAAACCCTCGTATTTTCCATCATGCTCTCGGGATTACCTATGATGCTCTTACAACCATGATAAAATGTAGTTACCAATTAGAAGATGGTGTTCCAAGTCTAAGGTCAAGAAAACTGTTAGTGGAAGCAGGAGCGGCACTACATCACTCTGTTAAGCCCCGGCTAAACGTTGTATCATTGTTAAACAACATTTTTTGGCTCAGCAAATTTAGAACGTTTAGTACCCCATGTTATAGATGATGACTGACCAATATTTATTGTTCGGTGAATGTTTTGCCGCCAATCAAAATTTTGGCAGACTTTTGACAATAATGTTTAGCCGCTCGTCTAACAGTGTTACATAGCAACGTTAGGCAATCCCCAGCTAAACGTGGTAACAATTTTATACGACATTTTGTTGGTTCAGCAAAGTAAGAACGTTTAGCACCCCGTGTTATAGATGATGTCTGACCAAGCGTTTTTGTTGGATAAATGTTCAACTGTCAATCAAACATTTTCGCTAGCTTTTAACAGTTGACTAAATCATTTTTAGCCTGGTATTATTATAACATTTCGTCGGGGCTTCAGAGATTACGACCATGGACAGGAATGTCATTTTCTTATTGGTTTTAGAATGTAGCATAAAGAACTCTGAGACCTGGTTGGCGCGCGCGTGTGAAGAGAAAAATAAAAAATGCAACGTCAAATGACATTCGGGATATCTATAATTTCTAGCAGTGAATGAACAAAAAGATAATTCACACTAAAATCCATTTTCAAGCGAGCACACTTTCCAGTATTACCACTCACTGGGGTCGAAAAAATTCCTGACATTTCACTGACCACAGACCAATTTTCACTAGCCTGCGGTGCAGCCGGACTTGTCACTCAAAACCTAGGTGAAACGTGGATATAGTCCGTCTGGGCAACGGCTCCCAAAAGCTTGTTCTGATATCTGATAACCTGATAACAGGAACATCTGTATCCGTTTCTGATTGGCTAAATTTCTTACGCGCTTTTGTGATAAGATATTAATTTACGCAACATCGCGTTCGTTGGGAAAGAACGTTGAAAGCCGTAAAAGAGCAGTTTGAAAACTGAAAATCTTCTACTTCAACAGAAGAACTCGTTCTGGGTCTTTCTTGTTGGTCGAAATATATTCGTGAATTTGTCGATAGGCTACGGCATATCTTTGATTTTCTAGTGCCTTCCAATCGCGATCCACGCGCTGACATTTAACCCGGTCAATTTTCTCTCTGCATGTAGTTTGGATGGCCATTTCACTTTTGTCGAAGCATCAACTACAGTTTTGTTCTCAACTTACGGTGCTTTGTCCACCCAAATCATTCGCTTTTTTCTCGTTTAACCTTGCTCGCTTCAACTTCTACAGATGTATTTGTTTACGATATATCACAAAGAAAAATTCAGACTTCGGCGATTACGTCGAATTGTTTCCATCCCTTCGCGAGCAATACTTTTTCTTTACAAGACAGCATAAATTACAATAAACGTTCGAATCTCGTGCACATAGCCTTTATGATATTTTGAAATGCAAAGCAAATTTCTCAGTTTGTTTTGTATAAAAGTACAAATTTATTTTTAGCATTGTGATGTATTGCGTGATCTGTTGCGTAAGTAAATCTCCAATCACAAAGCGCGTAAGAAAGCTAGCCAATCAGAAACGGGTACAGATATCCCTGCAAACCTGCGGGATATCAGAACAAGCTTTTGGGAGCCGTTGCGCAGACTGTGTACACCGGTGGTTTGCACTGTCTGCGACGCGGGCTAATTTTCACTGACCATCCACGACAAGACCTTGGGCTATGAAGCCGGTAGCCTGTGAGCAAGCTCTCACGGGGATGGGGGTGGGAGGAGGGGAAAATGGAGATAGAGATTGCAACGATCTCTCTGCGAATGAATTCTTTCTTCAGTCGAACTAGAAAGGACACGAAAGGAACAACTTTGACACACGCATTGCAAAAGACCGGAATCGCCGCTGAAAAAAACGCCTTATTGCCTACCGTGTACTACAAAAATACGAAAAAACAGCGAAGGTTTTAGCTTTTACTGCGGCCACACTGAACGTGGTAATCCCAAAGTTTGCTGAGGCAAAACAGCGAGAACATCTTTGCTTTGAAGTAAGTTATCGACTGTCCGGCAGACACTGTTCTGGTTTCAAATCTAACGGAGAGTTCAGATGTTTCGATAAATTCTCGCAAGCTTTCAAGATATGGAGAAAGCGATTGTTACCACTTTCTCCACTGGAGCAAATAAGAGCTGGAACTTGGCCGATTTCAATTCATCGTCTGTTATTCCGTCACAGCAGCGGCAAGAAATTCCCATCCCTCTAGCTTCTTCGATTTGGTGGTTGATGATGCTTTGGAAAGGACAAACGAAAACACTGTTTGCTGTTGTTTCACTTTGAGCAGCGGCGGCAACAAACAGCTGAAATATCAAGCTTTTGCCGTAACTCGTCGGTAATACAGCTAGGACATCTCTGCCCTGAAGCAAAGCTTCGATCGCCTAACGTCGTTCGAGTATTAAACTTAACGTAAACTTCAGATGGAACGAAATATTCTCGCAGCTTTTAGAACAGAATCACTACCGCCGTGCGACACTTTTGTTTTTTGTCTCTGAAACCACGCAGTCCACGCTCGATGATCGATTACGTCATCACCCGGTCAAATCAGCCAATCAGCATTTTGCGTCCAATTTTTGGACGCAGAAATTAAAATTTATCATTGTGACATATGAGTGCAAGCTCTCCTTCTCTCGATTCCTCCCCCACCCCCTACCCCCCTGGAGAGCTTGCTCACAGGCTATGAAGCCGGCAATGGAGTCACAGAAATCAATTCCTTTGCAGGAATTTTTTGAAACGACATAACCTTTGCTAACAAGAAATCTCCTTCCCAAACTGACTTTCAGGTAGAATTTGGTATTCCCCTGACTTGATAAACAATTCTCTGACTTTCCCTGACCTTAAATAATGTTTTTCCCTGACTTTCCCCTAACAGTGGCCACTCTGCGTTCTGATTGCGTTTAAAGTTGGCCCAAACTAATACCAATCCGTATTACATTCTTATGTCGAGCATGTAAAACATTGACGAGGGGATATTCAACACTTTGCGACAATGTCCAAATATGGTCATAGCGCGCTCAATATTCGTACTCAACAGATATCCTGAAATATACGTAATTTTGTGTGTCGCGGAGAAGACTGGCGGATTTTCCAACTTTTTGCTATAAACGCAGACAATTGTGCTTTGTCGTTAATGTGTTGAATAATAAAACAATTATCCTGCTCAATCTTGCAGAATATCCCCTGATTTTAACCAACTCGGCCTACGGCCTCGTCGGGTAAGTATCATGCGATATACCGCGCGATTCGCAGGTTAATTATTAAATACATGACAAAACTTACCAATAGCACACGTGACTACTGAGTGCGAACAGATACTCGTTCAAACTTTCGATTGGTTTCTCTTGAAGCACGTAGTCAATCCGCTGACCTCCGTTAAGATTGCCCACTTGGCATGGCTTCGCAGGAGGGTCTGAGCAAGATTCTGGAATTAAAAATAAATAATGTGGCCAATAGGCAACTCTGAAGTCATGTCCCAGCGACACGGTTGCGTTGCAGCATTACCCATTAGAGACTTCGCGCAACTCACGACGACGGCCCGGTGGATCCAGCCCGTGAGGATGGAAAACTGGGACCAGATTGTCATCGTTCTAGAAGGTAACATTAAACAAGCAAACGAGTTTTCGAGATTCCAGCAAAAAAATCCTAAAATAAACCTCTAATAGAGACAATACCTACAAGAGATCGAGTTTCGCTAATGAGCTAAAAAAAAAAACAAACAAACGAACGAGCTCATACAAGTGACAACTCGACAAGTGAACGGCGTAGCTCGTAGCTCGTGGCTTCGCTCCTTTCTGCCCTCACTTGAAGAAACGAGCGACTCTCAAAGATCCGTTAGCTTTAGGATTTTGATTGTTCTTTTTTTAACAATACAAACGATCGGACGTAAAACAAAAATACAACATGTCACTGAACTCTCAGTATGCGTTCTTTTTGGACTCGTTTATCGACCGCTGGACAACGGGAACGAGATCTCTTGGTACGAGACTGTCGACAAGTGTAAGACGACGCATAAGTGACATGAGCATTAGGTGCATGTAGAGCAATTTTGCTTCGGGTTGTTGGCGTCTTCGTGAGTTGCTTTTAGAGAGCTTAAGCAACGACGACGGCAACGACAACGAGAACGTCACAAAACAATAGGCTTAATTAGGGAAAACAATCGCTTTGCACGTGCGTTTTACATTTTGGTACATTTCTTTGCCGTCCTCAGCAAAACAACAACGTGAAATGACCACATTTTAGGTTTTGGGGAGAACGTGAGCGTATGACGGTGAACTCTTCTCTCTTTTTCCCAACTTCAGCGCCATTTTGGCTAATTTAGCTTCTGGATTGTACGCCCACATTTTACAAGTTAAAGAAGTTGGAATAATCGCAAAAGAGTTACGATAACGACAAGTTAGATTTTCAAATGACGTTTTCGTTGCCGTTGCCGTCGTCGTTGCTTAAGCTCTCTTTTAAGTAACTCACGAAAACGACATCTGGCGTTCAAGTAGCATCAACGGTTCCGTTTTTCACAGCACTCCCTGACTGATCAATTTTGATCGAGCTAAATGAGATGGATCTCGCTAAATCACAAGTTGTTCTGGTGTAGATCGGTCTACGCCCTTTTCCAAGTGTTCACAATTCGGTCATGTGACCGTGCTCAAACCGATCTCGGATCGATCCTACAGGAAGGTGTGAACGGACGGTTAGACAACAAAGAGGTATCGCTCAACGAGCTCAAAAGGTCCTGTTCGCCTGCAGGGCTTGACGGATTTTGCTTCCTTTAGTTGTAAGGTGCCACGGTTGTCGCCTCAACTCTGATTGATGGCGGTATAACAGGCAACGGTTTGTTTCGTTTTGAAGTCACTGCCTCCCGGTTCGCTCAGTTGGTAGAGCACCGGACTGCTGAGTGGGAGGTTGTGGGTTCAAATCCCAGACCGGACCACAAACCAGGGTTTTAAAAATAATTGGCGAGATCATGCTGGCTGTGTGCTCAACATGCGTTTCAGTCCAGATGATCTCGTCATTGTGCAGTGACGTTAAGCCGTTGGCCTAGTCTCGTTCACCCTCACACGAAGAGGGGACGCAAAAACTCGCACACTAAACCAAGAGTGGTCCATCCCACCGATATATCACACATGCACTGTTCAAATCGTTTTGAATTAATGATATGCAAATAACCGTATACAGTGAAAAAGGGAAACATGTGCTCCACTCTATGCACTCTACTGTAGTATGCGAAATCGAGAGGTTAGCTCCCCACGCGCCCGCCCGACCTCCCTCGCTGTGAGGAAGCCGGGTTTGAAGTCTCCTCGATCAACTGAGCCTGGTTTTTGGCTGGTTTCAGGCAAGAGCGATTACCCATATCTTATCTTCACGTCATGAATAAAAATACCCAGGGCACAATATTACACTATACTACATATTCGGAGATATTAGGATGCTTCTTTGCTACTCTGTAAATTGAATTCAAATGTATCTATGTATGTTCGCACTCACAGGAAACTTGCTCTCTATCCTTACCTTTCACCTCAACAGCCTCCTCAACAGCTACGTCTTGCTCGTCACGGCCCTGGGTCGAGTGAGCCCGCGCAAACTCGTTTATCGACTCCCATGTTTTACGCGCAGACTCAATGAAGCTCTGTTTGAGATTAGCGCCCAGTCTTGTTAGATTCTCTCGGAGCTCTACACAAGAAGAAACCAGCCAATGTGAGATAAGTGACTCCAAGGCTCTCTGTACAAACTAACAAGTAAGACTTGTGTGTTGGCCCTATTTAGCTAGGGTGTAAGAACTGCTGTCCTACGTTTGGTGAGTCATGAAGGGGCTATGTCACGAATTTTAGCATTAATTTAACAAGCCACAAGAGATGTTTGTACAGACTGAAACCCAAAATAACGCTCCCATTTTGTTCAAAACTACTCTACAAGTGCAGTGAAACTACAAACAAGGGCCCTTGGCCACGGATAGTCACGATGGATAGCAACTTGAAAAAAAGCGGGCCTCTGTTTTTCAAGCTTGAGCCGTCGTGTCTTTATATACCGATTATGATTGGTTTTCCTTTCAAGAATTAACTTTATGCCTCTATGTTGAAGTTCTAAGAGCAGTTTTGTATAACAATGTTCCTAGTCTTGATTCAACCAGAATTTTGGTCCAAAGACAGAAAATATCCGCGGGTCGCGCTCGTCCCAAGTGTGTCTGCTTACGCGAGGTTTGACTGTACATTGAAGTACCACTAAAAGGGGACCTTCACTCTTACAACAAATCGAGCCTAAATTGTTGGAAATAGTCACTATTTAGTTCATAACGTGGGAATAGCATTAAAAGTGTACAAAAAATTGGGTATCATTAACGCCTTGTTTCACTTTTAAATTTCTTGGGCGTCGCCATTTTTGATTTCCTGGCGTCAATTGGCTGCAGCTATTGTCATGAAGCAAATGAAGCAGAAAATCCTTTGCGTTAAACAATAAGGCAACTGCGAGGATCATTCTTCATTTAATAGGGCAACCATTACACGTCATGAAATTTAACAGCGAGAATAGGCGATGATGATATCGATTTTTTTGTACACTTAAATGTTTTATCAACGTTTCAAAACAAAATTTGGAATGTAGTAATTATTTCCAACAATTAAGCGTCAATTTGTTGCAAAAGTAGAGGTTCCTTTTAAAAGTATACACAACTTCAGCCAAAGAGACAATGCATACTCAGCAGTGGCCTGGGCAGTTTAAGATCCATAACTATTAATATAAATCATCAACGTTTACCTAGATGCATTCGTTTTCTTCCTTTGTGGTGAGGCATCAAAACAGGGGCAGTGTGGGAAGATGGGTTCACAAGTGGTTCGATTCGATACGCCTGAAATGAAAGGAAATCATATGACTGTAAGGTTGAGGGATAGAGGGGGTAACTATCACTTACATCAGCCATGCAGATGAGGCCTAACGAGGCCAAAACAGCTGTTCATGGCTGCTAATGCTTGGGTTCAATCTTAGATTTGGTAGATTTAAGGGGTAATGTCCACTAACATGTGGCCTTAGTGCCCAAAGAGTGGCTTCAGTTTACCATATCACATTAATTTGTGAGGTATCCTTATCACTTACAGCAAGCTGGTTGATTACATAAGAGGCACTTTAAGCTCCAATATGACAATCCATATTCTCCAAACTTCTCCCCTAGTATTTCTCGTGATAATGATTGAGGAAATTTACTTACAAATCAAGGCATTTGTCAATGTGGATAACTTTCTTTACTCTCACGACCGTTTTCAGTTGTTAAAACTGGAAGTAATGTTTTAAGGAGAAATGAGGACCCTTCTTTGGCCCATAAACGAGGCAACCTTTCATTGTTCGCACACCTAGCGAATGGGTGTTGAAGGTTCGAACTGATCAGGGCATTACTACAGTTCAAAACTTACTACATTAGCACACAAAGTTTGTACCAAAGAACCAAACAACACACGCGAAAATTGGCCAACTGCAGTAAGCCGACGTTTCAATTAAAAGACCCAGACCCATGTTCTGGCACAGGTAAAACAATCCCGAGGTTAGTTCAATCGAAATTTTATTTCCATCAAAAGTATTCCCCAGATATGAGTTTGACAACACCCTACGACTATTCCTTCTTAAGTTTACCATGAAAAATTCTAATTTCTTGGGTATAAATTCTGTTTTCAGTTGAGTGCGGAGGGTGAGTCGTGTTTCCTTTGGGTTTTCTTTGCCACGCCCTATGATTGGTTTCCAAAACTCACGCCACTTTAACAGCCAATAAGAACTCGGGAGAACAAAGCCAATCGAGACTGGCTCGCTCGAAGTTTTCCCGCGCTTGGCGCCGGCTGCAAGTCTTTGCTAAGAATTCTGATTGGTTCGTTGCACTATTTACATGTACTTACATCTATTGTGATTGACCAGAGAAACTACTATCGAGTAGGTTTTATGACACTAAATTGAACTCCACCCTATGCGGTAACGATTCGTGCATAAAGATAAAACAACTTTGCGTTGCAGAAACAAGACTTACCACAGGATCAAAAGGGTGGAATATGTTGAACAGGCGCGGACATGTTGGGAGCTGAAAGTCCAGACCGATTTCATCGACACCTCTGCAAGGAGAAACGACGGTCACGCCAAAAACATAGTCATGCTATAGTTTTGTTTTTGTTTACAGGGGCCCCACTGATAACAGTTCCGTGACTGAAGGGATTTAACCCTGTTTAAATATCGACTATGGTGATGATGACGATAATGATGATGATGATGATTCCAAATATTCGGAAACACCATTTCGAAACTGTTAGTAACTCATTATAAATAAAATGTAGACTGTGATATCGTCTATTATGATATAACTAAAGCAAAAAGCACGCCTCGATAAGCAATTAAACACATTTGCCTACCTAACAGTTAAAAACATTCCTATGGGCGAACCGAGAGCAAACAGCGCATAAAAGCTAAGATCCAGCGGTGGGTACTCCACGTACGGTTGCCCAGTTCCTGCGAGTCCCTGTTGATAAACCACCTCTACACTAGCAACAGAAGCTAAAGAGAGTGATTTAGAAACCCCTAAATCGCGTTTCACCATTGTAGTGGAAGATGTCTCTGGCCCAGAACTCGTTGGTTCTCCTCTCGTTGTGCTCTTTAGCTTCAAGCTTTCTGCTTTCGCTTTAGCCTTTTTCTCCGCTCTAGATCCTCTCCGCTCTTCTCTTTCGATTTTTCTTTTTTCCTGCGAATAAAAAGTGGAGTAAGTCACTAACACAAACAGCTGAACGAGAGCCGGAAAGGGGACGCTAATTGAAGAAACGTCGAAGATAACGGCAAGCGAAAAATGAAAACAACCGCTGTGCAAGTGCGTTGCAGTTTCTGGTGCATTTCCTTGCCATTCTCTGCAAATCAAAGTGCAAAAAACAAATTCAAGATTTTCTGGAAAAAGTTAACGCATAACGGTGAATATTTTTCCCCTTATTTTTTAACTCAAACACTGTTGTTACAAATTCAGCTCTCGGACAGTTCAGCTACATTACAACAATTGAGCAAATTGAAATTATCGCAAAGTAATGTAGAGGAAACGACTTCATTTTGCTGAGTGACAGTTTGGTTGGCATCCAAGATGTAGTTGCCGAAGTTGACTTATAAAGGCGCAAATGGTATCCTGATGATCAGACGAATAACAAGCGCAGAAGACATTCTGTTATTCTCAAAGATTTTTCAGTGTTTATTGTATCTGCACTTCGCGAACAAACAATGACTTAACACAATGTAAGTGGTTAAAAGTCGTTAGCTATTTCGACTGAAACGTTTATAAATCGTTTTAAAACTCGTTCAAATTCTCTTAATTCAATTAAGTACCGTTTGTTGTTTTCGTTTCTGTTTCATTCCTGTTTTGTGGTTGCAGTACACATTATTCCAGTTCGTTGACACAGGCACTAGAGTGCATATGTTCCATATTTATTACTATACTATTATTTTTCACCATAACAGAGACCGAAAAATACAAGTGAAATAGCTCGCTGTACTTCGAATAAATCAGGCAATGTATCGATCATTAATGAACTGTTAGCCGACTTCTCGCAATAAACGATAAACGATATAACGATAAACGATAGAGACCAAAGACAGGATTTACAGTGACATCTTTCCACAAACGAAAAGAAATATTGTACACTTTTATAGTGGCCCTGTATATTCAGATGTCTATTCACACGATTTATTCTGATGCACATTTTGACAGTTTAACATCACTGATCATACGAACAAACTGGATAATATTTGACCTGAAACAACCCTAAGCAAGATGATCCAGCAAGTTCTTCTTTGTAAATTAGAGTGGTTTTCAGTTGAGAGTCGAAAGAAATTCTCCCAAATCTCGAGCCAGCAAAACCAAAACAATCGCAACCTGATCGCGTGCATTTTACCACACTTAGCACCGGTTTCATGTAATGGCTTCGAATTCAGATTGGCTCGTTACACTGTTTCCGTCTGTTGTGATTAGCCAGGGTAATTGCATTGGTTTTAGTTTTACGACAATCAATCGGAAATCACTCCACTGATCATAATTATACAAAACTGAATAAATACCATGTTCAGTTTCTGATTTCTCAAGTAACCCATCAGCTTTTTCCTTGGTCCCATTGGTATTCCCATCTCCTTCATATCTTCTTCACCACACAACAGCTGAGAAATAAATGAAGATTGTTACAAGTTTTAACCACGCCAAGTTCAAGGTTGTCCCTTGTCGAGAAGGGTATCCTTCTTTTTACGGACCACAAGCCAATTTTCATCGAGTATACTAAATTAAACCCAAAGCAATGAGGTCTGCGATGAAAAAATGTACTTTTGCCAAGAAAAACTCGCAAACCGTATTACTTTGCCAAAAGATACATTTGCCGACTTTTCACTGATCATAAATCAACTTCGTCTGTCTATGACAACGAAGCAAAAGTCAAAGACACAAAAATCAATTTTTTCGAACCTTTGTTTTCAAACAACATCAAAATTTGCCAGCAAGAATGAAAACTCTTTTAAAAACCACAACAGCTTGCCAAAAGTAAAATTCGCCGACATTTCAACGAACTTTGTATGTAGTTTCTACGCACCCGTCACCACTCAGTAACAACTGACAGACATCGAGTAACACCAGGTAATTCGTTCACCAATCAGGTTATAACTATAGAGATGTTGTACCATCTAATGACATTGTGCAAATCACACGATTCTGAGGAAGACTTCCACTTCCAGGGGTTGTCGAAAAGTCAGTTTAATGTCACGACAAACAGTCCCTCTAGGAACTACACTCACCCAAACAATCGCGCTTATTAAGTTACCAAAGCTGACAGTTGCAGATCATTAATATTTTTTTCCTTTCAAACTTAATGTCTTTCAAAGTATTATCAACGCAGTTTGTCAACTTACAAATGTCTCCATATCCATTTCCTCCGACTCAAACAGGCCGACATATTCAGGTAGACCAAGCTGTGTCAGTGCATCTCCGAGAGCTGGGTAAGCCTCGTCCTCATCTCCGTCCGAATTGCTTTCGGAATCTGCAGCTGCTTCATTGCTCTCGGGTGTAGCGCCATCTACCGCGAGTATTTTACTGAAAAAAGACAAACGAACAAAGAAAATGTTCCTTCTTACTTCCAAATTCACAATGACAAGTTGTTCAACCGTGGGTGTCTTCACGTCACTTCAGATGATTTGAAAATGTCACGGTGATGTTCTTGACTCCACATAACACAATTAATTTTCCGTTTCCTGTCCCACACCAGTCCAAGTACGCACGCAGCTACTTACAAGGACCGCGAAGAAACAAAAAAGGGGCACTTTCCTTTTGCATTGAAAACCCGATTGTTCCGGTGGTAAATCAAACTGACAGACTTCTCAGACTCCTCAGGAAATTGTTCGGAAAAAAAAGGAATACCTTCTGGGGTATTCCTCTTTTCTCGTTTTTGCCGGAATGATCGAAAACCCAGTACAATCTGCGGCGTTCTACTAGTTCCATGATCACTGATAAATTAAACGCGCGATTTGGTGTTGTTTTTGTTTGTACCCAGTTTTTATAAAGAGTAACTCAGTGTTAAGGGTACACTCGTCGCGTTCCATTTTGATTAAGGAAAATTGTTCTGTTCCTTTTAACAGAAAATTCTCCCCGGTTTTTCCATTCAAATGGAAAGCGCCACAGTTCAACAAGGGAGAACTGCCTCTCTCCAGGCCAGTTCCTCCATCGGCTAGCTCACTGGCTCAGACTTGCTTTGCCTTTTCGCTTACTTCGCTCGCCCTCACACGCAATCATTAAATAACAGAGTAACGTACGCCATCTCAAGTGGCTATACAGTTCTTTGATTGTTTTGGGATTTCTTTCCTATCAGAATTCTTTCACGGTGAAATTTTCGTCCGACCTCGGCTCCAAGTTGAGGAAATAAAACTGTTTAACTACTAAGGAAACACTCGTACAATTCAAATCCCAACCGCTAAAACAAAATAACCTCTACGTGAAATTAACCCCCAAAAACGTCACAAGGATGATATTTGGTCAGTAATTCACAATTTCACGTCAATTCATTTATTTTGCACAACCAACCTCGCTTGAGCGAGGTGTGAGGCAAGGTGATCCCCTCTCCCCTTATCTCTTCGTTCTGGCCATTGAAACATTGGCGATTGCCATTAGACAAAATTCTGAAATAAAGGGAATCGTTATCGGAAAAGAAGAAACAAAGCTTCTGCAATATGCTGATGATACCACAGCGACTTTATCGGATAAAGATTCAGCTACAGCACTTTTCAAATTGCTAGACTTATTTAAAAGTGTTTCTGGTTTAATGATCAATTGCACAAAGACAGAAGGAATGTGGATTGGGTCCGCTAGGTACAGCAAATCGAAACCTTTTGGAATCAAGTGGCCAGATGAGCCGATAAAGGCACTTGGAGTGTATTTTACGTATGATATTAAGCTACTTCACGAAAAGAATTTCATAGAAAACTTAGATTCTATTAAAAAACTTATTAATCTCTGGTCGTCCAGAGGTCTTTCCATTTATGGTAAAGTGACAGTCATAAAATCTTTGCTAATTCCAAAATTTGTTTATGTCTCGTCTTTACTTCCGACCCCCAAGGAATTGGTAAAAGATTTAAACAGATTGTTATTTAAATTTCTATGGAAAGGTACGGATAAAGTCACCCGAGCGTCGACAATAAATGATTTTGAACATGGAGGCTTAAGAATGATTGATATTGATAGTATGATCGTATCTCTAAGATTAGCATGGTTAAAAAGAATATTTAATGAAAATGGTGGAACATGGAAAAGCTATCTAGGTTATCTCCTGGAACGCTCCGGTGGCTTATTCTTCATTAACTGTAATTATGATTTAAAAGATTATCCAAAATTTTCTCAATTCTATCATGAACTTCTGAGTTGGTGGGCACATTTTCGAAACACTTTTGATTCAAAACGTGATTGGTGTCATATAATTTTTTTATTATCATTGGAAAATTGTATCTATGGGACTGCAGGAGAGATCACGTGCACCCTGACTTACAGAGATTTAAGGTCAGACTGAAATTGAAGTATGAAATTGAACGTTTTATAAGTTTAAAAAATAAGAATTATATTTTTAAAAAGAAATGGATCTTTCCACCTTCTTTGTTATTCAACCAAGTATAAATGTAAGTATATGTATATATATATATATATTTTTTTTTTTTTTTTTTTTTTTTTTTTGGTTCTGGCGTAGTGTAATCTTGTATCCTTTTAGCGTTTTAGTTTTGTTTGACTAGTTATATGTATATATATTTTGCGTAATGTAATCTCGTTTCCTTTTAGCTTGTTAGTTTTGTTTCATTAGTAATTATTGTAACGCAAGTATTGTAGAATAGTGTAAATTGTCAATTGTAATGTTTTGTAATCTGAACTACTGTAATTATTGTAAAGCAGTTTTGTTTTGTTACAATAAACTATAAAGTTGAAAAAAAAAAAAAAAAAAAAAAAAAAAAAAAACAACCAACCTCGTACCCAGGGTTTTCGTCTCCTTTGACCAGCGGTCAGGAAACGAGCGACCCTGGATAGATCCGATTTGAAGTCCGAAAATATTGGACTTCCGGTTGAACTGCGCATGCTTAGGGTTCAACAACAACAACAACAACAACAATGTATTTATTTAAAGAAATATAAAGTTTACAATACTTCATGTCCTGCAAATAGCTATAATGCTAATCTAGGCAGGACAAGACTTTAATTTAGGCGTTATTAAATTACAAAAACAAAAGAGAATTACAAAGGCATACAGAAAGAAAACACCTTACATATAAATTCAAGTACAAGGGATTTTGTTATTTGAAAAAGACTAAAATTACGACTGGAAGTATATACAACATATCAGGTTAACTTCACAAAATATTCTATTAAATAATTAACATTCAAATAATTATCTTCATTACCTAGAACATTAAGGAGTAGTGATTTAATTTTTTTACGAAAATTAGAAACTTTAAGAGTCTTAACAGAAAGTGGAATAGAATTCCAAATAGACACACCAATTCTAGTAAAAGATTTTTCGTTTTTTCGGTTCTAGAGAATTTAACAGAGAAGCATTCTTTTGTAGATAATCGCGTATTATAATGATGTTTTGTATTGATTTTCGCAAACTTATCGAGAAGACTTTTAGGAGCTGTCTTAGCATGAACGTCATACATTAAATAGCTTAACTGTTGAAAAAACAAGGACTGCAAAGGAAGGCAGTTTGCTTCAATAAAAAAAGGGATTGCATGGTCTCTGGGTTTAGAAAAATAGATCAATCTTATAGCACGTTTTTGCAGAACAAGTATCTTATTGAGGTAGGTCTGTGGACAGTTGCCCCATGCACAGATACCATAATTTAAATAAGGAGAAATAAGTGTATGATATAAATTTAAAAGAAGATGCCGTGGAATGTAATGCCTCATTTTAGCAATTATTCCAACCGATCTACTAATTTTGTGACAGATAAAGTCAATATGATGCTTCCATGATAGTTCAGAATCAATCATTATGCCCAAATATTTAACAAAGTCCTTCATCTCTAGAGTTACTCGAGTATTTAAAGTTGGATTAAAAATCTTAATTTGAGGAATGAAAAGTTTTTTTTTTTGGCGCGGACGAAAAATTACGTAATTAGACTTTTTGACGTTGAGCGTTAATTTGTTAGCATTAAGCCATGCACTTACTTTCTCAAGTTCATTATTGACAGTTAGTTCAAGAGTACGTGAGTTGTCATTTGCATAAGTTAGACTTGTATCATCTGCGAATAGATGAAAAGTAAATTCCTTGGAAGATTTATGGATGTCATTAATATATAACAAAAATAACAAGGGTCCAAGTACAGAGCCTTGAGGCACTCCACATACGATCGTTTCATTTTCAGATATGCATTTCTCTATTTCAATCGACTGTCGGCGATCCGAAAGATATGATCTAAACCAAGAATTTATAACTCCTCTTATTCCATAGTGTTCAAGTTTAGTCAAAAGAATCTCATGGTTAACGGTATCAAATGCTTTCTTAAGATCTAAAAATATTCCACAAGAGTACTTTCTATTGTCCATATTAGAATGTATGGAGTTCACAATATCAAGAATCGCGTGCTGGGTACTATGTTTATTGCGAAAGCCATATTGTAAATCATAAAGAATATGATTCTTGTCTATAAACTTTATCAGCCTACGATATAAAATTTTCTCAAATAAACGATTATAGATTGATAACAAAGAAATTGGCCGATAGTTTTCAGGTAACGTCTCGTCTTCACCCTTATGCACTGGAATTACTTTTGTATATTTAAGTTTTGCAGGGTAAACCCCGGTTAGTACAGACTGGTTAAAAATTTTGGTTAACGGTATGGATATGACTGATTTAACAAGTTTTAACAGTTTAACAGGGGTAGAATAAAGCCCCAGGGCTTTATTGTATGGCAACAAGGTAATTTCTGTTTCAATTTCTTTCGGTACAATTGGATCAAAATAAAAACTGTTCCGCAAAGGTGGATCGAGATAATCAGAAAAATTAGTGTAAACTTCAGGAATATCGGTTGCAAGTTTCTGCCCTATTGACGAGAAGTATTTGTTGAGTGTGTTACCAATCGTTTTAGAATCATCTGATAAAACGCTATGCTCGTTAGAACGAATGAAGTTAATTCTTTTTGATTTCTTCCTTTTCTTCGTATCTCCTAATATTTCGTTAATACCTTTCCATGTCGATCGTATATTTTTTATGTTAGAGTCAAAAAACCTTTGATAGTGACGTTGTTTTCTCAATCCAATAAGGGTTGTTAACTTATTTCTATACATTTTATATTTCGGCCAGTTTGATTCAAAGAACAATTTATTCTTCACCTTTATAGATTTCCTTAGTCCAGCAGTTAGCCAAGGTTTAGTTAGCATTTTTAGTTTTCTCACTGAAACATCCCTGAGCGGTGCATGTTTATTAACTACATGATTTATGGTTTTATAAAAGTGAGAGAACGACTTATTTACGTCGCAATTACCAGAAACCTCTTCCCAATTTATTGCACTTAAGTTATTCATGAATTCATTAGCATTAAAGCTGGAATAATCCCTAAATTTAGTCTTTTTTGTACGTGGTAATTTTTGCTTGTTTACATTGACAATACAGACTTGCGAAAAATGATCGGTTGTGTCGGTGACGATATTGCCGCTAGAAACATTATTCGTCAGGTTATTTGTGAAGATGTTGTCAATTAAAGTCGCTGAGGACCCATACACTCGTGTTGGTTTATCAATTGTAGGAAGCATAGAAAAACTTTGCATACACTGAAACAGTGTCTGGCTGTATTTACAGTTTTCATATTTTAGCAAGTCTATATTAAAATCTCCCATGAGATATATATTGTTATTATGATTACTGAAATACTCGAGGGAGTCCGAAAGATAGTCAAGAAATTGATCTGCTTTATTATGTTGTCGGTAAACAATGCCACAGATATTTTTCTTGTGATTTGGTAGTAAAATTTCAATCCACAAAGCTTGATAAGAGAAATTGGTAGAGCGTTCTAAGACTCGATATTTATAGTTCTCATTCATAAAAAGACCAACACCCCCTGCAGACAACGGGCTTTTAACAAATTCAAAGCAATAGCCAGGTAGTTGTGGTATAAAATCAATAGATTCGCCTTCGCATAATCGCGTTTCTGTAACACCTAATACCGTGAAATTATATTTTACCTCACTGAGTACGTGACACTGAAAATGTTCAATATTTTTTCTTAAGCTTCTTATATTAGTGTGAAGAATAGAGAAATCGGATACGACATCCCTATTTGTGGTATTTTCAAACTTCACGGAGAAGCTATGAGGCGAATAGTAGCTCGAACGAATTTTATTTGTTGTCATTAAGTTAGCATCAGGATCAATCGTTTTGTCTACGGAATCGTTCTGAAAAAGGCCAAGATCATACAAACTATTAAATGAATAGACCGATTTCCTGGAGGCTAGATTAATGTACAGTAGAGCGTTATACTGCGGGTGGGCATTTTTCAGATCTTTACAGTTATAATATGGCAATTCCATCAACAGCAATTTGTTTTCTTTAGCGAGATTTTTCATCTCTTTGTGTGTCGCCATTACCAATAACTGTATCACATCATTAAGATTATGAACGAAAAAACAGTTAAGACACTTATCTCCTTAATCCTGAGTTGGATTACAGGCCAAGCTTTGCTTCAGGTTCAGCCCCGCGTAAGAGTTTGTAAGGGTTCTGTTTTACTTCCGTTTATTTGAATTGTTTGAATAAGCCAATCAGAATCGTCAACCTATCGAATATTTCGAGAGTCGCTCTTTCGTCAAGCCTGCGTAGTACGGAGCGAAGACTCGAGGGACGCGAACGTTGCACAACGTCAAGGTGACATTACCGGACGACTAAAATGTCATCGTAACACGTTTGACCTGTCCAGATCTTATCCACAAACAGATCACATAAACCCAACATAAATTAACTTTTAGTTAGTCCCAGGAATTTAGCACATCCAAGCGCGTTTCGGTCACGTCTTCAGCGACTTCCTCTACAAGACGGCAACTTGCATTTCCCAAGGGTACTCCTAACAGGGGATTCGACTGAATAACTCATGTAAGGACGATCATAAAACACATCAAGGACGGTGTCTCCTTCTGTTACTACGCATACGTTCTGCGCATCTAGGGATGACCCGAGATAATAGGGTTTCTTACATTCTCTTCCCTTTGCGCATGTCTAACGGGAATGATGACGTCATGCCGCTGTCATGCCCGTTAGACATGCGCAAAAGGGAAGAGCTCTAGCGTCAAGAATGACTTTGTTTAGGACGGTGCTCCTTTTGTTACTGCGCATAAGTTCTGTGCATTTCGGGATGACCCGAGATAACAGGGTTCTTAAGGACGGTGCCTCCTATTCTTACTGGGTATACGTTCTGTGCATCTCGGGATTACCCGAGGTAATAGGGTTTCTTACGGACGGTGCCTCCTTTTGTTACTGCGCATACGTTCTGCGCATCTCGGGGTGATCCTTGATAACAGGGTTTCGTAAGGACGGTGCCTCCTATTCTTACTGCGTATACGTTCTGTGCTTCTCGGGATTACCCGAGATAATAGGGTTTCTTAAGGATGCCGGGTGTTTCCCAAAACAAAGTAAGTTTGTGCGGTGTAAAGATATGCAGGAAAAGCCGGTCTTGGTAAGGGCTAGTGGAGCCCAGAAAGGAACTTGGGGGTAACCATGTAATTATCAAGGTTCCGAAAAAACAAAAATGTCAGATATTGTGCCTTATTTTGAAGCTTTTTTAAGATTATTGTTGCCTCATTATCTGCGAAAAATGCGAGGTTGCCCCCCAAATTTCTTTCCAGATTCAGATAGCCCCTGTAAAGATCTGCTTTCGCACATAGTCATAAAGTGTGCAAAAAATAACGTTAATTCTGCATTACGAGGCATCGTCCTCAACTTGAGGTAATATGAGTGACTCACTTGACTTGATCCATCGCAGACTGCTTAGTTGGAGGGTTCCCACTTTGCTTGTTTTTCTAAAACAGAAATATCAAAAGAATAACTACTTCCCATGAATAACCAGTCGAACAGTATAAGTAACTTGTAAGCAGTTGGAAAACTGAAATGTTCGACATCTCCGAAGTAAATTGAGTGTTTTCCTCACAGCCATGATTTTGTTGAAAAAAAGGCCTCGAAGACGACACGTGGTTAACGTTACTGGTAATGAAAACACACAAGAAGGAAAAGAATGGGCAAAATGTGAATTACAGTAAAATTGTTCATCGAGTGGAAACGAGCGAGCACATGGGAAAGGAAAATGCAGAGTCTGTAGTTACTCCAAAGTCGTTTCTATCAATCTTCGTAGATGCTATATTTCTCGTATAAACTAGCTATTTTTGCTTGAAGTTTCTTGCTCGAATGAGATTCTAAGAACTATTGACTGTGAAAGATAGATATTTAGTTTAGAACTCACATTTCAGTGTTAAAAATCGAATAAAATAAGTTGGGTATACGTCGAGGTAATTCCGAATGACTTCACTCTCAATTCGCCGGGAAGATCTCTCCGAAAAGTTACGGACTGTCTTACGCAGTCGATGACATAGAGGGTTCTGGCAATTATTGCCAGTAGCCACAAAAACGACACCATGATTTATTTCATACACATGGAGGTTTTGCGAATCCGAAAAATGTTTTCTGAATACAGTCAATAGACACAGCGGTGACGAATGGTAAATTCAACGCTGCATGGCTGTTAACATTGACCAATTTAAATAGATTTACATGGGATCAATCTCACATCGAGCTTTACAGGGAACTTGTGCCTTTTCGAATTGTCCACACCTACATCATAATGTACTCGGATACTAAATAGCCCCTACGAGACGACAAAACAAGATTTTCCTCCGCGAGTATAAAACTCCTTGACTTTTTTTAAAATAATAATATGAAACTGGCTTAGAACAGACGTAAGTTTTTTTAATTCTAACAAGACCTTCGCGAAAAAGACATCGAAAAAAAAAAAGAGAGAGGGAGAGAGGCTGAGGAAAAGCTTGTTGAAAAAACAAACTATGAGACACGAAGTGCTACACAAACATCGCAACATTTGTATTGTGAAAGACGTTGTAGACCAAACCAACGTCAAACTGAAATATTAAAAGAACACAGTGCATACCTGATGTAGTAGAATGTCAAACAGGATACTTGAACCTAAAAGACACAATGAGAGAGGCAGGCCTACATCATACAATGTTTCACTGATGCAACAATCACCGCACAATGGCTCAAACTCCAAAGTTGGAACTAAACGAACCCTCCACTCTTACAACAATTGACGTGAGACTGTAAAAAAATTAAGGTCTCAATTCCAAATTTTGTCGAGAAACGTGAAAATACCCTTAAGGTGTATAAAAAATCTGGACAACGTTATCAACTATTTTCGCTTTCAACAGAATTTCCCAGGCGCCGCCATTTTGGATTTCGTGACGTTACACGGTTGCAATTTTTGTCAGGAAACTGATCATCTTTCCTGTTCTGAAATAATTAGACAACGGTATCACGTCACAAAATCCAAAACGGAAGCGCGCAGGAAATTTTAGAAAAGTGAAATAAATAGGCGATAACAAACATCCTTTTTCCAATGAAATCTGAATGAAGACCGTATTCTTAACAAATTGACACCTACATGTACGTGCACGTATGGCAGAATCGCCAGAGGATAGCGTAGGGTTTGGTGGAAGAAGACCAATAACATTGTCAGTTTAGATTGATGACGAAAACACGAGTTGTGGACGAGTGGGGTTCGGTGCACTAAGTCCTAGAATGCACTCTACATTCTTTTTGTTCTGCTTGCAACTCTGTGCAACACGTTATTTGGCCACTAAGAAAACTTATTGAAGTAAAAAGCGTTCTCTGGTTAAAAATTAAAAACATAAGCTTTCGGCTATCAGTCTACAGACTGACTGATACCCGAAAACTTATGTTTTTAATTTATAACCAGAGAACGCTTTTTACTTCAATATGTCTTATCCTGGTTACAGCTCTATTTTTACTAAAAAAAACTTTCACACTGTTGAACTATCACTGACAAGCTACCAACTTTTAAGGCCATTTTGTAGATCGTACGCTTCGATTGAACTACCGACATCTTACGGGTTTGTAAATGTGAGCTCAAGTCAAGTCAAAAACACCATACACCACAAGAACGAAGAACTGGCTACTAGATTTATTTATTCTTTAATTGCTCTAAACTGGCATTGCTAGTCGTTACCAATACGAGCCAAGTTGAGAATTATGCGGCAACCTTAAATAGTGCATTGCGTTTTCCAATACTGTAAGAACAGACAGGTCAGTTTTAGACGAATGGAAAGCAAGCAGACACAGTGCAACAAACGTTGTGACCGTGCTCAACATTATCAATAAGCAGTTGATCACTCCAATATCTTTTTAAAATTACAATTTTAGCACTTAGAACTCAGTTATGCATGATTTTGCCTTTTACCTATGCTGAGCCAATGTTTAAGACCTTCATTAAAAATGGTACCTATTCGAAAACGACACCATGTTCAGTCTGTTCAAGACTCTAGAGGACCTCAAGACATTATAACCCTTGGGGTAGATAAGTAAGAGATGTGTAACCCGAGGCAAAGTACTGATTTTGCAGTGAGTATGTCGGTTTTACCTAAGCTGTGACCACAGACGGAATATTTGCCATTGAACATAGGATTCCTTCTCTTGAAGATTTCCAAGAGTCGTTTGATTTCTTCTCCAACCGTGTTTACAATGGTCTGTGAAAAAAACAGCAAAAAAGCACTTAACAGTTAAAATTACAATCAATGCAATTTTTACTTTAGAGAGTTTGACAACGGACAGAATTTAGGCCCGTTCCTACGCGTCATTTTGTTATTTCTGTAACGACATTGAAAATGGAGGTTGCATATAAAGATGGGCACTAACCGGGTATTCTAGTTACATTGTGAAGGAGAGCTGTTTCAAATAGAATGTTATAAATATGGTCACCCACAAGGCAATTTAATACAGGGTTTGACATGGCACAAATTCAACTGGATTGCAAACAAAGGTGGTTGCTTAAAAGGGAGTCTAATAATCATTCCAGTGCTTGATCAGATGAGACTGTCATAAAGCCTGTCACTTTCAAGGCAGTCACTTTCAAGGCGGTTTTAAAATCAATACAGAATACAGCTTACAAAATTAGCTGTGAGGGCCACCCATCTGCCTATTTTTATGGCGGTAGTGCAGGCAGACCAATCTATCTGTGTGAGGACCTACAGTAACAATGTGCTATTTGATGTCGTACATTTACTGGAATTTGCATCGGTTGATGTCACTTTGAGTCAAGTGATCAAGGAAAACGCTTGTACGGGTCCGCAAATGATCCCAGGACCGCAAATGATCCCGGACCGCAAATGATCCCGGACCGCAAATGATCCCCGTATTGCACCATGTTGGACCGCAAATGATCCCGAACAAAAAATACGGAATGGCATGGATGGTGAAATGGTATGGATAGGGAATTGGCATGAATTGCAATTATTTTAATCAAAGCCTTAAATCATGGCTCACAACTATCATCATCTGATTAATTTTAAAAAGGTAAACGTGGCCACACAATTTGTGCAACTGATGTGAAACAGTCAATCAGTGTTATCACACCAGGATCCAATCCTATCTCGTTTTTCCTTCCGTCTTTAGAGATCTTAGTGTTTGTTCTTATCTTTAGTAACTCCAAGAACGTTCACAAATGATACCAATGAAATAAGAACAAGACAGTTTAGCCATATTTTCCGAACGCGTGGGAGTCACAGCTCAGACGACGGTGACAAGTTTCGGATGATCTTTGACCCCTGCTCCGATTTCAACCACATCACCGCATTTCTCGCCTGCCACAGGCCAGTCGGCTGATCCCATGAATGTGATAAAGAAACACTTCTAATATTCTGGGTACAATTTTAAATGAGAGTGCTCAGTGAACAAAAGACTTTTATTTCAAAAGATAGCGAAATCAGCTGCGGAATTTTTCAGTTATTTCTTTACGGGTATGTGTGCATTTTAATTCTTCGTTGTATTTGTGATTATTCAATTGAATTATACTAGCCAGGGACCAGGCTCCGCAGTGGGGTTAAGGAGCGAAAAGAAGGAACGTGGCCAAAAAAAATCGGCGAGAGAAGCGAGCCGAGCGGGCGACTGGCGGCTCGCTTCGCTCGCCGATTTTTTTCCGCCACGATCCTTCTTTTTCGCTCCATTAAAATCCCACTGCGGAGCCTGTTTCCAGGCTAATTTATACATGCTCGATTTTCACTGAAATCGGGCACGTGCACCGAAGCGTTAATCATATAACCAACAGAAAATGAAATCTGATTAAGTGGATGTACAATACAATAAACAGAAGACATGAAGCGAAACTCGCAGTCCACGATCACAACAAGTGTCTTTGCCAAATCAATTACTGTACTATGCAGCCGGCGTCCTGAAATCAACAAACAGACAGAACGTCACGCAAGATCACAGATTTTCCACTAAAAACGAAAAAAATATATTAATGATAAAAATAAAAGGAACTATGGAATAATTCTCATAAAATGAAAAACATGTTTTGTTGTGTGTCATTTTTATATCAATCCATGCCATTCCTTATTTTTTGCTCGGGATCATTTGCGGTCCAATGTGGGGATCATTTGCGGTCCGGGATCATTTGCGGTCCTGGGATCATTTGCGGACCCGTACAAACGCTCCATGAAACACCCCGGGTCAGCTGTCACCGAAAAGTGATCTCTTTCGAACTAGTTTTTTAAATTTTCAACCGTTTGAGCTGAGACTTTGCACAATAATAGAACTTTGTATTCCCAACAATCGTATGCTTTAGGATTTTTGATTTTAATGGTTTTTGGCGCGAAAATGATGTCATAAGATTGACAGCAAAAAGTAGTTTTCGACTTATGGCGTAAAATACTAGAACTTTTAAAAGAACTTACAGAGATGAGCTCAAATGTGAAAAAAATATTTGTAAAGCTTAATTGGTTGAAAAGTTATTGAGCTGTGAATTTCGTATTTTTCGCCATTCTGTTACTATTTTTAGAAATTTGGTGATCTTTAGAATGTTATATCTTCTTAACCAAGTGAGATTTTCAAAAAAAAATTTCACATTTCAGTTCTTCTCTGAGTTGATAACCTGTTATGGCATAACTTAAAAGTTATATTTTACTGTCAGTCTTATGACGTCATTTTTGCGCCAAAAACCGTTAAAATCAAAAATTCAAAAACATACGATTGATGGGAATACAAAGTTCTATTATCATGCAAAGTCTCAGCTCAAACGGTTAACAATTGAAAAACTAGTTTGAAAGAGATCACTTTTTGATGACAGCTGACCCGCCGTGAAATTCGGGATTTTTCATCTTTTGATCCCAAACTATGATAAACTGCAAGCCACGGGCTCATGATAAAAGTGTTTGACAATATAAAAGAAAAATTAAATAATTAATAATTTATCTCAATAGCAACTAATTAAATTAAAAAATAATATCTATCTATAAAAATAAATCGGGTCAAAGGCAATTGCTGCATTGACAGCCGATAAAATTTAACTTAGTTAAAAGTCTCCGAAAGGATGATGCATTAGGTGCGTTTTTTACAGCAGATGGCAACTGGTTCCAGATGTGCGAGATCATGTACGCATATGAACCATGAAGGAATCTACTATTATATGAAGTTTGTACAACATTTAGGCCATTGCTTCTAAGATTATATGGTGTAACTCGGGGTTTGAATAAATTGGCTACATAGCCTGGACCATTCTCCTTGAAACATTTAAAAAATATCATTAAGGATTGTTCTATGCATCTATGTTCCAGGGTATTCATATCTGCCATCCTAAGAATTGATTCATAATCGGTACTATTCCCCATGTTCATTATAGTTCGTAGACTGTAATAGTTTGCATCTTCCAGTTTCAGATTATTCTACTTATGGCAGAATAATTACAGCATAGCACATTATAAGCACAAACTTGCTGAAAAAAAATGTCACAATCAAAGGCAAAGTGCAAGACTGCAAAGAGAGTTGCATTAGATTAAGTTCTTTTGAGAAAGTTGTATGTGATCTCAATAACAGTTGTAACTCACTTGACAATAAGTAGGACTAGTGTAAAACAAGATATCAAGCAGAGTGCTGTTTGTGAACTCTCGCAGCCGCTTTATGCTTCCTAAAGAGATGGAGTGAAGTCTTCTACAGAGAAAAAAAGACAACATCAAAAGTAAAATTCAGGTCCCATTTTGAAGCAATGTCACAATTTACATGCACTCTCAGCTGATACAGTAGAAAGTGACAGCTTTCTTCAGTAAGGAAGTGTCTTCAAAATGAAATCAGTCAGGTCAAAATAATTTTATCCTACATGTAGGTCAAAATGAAATTCCTTTGTATCCTAACCCTAATAAACATGGGTTATTGGCGAAGTGTTAGGTCAAGATGGCGGGATATTGGCCAAGTGGCAGGATATTGGCCAAGTTCTTTGTTTATGTGTTTATGGACTGAGACAAAGTTGAGATCCAGAAACACGCAAAAAAAAACAAGGCCAACATCCGGCAATCTTGACCAAACAAGCTTGGTCAATAAAGGATTTATTATAATTATGACTCAAAGGATGCTATAAAAAGACAGTAAAATGTGGGACCAATGGGCTATTCAGAGCAGTCAAGATGGCTCCATCTTGACCTCGTGGGTAGCCAATCACAGAAGGAGAATTGATTCAACTTGACTGCTGAAAGAGCCAGTCATGATTAGGGTTATAGAAGACAAAGTAATTTTATTTTGACATAGGTTAAAATCATTTTGACCTACAACATACATGTTACAGGTTACTTCTCACAGTTACACCAGACACCAGGTCACAACATGCCTGCTATTACACCTGATGAAGTTCATGTGCACCTTTCCTTCCCCACCCATGCCTACCTAAATTATTCATCAGTGTGTCTACACTAGTTGTTGCAAAAGAAGGGGTGGTGAATGGCATCTCACAATTTTAGTCCAATTTCAGAGATCACTTATTCTGAAATGTTTGCATAAAGCCATCTCACTGTCATGTTTTGTTTTTCTAGCCTAAAAATCTCTCAGGCTCACAGAAAAATAGTGGTCTTGCCTTCTTGCTCAAAGTGTTGTATTTACATACACCATCCATCACCCCTAAATGATGATAACCCAAAGCTGTTTCCACCTCTGTTTAAGGATCTTTATTTCCCAGTGAGACTAAAATTTTTAATATTTTGAGATTTGTAATAATTTGATTTCTTAGATGCACTTGCTTGTACCATAAAAAGAGTAATCCAGTACATCATAAAACACTTACTCATCTACCCCTGTGGAGTCATTATGAAGTCTTGAATGCCACTGCACAGGCAAAAACTCCACCCGTCCAATCGCACGACCCCTTGATAATTCCTCATGGTGATCCACCAACATCTGAAGACTGACTTTACGAAAGTCATCAACTGGAGTGGAGATTAAGATTAGAAAACAAAAAAGGCAATAAGATATTATCAGGAAAGACAATGCAGTTGGCTTGACCTGCATTTCAAATTACTGAAATTAAATCATTGCAGCATTACTTTTCTGGAAACAGAGAGTGGATGTACATGTAAAACCCTACATGTATGAGTCTGCTGTAGCTCAGTGGTAGAGCATCAAAATTAGTAATCAGAAGGTCATTGGTTTGACTCCCATTGGAAGAACTCTGAATTTTCCAAATATACACGTCTCATTTCCAGTCAGAATAATCTCACTTTTCATCAATCACCACACTTAAAATTCACTATCACATTTTTTACACTCTCATTTGTTTGAATTTGTTACAAGATATCCAGATGGCAAGATGAAATAGGAGTGGCACAGTACTTCGTATGAGTCAAACAGCATTGAATGTCAATATAATTGAAGGGCTGAGAGCATAAACTGCCTATGTGTGGTTTTAGGTCATTTTTCGATTTTGCTTGGAAATGAAACAAATTTTTGCATGTGACCTGCAGGCAATTCGATTAAAAAACATTGTCCAGTATTTTTAATCACTGATTTTTGTTTCATTTCTGAGCAAAATCGAAAAACTACCTAAAATTACAAATAGGCAGTTTATGCTCTCAGCCGTCCAATTTATGTGAACATGTTAGCAATGAAAATTGACCCAATTTTTCAAAGGCACACTTACCACATTCAATAATACTTCTAAAGTTCAAATCTGCAATAGGACCAATACCGTGGACAACGAAAATCAAGTGATCAATTTGAGCAGGTTCACCTAGATTTTAAACAAAATAAGAAAAAGGAGTAATTTAATTCACATAATTTCAAATTCAGAAACTGTATAGCAGCACAATAACTGAATCCAATTAACTTTGTTATTTTATCAGTGGTTACCGTGTGCCCAGGTTACCATTGCCACTTTAGCCTGTGTAGCTGGCAAATTTGTTGGGATTTTGTGCTGCATGATAAAGAAAATAAGCAGTGAAGCCATGAGAAGAATGGTGATGAGAATGAAGGAGAAACCTTCTTCCTACAGCTGTAGTCTCCAGTTTTCGAGCAGTTTTGCAGCTCATTTTTGTGGTTATGGGTAATTTGCTCTTTTGTGTATTGTGCACCACAAAATCCCAGCGAAACCCCCAGAGGCTATTGCCACCGGACAAAGTTTTCATTTTAGTTTTTGACAACTTCCTGATGGCTTCTATTTGACGTAACCAATGAATGAAAAGGCAAGAACCCAGACTGTGGAACTTGTCATGATTGTTTGTTTACAAGCTTCATAGACTATGTGATCACGCACCTTTACTACTCCACCTTCCACCAGATTCTTGCTTTCTCAATGGTTAGTTCAAACAGAAGCCAACAGAAATTTTTCAAAAAAAAAATGTCACAAAAACTGATTTGTATGAAGCCAATTTTACCACTCTCTCTTTCTTCTTTGTTGTTACGTCCCCTACTTCAAATTTTCTTGGAAGGGCTGATGCTACATCCTTGCTGTCACAAAAAGAACATTAATTTTTGGGAAGCAAGGATGGTGCAGTGGTGAGAGCACTCACCTTCTACCAATGTGGCCCAGGTTTGATTCCCGGACTTGATGTCATATGTGGGTTGAGTTAATTGTTAGTTCTCTTCTCAGCTCCGAAAGGTTTTTCTCCGGCAGGTACTCTAATACTTCTAAATTCCAATTTGATCCGGAATGCTCGAACCCACGGCTCAGGAGATTGGGCAACCACTCCTCACGCTATCGAGCTTAAATAAATTGATTTGATTTGATTTGATTTGATTTGATATTATTTGATTTGATTTGATTTGATTTGATTTGATTTGATTTGATTTGATTTGATTTGATTTGATTTGATCCCAAGCTTACCATCATCAATCTCGTCTTCAATATCTGCTATCCCTCGTCTCACAACCTTTGGTCTTGCTACAGTGTCCTCTCCACTCCAGTTTACAGACTCGTTATTTGGCACAAAATGCACCATGACATTGGCATTGTGCATCATGATGTACTCTCCACTTGACAGTTCAACTCTGCGAGGCCACTTGTTCTCACGAGATGCTGATAAAAACTCAGCCTGAGAAAAATGAAGTCAACATGTTTATATGCATGACCCTGGGAACAACGGAAGGGCTCCAAGCAAAAAGGCTGTACTGGTGACTCTTTGGCCTAAAGAATGCAATTTCTCTACAGATTGGTTGTTGCACTGGAAACATAGTCAAGTGTTTACCTTGCAGCCTGAAGGCTTGAATTTGACAAATAAGCTCACAACATTTGCCACAAATTCAAGAAACAGAAAAAAAGATCTTGTTCATGGCTGATTTCTTTTGTTTGGCTTCAAACAGAGATAAAAAGAAATTGTTCTAGCACCACTTCAGTTGACTCAGTAAGTTTCAGATTAAATTCATAATACTAAGATAATTCTTCAATGGAAATTCAGGCCCTCAAATCAAAAAATAAGTGTAGAACTATGTTTTTGGCAAGACAACCAATCTACCAAAGCAAAGTGACTTTAAAGGAATTTGGCATTCAAAGGCCAAATGACCTCTTGTGCCCTTTATGTACAGAGCTCTTTAATAACTACAGAACCAGACAGAGGGATTGCAGTATTACACACCTGTAATGTGCATGCAGTACACACAGTTTACACGGACCTTACACTCACTTTACACACAGTGTCCATGCATTACCATGTAGATAGAGTTGTATCAGCTTAATTGACACCCAGGGTTAAGGTACAAAGTCCAAAAGCAATGCAGAGGTACTGTACATAGCCTAACACAGTTTGTTGGTTCTATCCAGGTCGGTACAAAACGTGGACCCCCCCTTCTGGACCCCTTTCTGGACTCCCCCTTCTGGACCCCTTTTGGACCCCTATCTGGACCCCTTTTGGACCTCCTTCTGGACCCCCTTCTGGACCCCCTTCTGGACTCCTTTCTGGACCCCCTTCTGGATCTCCTTCTGGACCCCCTTCTGGAAACCGTTCTAGACCTCTTTCTGGACTCCTTCCAGATCATAGACTGTAAAAGTTACGAAATATAATCTAGCCATCATCTGTCACACAACCGACCTAGTAAGAGGTATGGGTTTATTCCTGATTTGACGTCACATTTAGTGATTTGAATTGCCGTAAGTCTTTGTAAACATGCATGCAAATCAGTTTGTGACGTCAAATCAGGAACATTCCCATGCCTCTTACAAGGTTGGTCGTGTCACAGATGATGGCTAGATTATATTTAGTAACTTTTACAGCCTACATGTATAAAGTCAAGAGCTCCTTCGGTCTTTTTCGCTTTTTCGCCATTTTGATTGCATCATCCTATGCTTTCGGGCTACCACCACTGACCAAAAATATCGTAAGCATCCACACACGCGTTTGTATCAGAGGTGAAAGTAGGTAACAAGATTTTTCTTACGAATTTTCCTTTCTTAGAAATGTCGAGATTGTACTAATGCGAAATAACAAAACTACTCTTGCTTACCTTCAACTCTGATAGAAACGTGTGTGGATGTTCACAATATTTTTTGTGCACAAAGAAATGGCACGCTAAAGAATTATCATTAAATGTTAAGCATTTTTTAGCCCTCAATTTATGATTTAAGCAAATGTTTGAGCAAAGACAATGTGAAGATAAGTTGAAGATCTCACAAGCTGTACCAGGTAATTATATTTTGGTTATATTGACGGGGATGGGAGGGGTGAGGGTGGTCCGGAAGGGGTCAAGAAAGGGGTCCAGAAGAAGGTCCAGATAGGGGTTTAGAAGGGGTCCAGAAGGGGGTCCAGAAGGGGGGTCCTTGTTTTGTACCGACCCGTTCTATCCAGTGTACATGTACCAGTATACATGTGCATGTAAGTGTACATCTGCATGATCTTCCATGGTTATATAATTTGAGACTAATAATTCAATTTTTAAAAACTGTCAAAATTTCTAAACAGTTAAAGGATGGTACACATAGCTTTCCTTCACCTTGGACTGCCATGTTGATACAGTGGTGGGGCTTGCATACCTTTACAATCCCAAAGAGCTATTAAAAATTTTTCTAGGCTCCTGGCAGGGCCTACCCAAGCATAGTAGTCATGGGGAAAGACCAGACAAAGAACAGTTCCTTGTACTCTAAGTGGACCAAACACCCACCCTTGTAAATTATTAGTCATGTAAACCAGTACCATGACAGAAATACGAAAAATGCATCCCACGCAACAAAGGACAAGATATTAATTATTTTAATGATAGAATAATGCTAATGATAACAATGATGATGGTGATGATGGTGGTAATGGATACGATGGTAATGATGATGATAAGTTATTTTTGGATTCTACATTTCCTCACCTAGAAAATGATGAAATACATGTACGTGTAATAATACAGCTATCCAGGATTTAGAAAGAAAATAAAACAGCCTTCATAGAGAAGATTTCTTGGAGGTCACCATTGAAGGTTGACAATAACCTTAAGGTTTACCGAAACAAACAAATATTATAAGTGCACACTGTACCTCAAGCCTAGCTGCCATGTCCTCCATATATGGCACAAGTTTGGATTCTCCATCTCCCTTATGAAACCAAGTGCACCTTCTCACTACTGACACACTCTCTTCCCAGTACAGAGGGTACCGCAGCCTCTTGTTGAGGTTTACATCATATCGTCCACCATCAGTGGGGACAATTCTGTCACCAGTCATTGATGGTGTTTTCAAAGCTTGTTCCAGACAATCAGAATCAATACAAGAGAATGGTAGCCACACAGAATGTCCTTTCAGGTAAAACCAGTGTGGCTGAACAGGTTCAACTATAACACTTGGGGTAACATTAGGTGGCGTTCCACCTTGTCCTTGATGAGAGGGTGAGTGATAATGTTGTGACATGGTTTGAAGAGCTGTAGAAGATAGACCTTGGGACTGAGTCGCACTTGATGTAGTTGGCGTGGTCTGAGGCCAGCCGGTAGACGCCTGGGGTGGAGTCTGGGGCCAACCAACAGCAGGCTGGGGAGGGGTCTGAGACCAACTTGTGGCAGGCTGAGGTGGGGTCTGGGGCAGAGTACTTGCAGGAACAGGAGTCTGGGATGAGTTAGTTGAAATCTGAGGTGGAGACTGGGGCCAACTGGTAGCTGGTGGGGAAAATGACTGAGGAGGACTAACTGATGCGCTGTAAGAAATCTGAGACTCTGTTCCCATAGTTGTTGAGGTCTGCAACGGTGAATTGGTAGGAGGAATCTGAGAACCAGAAAAGGCAGTTTGAGATTGATTGCCGGTGGCTGGTGTAAGGAAGTCATCATGACCAGATGATGGAGATGATGACATCGTAAAGAATGAAGCACTTTGACTCATTCCCTGTGTCACTGCCGATTCTTTTGCTGTTGACTGGAATGGTAATTGGGCCTGTTGTTGTGGAGTAGGTTGCTGACCAAGAAAACTGTCTACCTGACCATGATGGTCTGGACCTGCTGTCCCTGAATGAGAAAATATTCTTTTAAAAGCATGAATCATCATCATCATCACCACCATCATCATCATCATCATCATCATCACACCATTTTAATTATGAGCATAAACAGCCAATGAACAAGTTGCTTAGTGGTACATGTATGTAGGATGAGTGGAGCAAGCAACAAGGTGACAAAATTTTGTGAGCATAACATGGCTATGATCAGCTCACTCAATAACTTCTTTTGCCATGGGGTGCCCTCTGCAGTCCCACTCCACCCAATAACCCAATAAAGAGCCAGATCACAAGCTATGTTAATAAACAATAGTCCATTAAACCTTCCATTACTCAACTGCATAATTATATAGTAAAATCCCATAATGTTCTAAAAATTACACAAGTACTTAAGAAGAACCATGACAACTATCAAGATCTTCCAACTGTCACTGGAAATGCTGTACTTCAAACCCACCCTTTCAAAAAAGAATACTTACACATGTAGCAGTCAAATACTTTTTACATAGTTTTGGAAATTTTTACAAGAAAAACAATGTTGCATGAGTGACTATAATTATCACTACAACTGTACATTTATTGCACATTCTAAATTTCACCATTGGCATGTGCTCAAGTTGTTTCAAAAATGCCCATGAAAAAGTCTGCACAAAGAAATGAGTTTGAGAAGTCATTAAGTTGAAAAAAGTGGCACACCCTCACAAGCACTGCCAACAAAATAATTTAACGGTAATGGTAATGGTAATGGTAATAGATTTATATACCGTACATATCACAGTTTCATGGCAGTTTACAATTCTTCTCCAGGTGAGATCGGATGTCAGCCTGTAAAGGCGCTTCTGGCAGCCACTATCAGTCCATATTTGATTTCACCCACCCACCCACCCAACCCAATTAATGCACATGCAAGACACATGCAAGAGACATTTGGTCCACAGTAGTCCTTTGCTTTTGTACAAATGTTCGTTTACAGCCATTTTCAAAATCCTGACACAGGGGGCGCTTTCCATTTGAATGGAAAAACTAGGGAGAATTTTCTGTTAAAAGGGACAGGACAATAATTCCTCAATCAAAATAGAACAGGTCAAGCATGTTCCATTTACACTGTGTTACTCTTTAAGAGACTAGGTACTGACAAAAATAGCATCAAACTGTGTGTTCAATTCACTAAGGAGCATGGAACTAGAGGGACGCTGCAGATGGTACAGGATTTTTCAATCACTCCAGCAAAAACAAGAAAAGAGGAATACCTCATAAGGTATTCTTTTTTTTTATTTTCCAAACAATTCCCAGTAGGAAAGTCTGTTCCGTTTGATTTTCCACAGGAACATCCGGGTTTTCCATACAAAAGGAAAGCACCCGCGGTGACATGTGGTACAGTGTAGTTGGAAACATGACTCAACAGTTGCTAGTTTCCAGTCTCCCCCCAATATCATTGCCCAAACATTTTATAGAAAATTATTATTTTGTTACTACAGCGAGGGTATATTAAGACTATATATTAAGACCATTCAGTATTCTATAGACGACATTGACAAAAACTTTCTCCTCCAGGGAAGACTACATGATATACCACCCTAATTTGAGCTTATTTACTGGCTAAAGGTCATTTTAATGCATATCACGAAAAGAATTCAGTAGCAATTTGACGAGCTTGTAGCTGTGAATGGGCTGACTTTGTTTTCAACCATGTTACCTATAAAATTATTAAGCCTTGTAGAGGACGAGGATTCAACATGTAAAAGTGAAAGACGACCTTTCAGTATGGACTTCGAGATTATAAGCTTGTAGGCTTACATACCTCTACTCGCTGTCGGGGTGGCAGTGGGTTGAGGCCTCGAAGAAATTGAAGGAGATTCAGAAGCTGGCACGAGGGTTGGGCCGAAGTTCAAATTCCCACCAAAATTTGCCAACGAAATTCCCTGGAAAGGCGTTCGTTTTTGTCCCGAATCTAGGTTCTGTCTGTCCGCCATCTTGGAAAATGGACACGTCAGAACAATCCAGCAAGATCGCGGGCTCATACACGTCGCAGACTTCTTTGGGCTCGTCACGCATTCCTTGCCCACGAACGTCTGCTGGACTAAACTGCCACTTCCGTTCGTCGGCGGTTGGATTTGTTTTGAAGAAACCAATAACGAGCTGCGTAAGAAGGAAAATCGACACCCGATTCACGTGCATCGTCTGTGAAAATAATCCAGGGGTCGAAGTTCTACTTTCCATAAATTGGAAAACGAACTATGATTGGCTAACCGCCGCGAACGGAAGTGGTAGTTTAGTTCAGCAGACGTTGGTTGGCAAGGAACGCGTGACGAGCCCAAAGACGTCTGCGAAGGAGGCTACGTACCACTGCGTTCAAGATCGAAGGTCGTACGCTCGTACCACCTCCATCGATTGTTTGTTGCTTTTCATGAAGATGTGTCCAGTGACGAGTTTGCCCAGCTTTCGGTGTTCTTTCATAATTGCTGGATTAAACAGGGCCCGCGCAGCAAGTTTGCAGCTGGGGGGACTCACTTCGATCTAGATATTTGCGAGCTTGAGAAATGTTCCTGATGTGAAAAAAAGCTGGCTTGCAGATTTCACTTATAATATGCTTCTCAAAGTTCATTGTACTATCAAACACAACCCCGATGTTCCGCGCAGATGGAGTTGGGGAAACAGGCGAGTAGCCGACAGTCACAAATTCCAACGATGGCTGTGGACGATATCTTGAATGCAGAATCAAAAGCTCTGTCTTATCCTTATTCATCTTCAAGTTATTATACAGCATCCACAGGGTGTCCCGGGGCATGCTCCCCCAGAAAATTTTTAAATTAAAGTCCTCTTAAATGGCTGGAAATGCATTTAAAACTAACATGATGTGGTGAAACTTAAAAAGGTGACGACATTCTTCAATTTTTTGTAAGACATGTTTTGCTTAAATGTTATTTAATACCAACGGTTTTTCAAACATTTTGTAACTGACGATGATGTTTGCGACATCAAAACATGTCTTACAAACAACTAAAGGATGTCGTCATCTTTTTAAAAAGTACAGTTTACTTCCTCTTCTCTCGACCATTTGGTTCTTAACTGCGATTATTTTTTAGCATTACTTGCTTTTTACTGTTGAAAAGTGGGGGCCACTCCCAATGCGCAGTCCCTGTTAAATATCGATTTTTCTGAGATCTTTGAAAATATTCATGGCATGGCGTGGCATGAAGGTTGAAAGGTGCATATAAAGTAGTAAAACTGTCGAAAATAAAGCCGCCAACCTTAATTATTAGCTCCTGGGCTAGGATCACAACATCTTTAAAGGGAACCTCCACTCTTACAACAAATTCAAGCTGAATTGATGGAAATAATTACTAGATTTCAAATTTTGTTTTAAAACGTGGATATAACTTTTAAGTGTTCAAAAAAATGGATATCATCATCGCCCATTTTCGCTGTTAAGTTTCATGGGCGCCGCCATTTTGGATTTGATAATGCGTAATGATTGCCTGTTGTTTAACACAAAGGATTTTTTGCTTCATTTGCAAATTTTAAATCCAAGATTAGCGCAATGTAGACACAGAATACATAACACATTATAATCTCTCTCTGCTCGTTTCTTCAGCTGGCAATATTTTTTCGTTAATAGACGTGTCAGTTTTCGCTGCTCCCTTCTATCTGGTTCGAACGCAAGTTTTTCGCCACTTGGCTTCCTCAGCGTAAGTTGACGTAAGATGTTGTTTTCTTTGCGATGTACGCACGCGCAATTATGATAAACGATATGACTGCAATTTTTTGTAATGCCTTTCTCGCAACTCGCCTGAACTTGGAATTTCCTTTGATAGTTTAGCAAAATTAAGTCTCTGCATGAAAGTTGGCATTTTCAATCTTGCATTAACTTACATCCTCACCCGAATAAGGCTTAAGAATTCCAATAATAAAAATAAGCGCGCGCCCGAGTATTTATCACATAGGGAGCGCGCAACGACCTGTAAATGATTTTGCCGTTCACTGGTATGTGTCAAGAGGTTAGCTGGGAAACTTTCCATTCCCCACGAAAGCAAGATGAATGCAAAATATTCAAAGAGCATCCAACCGCCACAAATTAATAGAAACAGTAGTGCCAGAACAGGCATAATGTGCCATGAAACGAATCACGCGTACAAACGGTCTAATCCGAGATGGTGTCATTCCCGGTGTCATCAAAAGTCAACGGAATTATTCTACGTACACGGTACTATTTTAAGCCATAAACGCCTCAAACATTTATGAATTGCTTGCAGTTCCAAGGGAAAATGGAACTGAAAGATAGTCAATCCGACGGGATTTTGCAGACCGTTGAAAGCGAACAAGGATATCCGGTATGTCAAAAATAGATATTCGTAAACCAAAAGGTTCAAAAATAGATCCCGTTTGTAAAACCAGTAAGTATGATAACCGGCGATGGCAGTGCGCTTTCTGCAAATATCGCTGCAATTTGCAGTCAGCGGGCGCGAGATAACGCCAGCTTAAACGACTTTAGCCTATAATCAAAGGGGCTCTTGGAGTTTTTCTTCGTTTATTTCGTCATTGTTAGCCCTAAGTTTGGCTGTGGAAGCGACTTACGGCTAGCGCTTAGAAAATACTTTTCACGGAAGCGTGGGTGGGTATGCGCCATTCGGCTTTGTAGTTTACAAAGGCAGGCTCTATTCAAGAAATAAAAAAGGTATCATTATCGTGATAGTATTACTAGTGTCACAATAGTATCATTATGGTCTTAAACTATTTTCAATACCATCACAATACTAAAAATGATCGTGATAGAGTCAGCTGAAGACTCTAAATCGTGATCAGTAAACTTCTTATCTCACACGTAAATTGATTATCACGGTGCCATTGATTGATTGATTGATTGATTGGTCTGGTTTATTGATTCATTGATTGATTAATTCATTGATTGATTGACAGCCCTTATTGATTGAATGCCCAAGTAGACACTCAGAAGATAGCAACACACCAACCTGTCGGATCTGTCAAATATCCGGGAACTCTGAGGGCAATAATGCAGGGGAGCTCCTTGTTAGTCCCTGTGATTGCAGGGGTAGCCTTGGCTTTGTACACAAGGCTTGCATGGAGAAATGGCTGAGTGTGCGTAATCAGGACACCTGTGAGTTATGTCATTTCAGGTTTGCGACCCAGAGGAGGTTTAAATCACTAAACGAGGTAAGTATGCTTCCAGAAAATTTGGTTTATCAACGGAGTTGATAATGTAAATTGACCACCGTACAGGGATTCGATTAGCTGACGTTTCGAGCGTTAGCCTTCGTCGGAGCGAATCGAAGAATTTTGGGTTGTGTATGGTTTATAAACAGAAAATGGAGCTACGCTATTGGTGGTAACATGGTAACGTGAAAAAACGGAATAAATTAATTGAATGAAAAGCGCTCGTTGATACCGTGGGGATTAAGAGTGCCGATGTGAAAGATCAACTTTTCCTCGAGATTTTAACGGCTTTCCGTGGTACCTTGATGTAGGGAAAGGCCGGAGATCGACATGTGTTGTTTGGAATGGCTAGGGAGATTAAAATGCCGAGCGACCGGTTGGATGCATCTTTGTCATCTTTCTCAACATCACGTAGATGTTCTCGGAATCGGTCACCTAGTCGTCTTCCTGTTTCGCCGGTGTATAAATTTTTGCATAATGTACAGGTTATGCAACAGATAACATTTGCGGAGGTGCACGTGAAACGATCAGTGATCTTAACAGATCGCTTAGGGCCCGATATTTTGCTAGTGTTTATAGTGCTAGTGTTTTGAATGAAAGAACGTCAAGTTTTGCATCGCGATCGCGCGCATTTAAAAGTGCCAGGTTGTTCAGTTGTTTTGAATTGCGTTTGAATGAAATCAGTGGTGGTTGCGAAAAGATTCTACCAGTTTCTGAAGTTATTAAGAAGTCGGGAGTCGAGTTTGGGTGTGACACCACAGAAAAATTATTCCTTCCATTTTTTTCTCACCACGCTCAAAATATGCCAGCTCACTTCCACTGATTGCGAATATTCACCTATCGACATTCATCTCAGTAGCAGTATACAGGACGTTTGTCACATAGAACTAGTTTAATGAGCCAGCTCCCCGGAGGGGAGGGGGGGAGTGGGGCACTCCCTATAATAGCCTATACGAGAAGGCTCCGCCAGAAAGGGGTAGCTTTTTCACGCTTCAGGTGCATGAAAGGGTAGGGATTTCACCAGTCGCAGTATATGAAAGGGTAGGAAAATCTGTCATTTAGGTATTTAAAAGGGCTTCATTAAAATATTTCGAACACACGTACCTAATTACTGTACTGTTCCAAGGGAAGGTATAGGAAAGGGGTAATATTTGTCAATAGAAGGTATACGAAAGGGGTACCTTTTCTGTCAAAAATGGTATGTAAACGGGTAAGGGGTCCGACCTCGGAGTGGAAACTCCCCGTATTAAATTTTTTAAGTACCCCCCCCCCTCCGGGCAGCTCCCACGAGTCTCCTGGTAGCTCAGTGGAAGGAAAAGCAATCAAAAAACGTGAGCGCAAGGTTGCGAGTTTAAACCCCAGTCCGGACCAATAACCAAGATCTTAAAAATAACTGGTAAGATCATGCGGGCTGTGTGCTCACATCTGCTGCAGTTCAGATGATCGTGTCACTGAGCAGCGATGTTAACTGAGTCGTTGGCTTTAATTTTGTGTCTCCTTCACCTGCACGCTTCAAACTAGAAGGAGACGTAAAATAACCCGCACACTGGTCGAAAAGAGTCGGGAGCGTTGTTCCCAGTGCTGTGGTCTGCCCTTGCACACATGTCGGGGTTAGGTGGAGACTGGGCGATGGACTGATCACCTGTCGCCAAAAGCCTCTGCTGGTCACGAAAACCTCTTAGGAGGACCTGTGCGCCACTTGGCGTGGAGGACTAATGATGATGATTATACATGTCGAACGTCGATTATCCGGACTCGTGGGGACTGAGCTGCACAGTCCGGATAATCGAGAGTCGGATAATCTAAAATATGAATATTAATGTACCCCAAACTAAAACTGAATGACTGAACAAGTGGAGCGTGAATATTTCACTTAGAAACAAAGAACACCTGAGCAAATTCGAACTCAGTGAAATACGTTGCAGTAGTACAGCGCACGTGAGCTCAAAACGCGTACAGATTTGTGTTGTGAAGCGGAACAAATTCAGTTTGGACCGGAATTTTATTACTTAATTTGAAGGGAAAAAGTTTTGCTGCGGAACTTAAATATGGCTAATTAATATTCATGAAAAACTGGGACCAGCTAAGCAAGTCCAGATCATCGAAAAATCCGAATAATCGAGGTCCGGATAATCGAGGTTTGACTGTATTCAGAAATGAATCCAGTGAAATAAAATTATAATTGTAATGTTATCACATTTCAGCTACAGTTTCGACATGCCCTGGGAATACTGAACAGTGATGAAAAAGGAATCCTCGTCCTGGGAATTGTCAACTTCCTTCTCTTACTGCTAGAGATTCCTTTTCTCTACTACGTAGGTAAAGTCAATAGCAGATACTTCCTCGACAAATCAAACGAAAACCACGCGAATGAGGAAGCAGGTTCTGTGGTTCACAGCATTCTTCTGGTACTGCTGTTTATTTTTACGCTGGTTTTGTTTGCGTCCTCTCTCATCTTCACTGTGTTTGGATTCAAGGTGTTTCGGAAGCTGATAAGACTGAGCAGAGAAGTTGTACTTATCATTCCCATGAAGCCACTCGATTAGAGTTTGGAGGGGATCGTGTAACCATGGTATCCAAGAGATCAGACACAAATATTAGCTGCGGGGTCGCAACTAGCATCACTGTCCGTTCTTGTTTTCAGAGTCTTTTGCTTTTAATTCTTTTTTATTAATGTTTTTTCCTGTTTGGGTTTACATGTTTTTTTTTCTTTTGGACATCAAAATGATCAATAATTTGCAAAATGTTAACAAAATAATTTACTTCTTGTGACAATTGAAAACCCACAAGTCATGTCCAGAGAAATACACTGAATTTGATCGTTCAAAACACTGTTCTCACTAGCTTTGCAATTGTGTTTCCAAATGTTCCTGGACTTTCATTTTCTACTTCGGCAAACCGTTGGCAGATTTAGCAAAGACAACGGAAGATTGAGCAACCGTTACTTAATTTCCCGTTCTGCCTTTGGTCAAGTCGGTTTTTGGACCAGGGCGCGGCGTTGTCAATGTCGTCACATTGTTTTTGCTAAATCTTCCAAGTGAAGCTGCGTAGTGAGTTCAGGAAGACGCAGCAACAAGTTAACGGAGAGGTTTTTCACCAGAAAACAAAGCTTGAATCTGAAAAGCCGCTATGATGGTTAGCTAGATGACTGGAGAGAAAACTGACAGGCAAAAAGAAACACATCGCTAAAAATAACCCTGTGGCCTTTTTCTCTAACGATTATCCACTGTTCGAAGCATGCTGGACCTCTAGCTCTTGCTCTCAAATCATCACGCGCACGATATATAAGTAAACGATTATTTGATTCGGTAAAGAAGAGGCGATGTTAATGATGTGTGGGACCGTGTGAGGTTCGTCAAAAGGCAGGGTTTCAATCAAAACCTGAATGCAACACGATAAGAAACAACACAATTTTTTCAATAGCTCGATCACAAGTGATTGACAATTAGATCTGTGCCTCCACGTGATCGCAAAGGGGTGCTGAATGCACAAAACAATCACCAACGTTTACGTCCCGTAGTCTTTGTTATCTTTCATCACTGGTGTTCCCAATCAGTATCACTGACTTACTGAATAATAAAGTTTTTTTATTCGTCTTTTATTTTTTCATTTCTTTAATAATTTTACATACATCTCCTTTTACCACAAAAGGTCGAGAACATGCCTCACCGTTAGGCGGTTTGACTTGCATGCTCGAGGAATAGGCTACACCTCTTGAGCTGTAAAAGAAATTTCTCATAGTCAGGCCCTCATAGATTTAAACTAACACAACCACTATACAATGCAGTTTCTGCATGTGTTTGCGCTACCACGTTTAACCGAAACTTGGTGCATGCTATATATAAGTTTTAGTAGTTATTGATGGGCTTTTCTTGAGTTTGTTCCACTAAGTAGGCCTGAATCTGGCGGCTGACTAATCAACTACCTTTTGGGATCGTTCTTAAGGTTACATTTTTCCTTTGAGCGAATGTCAGTTGAGTGTCCAAAGTAATTCTTGTTTGTTCTGCTTTTCCTTTACCTTGCGCAGTGATTGGTTAGCAAAACTCGCGCCACTCAGTTCTCGACCAATCAGAAGCAAAAACCTAAACCAATCATGACTTGCATGTACGCGCACATTTTCCCGCGCTTGGCGTTGGCTGCATGTAATTGCTTCGAATTCTTATTGGCTTATCGCACTGTTTGCATCTGTTGTGATTGGTCAGAGTAATTACCTTGGTTTTGATTTTACGACACTCCAGTTGAAAAGCGTTCTACTTTCATTAACTGCGTATCACTAGCCACAGGAAAGTGGTACAATCTTTCATTGGGAGAGGAAGTACACGGGCAAAGCTTTTGTCGCAAACTGTTGTGGACTCCTCGAAAGTCTGGCAAAGCTAAATAAAGTAACTAACCTGGAACCAGTTTCCATTCTCACCTCGCTTTGTAAACCGTTACCATGCAAGCAAATCGCTAAACGAAAATTAAAAACCAATTTTAGCAAGCGGTGACATAAAAGAATAAGATTGATGCTGATAATTTCTTGATCGTAGGATGAAACTGGACGTTCCCAAGTTATCAAAACTTAAAAAAACTCAATAATAATTCATGAAGGAAATACAAAAGAAATTAATTTTTAATGAGTGTCGTTATATCTGATAAAGACACGGCTAAATTTACATTTGGTTTGCTAGGCCAAAATAACCCAGAATCTAAATTTTAGTGTAAAAATGGATAGATGTACAGTAAACAGGTATTTTTTTAAGCCGTTCAATAAATTCGCAATTCGCGTTTTATCACTAAGTCCTAAAACACTACTCGGCTGCGTCTGGTGTTCTAAACTTGATAAAATACTCCTGCTCATTTATTAAACATTACCTAAAACTTTGTACTTAAAATGTTTATAAAAATATTTCCATCAACAAACTGAAACAAATAATAGTAATTGTCTGTGGCAGATGCCTCGTGCTTCGTACAAAAAAGTCGTCAAAAATCACCAAAAGTCACTTGACCCGTTGCTGATATCTCTCTTAAAAGGAAATTTCTTCGTGAAAACTTCGTCCCCGAAATCTCCTGTAATAAACATTACTGTAAAGTCCTCCTGGGCTTCCTGTGGCTAAAAGCACCCCGTATAATGATCCATCTGGCCGAAGAGCTATGGCCAGTCCAATCAGACGGCTTGATTTTAGTTCCTTGAGAGACGCCCTGGTAGAACGGT
>JAEMWC010000052.1:1232500-1237500 GCA_016490735.1 Pachyseris speciosa | reverse complement strand
AAGCAGCCAATTAACCCACAAATAAAGGCTGTTAAGAACCAATCATATTCGAGCACTTTGTCATTGACACAATCAGTCAACGCACGAAACTTTGGCATGGATCAATTTTCACTCGCTTGTTGTTGATTTGCACTAAAAGATGCGAAAGACAATTCGCAGAGAGTTGGCGTGATGTTCCCCAAGGATTTTTGCCGACAAAACGATATTTAGATTTAGATTTAGAAAAGAGAGCAGGTATGGAGCAGGGATGGCGCAGTGGTGAAAGCACTCGCCTCCCACCAGTGTGGCCCGGGTTCGATTCCCGGACTCGACGTCATATGTAGGTTGAGTTTATTGCTGGTTCTCTCCTCTGCTCCTAGAGGGTTTTCTCCGGGTACTCCAGTTTTCCCCTCTCCCCAAAATCCAACACTTCTAAATTCCAATTTGATCCGGAATGCTCGAACCCACGGTTTGCTATTGGTTCTCTTCTCTGCTCCGAGAGATTTTTCTCCGGGTACTCCGGTTTTCCCCTCTCCTCAAAAAAAAACCCAACACTTCTAAATTCCAATCGATCCGGAATGCTCGAACGTTTAATACATGAGCCCCCGGCACGGGAGATTGGGCAACCAGCCTCACGCTATCGAGCTTAAGTAAATTGAATTGAAGTGATAGCAAGTGTAAGCTATGGTATGAAAAATGGTATATTTTGGTCGAGCTATATATTATAGGGGTACATTCAGGGACTACCGGCCATCTAGAGTCTGAAAAGATGTCACCGACCACATTTTTGTCAAAAAAAAATCCAGCAGTTAATATTCGGAATGTTTTTTTTTTTTTTTCGCTACATAAATTGCGTACATATCTGCGATTGTCTTTCTCATCCTATTGATGACCCGCATTTCAATAGACAATATCCGGATTCTCGGTAATGAACTGGATCTAGCATGAAGTGGAGGCTCATGCGGGGGAATCTTTTCATATGTAAATATATTTCCCCGCATGAGCCTCCACTTCATGCTAGATCCAGGGAATACGAATATTGTCTATTCTCATCCGTCCGTAGGACTCACCAGTGCTCCCCTCTTTCTTAGCGTTTGTCGCTTTTGTGGCCTCAGCTCCCCAGTCAAAGGGCTCAGCGTCAAATTGTTGGTCCAATGGACTACTGAACCACGTGTTCGGGAGAGAAGGCAGAAATCCCATGCGAAGAGCAAAAAGCACAAACCCAAGAAGAACGCAGAGAAGCGAAAGGAGTTTTATTAGAGGCACAACGCAGTTTTCCTGAAACAAAGAACACTTGATTACATAGTACCTAACACGGCAAGAAGTGACAAGTTTGTCTTCATAGCGACGGCACGGAATCTGGTTCGCAGGCTTTCATTCTGTCTGTCTAGGGCGGAGGGTGAGAGGTTAGTCATTGGAGACGATTCGCCGTATCGTCTTTAATCTTGTACCCAGATCTCCTAAGATGCACGTTAGCATCAGTGGGATCTGGACACAAGAAACCTATTTTTTCGCGTTTTCTAGCCGCATTTTCAACGCCCTCTCATATCGCGGCCTGTCTAAAATTGAACGAGCTTTAACGGGCTACATGTCCTGTTTCGTTCCGAGAATACACTGATATGCTCTTTTGATTTAAAGAATTCCCACCTTTGTTGACTCATGATAAAAAAAAAAACCTTCAAAGCTTCAAGGTCGATTAAAAAGCACTATGGAAAAATCAAAGACAAACACTCAAAATGAAGGTTTGTACTGTACTGACCCCACTTCTCTTTTCAACAGCTGTTTCTTGAGCGACGTAAAATGCAATAATGTCCTCGTCTGGACTGCTCCATTTGTCTCTCAACTCCACATTCACTTCCGCCATTTCAGGTCGTCCCGTAACTACGTTATGTTTCACCGTGAGTCTTTGTATGGCTTAACGCAATCATTCTAAAACAGTAGATGAACAATCATAAGCTCTAGTCACACAATCCCTCCAATTCTACTGGAGATTTTCAGAAGTGTAACCTCAGTGTCTATCGCCTTTTGGCCCTTTGTAGAACTAAATTTTCGAGTTTAGCCCTCCTTGATATGAAGTTCGCCTAGCCCAGCAGGGGCAAAGTACTTCATTGAGCCCCACATGAGTTGTTGGCTCCACATATTTCAAAACTATATTTATGGGTGTTCGCTAACATTCTGGCAGGCTGGCAGCAACTTATTTCGCGTCTCTATGAGTACGGTGACTCAACCGGGTAATTCAGGAGCACGTCTAACTAACACGTCACATCTAGTCAAGATGCGAGCAAATTAATGCAAAACTCAAGCTGGCGACTGTCAACCACCCCATCTCGTACCCAGCTCTCCTACTGTCAGACAGAGGAGTCACCTCTGGGTACAAGATAACCCCAAGTTTTGATGACGGTGTAACATGATATAATCAAAAATTTCAGTAATCATCCAGCCCCTCGGTTGGCTTAGTTAACTATTCTCGTGAAAAAAGAGAAAAGAAAATAGCAGAGCACCTCGATCGCAGGTTATGAATTAGCGTTATAACTACAAAAGCAATTCGGCTGAAATTTGCGAACGGACTGTCAACCGGATTCTTATCTGAAATAGCGGTTGCAATCAAAATGAAATTTAAAGTATAAAGCCGGTTCTTGAACGAAATGAGCCCTCTGAACCGCTATATATTGTTTGGTATTAACAAGATTAGGCTACACTTTTTTACCTGTTTTGAAAAACAAACGAAACAAAATTATAGCAATTTATTGCAGTCTTAATAATTTAATTATGAGCGACAAAACTTGACGGGGATTTCTATTTCAACACAAAATTTTAAACGGTGTGGTTCTTCTTTGATTGTTTGGTAGGTGCAAATGATTTCTGTTTTATGTTTTCTGCAATCTTGATATGAAGGCAAAATTCGTTTGTTCAGTGGCAGTAGTTAATATGATATGCAAGAATAACTATAGCCTCGATAACAACGTGGTTTTGAATTCTGGGATTGAGTTCATTTTCTAAAAATAAACTGCAGAGATTTTCTAATAACGAACTCAATCGCGTAAGTTACTCTTACACTGCCGCAGTAATGTTATAAACTGCACAAGAAATACGAAATCTTTACTAGTCTGTCGCTAGCAGACTTTCTAAAAAGTTGAATAAATAAAGTTGAAACACTTTCGCGAGTCTGTATTCTTCGCTGGTAACGTGTGTCAAGACTTCCTTAGCTGAAAATCAAACCCGAAAAGCCTTACCTTTCACTTATCCCCAAGAGAACAACTAAGAAGTCAAGTTTAAACAGTTCAATTTCTCCATCTATGTTTCGTGTCGTCTTTCACTTTTAACAGAGCGCTCGCTTTTTTGTTCTACTAAAAACGCTAACATGCTACCTGCTTTGAAGTCATCAGCCGTCACACCATGTGGCCTTAATTATTCAAGCTATTGTATACCTTCTGGTAGCAGTCACTTCAACTGGTCAAAAATGGGCTACCGAGAAACCACGTGACATGTGGTTCACTCGGCGTCTCGGACTGGTTACTAGTCACTTTGAGCAAGGTACAGAGAATATTGAGCGCTCCATTTGCATGGAAAACACCGGTTGTTTCCATGGGAAATCAAATGGAATGGTCCTTACCATTAGCTATTTTGCGCAAATAACATCCCGGGGCATTCCTCATTTCTTCTGTTTTCAGGAATTAACGTGCTATCACCTTCCCATTTCCTTCGACACACGAATACCGTTGTAACCACTATTTCGCAAAAAAGGTCAGCTCGTCAAATGGTACAAACTTGTCCCCGTTCCTTTATGCGGTTGAAAAATTCACTGTTCTTATTTGGCGGATTCTTACCGAGTTTCCCATGCAAATAAAAAGCACTACACTCCTTGAAACTGGTTTTTAACTTGCAATCACATACATAACCCTTAATCTAACACCAACTTCAATCCTAATCTTAACTCTGGCGTGCGTTTCTCAAAACATTTCGGGCCTAAGGACTATTTTTCAAGTCGGTTTTCTTGCGATTTGTACTAGCATTTTGGGCTAACTAGCTCAAGGTATATCTCAATTATACTGTGTGCTTTCTTACAAGATGTGGCGGCTTTCTTACAAATATTCAGTAGATATATTTCTGGTAACAAAACGAGTCGACGTAAAATAACTTTTCGGGCCGATTTTGAGAAACGCACGCATGGACGTTCAAAATAGGTGCATCTGGGACCAAAAGCAACTTTTTCGGTCAGTTCTCGTTCCCATGGCATTCTTCTCCGTCACTTTCAGTCGCCAAACTCTTGCCTGTCGGGTTATTTAAATCACATCGCTTTAAAGTTAATTAACGAGAGAACAAATAAATTAATGCCTGACATTTAAACTAACCCGAATTTAACGTCTCGGCAACGAAGAATTTGTTGTTCCTTGAAAGAACTGCAACCCTATCATCTCCGTTTGTCGAACCAACAACAGGTGACCTGTCTCTCCATTAAAGGGCCTTTGACATAAGGGCGTTTCCCTTTCAGGCGAGGAAATACTTTGCTCAATATATGATACCTTTCACGTACATGAATTGCTTTTCGATCACGAATGAGATAGGACCAAGTAAATTTTTGAAAGAAAGGATGAGCCAAAAATGACTTATCGCTAATTTTATCGCAAGACAGAAGAGAAGGAGTCGGCCCGAGTTGGTTTTTGGTTTCACTTTAATCATTCGCCGCCTAAGAACATTTATCATGATAGTTTCTGCGTCCTAAGATGGCCGTTATAAAGAAAATGTGGCCTCTATTTTCGGCTCACAATGAAGAAAAAACCACCGTCCTAAAAAGTGAAATGGTAAGAGCACTGCACATTTGAATGGAATTTTCGGTGGAATTTTTTTTTTTTTGAACAAATGGAACTGCACTAATTTCGCACCAAGTAAACGGAACGGATTGAACCGTATCATTTGATCCGAAGTTCGGATGCCGCTGGGCCGGACTCTGGGTAAGCAAAGGAGTTTCACCGTTTTCACCGTGCTGGGCTGTTGAGCAATCCAGCGACAGCGTTGTGAGC
>JAEMWC010000052.1:1192500-1230000 GCA_016490735.1 Pachyseris speciosa | reverse complement strand
CTGCTCACAGCACTCCACTGAAGTAAGTTCTCGTTGACACATCTAATTCCGTCCTTCCTGGTCCAACTTCCCCCGGGGTAGGGGCAGCCCAAAAGCACCGGGTATTTGAGGGGGGTTGCTCACGGCACTCCGCTGAAGTAAGTTCTTATCTGCAGCCCTGGCGCGTTTCTCAAACTTGAGAAGCAATCTTTGTTCCTTTCTCCTCTTCTTGATCTCCTGAACCCACTTGTACTCGCCGGCAGGTTGGCCCCGCACCATTCTAATAAACTGCGGGTTCTTTTTCCGGGTACCCTCGTATCGTTCAGTACCAGTGTGTCCTTGATATCTCACACCGCGTGGACCTTACAATACACAACCACACACAAAAATCAAGATTGAGTGATATGTAACTCTTACACTGTTAGAGTTGTAATGACTCTCTTTCGCGAGCGATGCCAATTGCAAAATCTCAATCAAAGGGGATCAAAACTTGTGCAGTTTATAAAGATTTGCTGTGTGAATAATGAGAAATAACATCTAAGAATTATGGCCTATTCAGGAAAACGTCAAATATAAAATAAAATAAATTTTGTCTTCAGATTTGACGTCTCGATCTATTATTCAAGTTCTACCTAATTTTAATGTGCCTTTTCCACTCTTTAAACTGTGACACTGATTTCAATTCCTCGGTTCTCTTATCTCAAGTCCAGTCCCATTTCAATTTTATTTTCCTGTACACTACCCCATGTACGTAACACGGTGTCACCCCCACCCCCTACTCCATTCATGATCACCAAGGAATTCGAACTCACCTTTCTTAGTGACTATACCAGGTAGCAAAGCCGGTTCCCTCGTGTCGAGTCCAATCCCATCAGGCGTATGTGCCCTGATTGACACCAGTGACCCACTCCCTGCAGTGACAGCCACCCAACCTATATTGGACAACACCACGTCAGCAGCACAGGTATCCCAGCCAAGTCCTCTGATGGTGAAGTCTTGTGATTTGAATGGTGGAAATGTGTCCATGCGTTCTCCACCACCACATGGTATCTGTAGGTCACACAAAAACACTCACAGTTCAGCAGTAAATAGAGTGCTAAAATGATGACGTCGCAGATACTAAATTTGTGAAATTATGGGATTAATTGAAGGGCTGGGGGCATAAACTGCCTATGTAGAGTTTCAGGTGGTTTTTTTGCATACGTTATTTCTTGAAAACGAAAAAGAAATCGGTGAAAAAAAATACGGGACAATGTTTTTGAACCAAAATGCAGTTCACATGCAAAAATTTGGACAAATCCAAGCGAACTAAAAAAACGGCCGAAAATTCCACATAGGCAGTTTATGCCCCCAGCCCTTCAGTTGGGGTATCCAGAAAGAAAACGATAAATAAGGCCTATTTGCCAAAAATCAGCATTTTCTTACAGTTTGAGAGCGAGATATTAACACCGTTATTCTCTGCTGACTCCATACAAATCCTTCTAAATTTTTTACTTAGTTTCTAACGTTATGAACCAAGTCCAATTTAGAAGGATTTGTCTGGAGTCAGCAGAGCATAACGGTGATAATATCTCAGAGCCAATTTGCCTTTAAATGCTGATTTTTGGCAAGTTAGCATTTTTCATCTTGTTCTTTCTGAAACTCTCAACAAATCCCATAATTTCAAAACTTCTATATGACAAATGCAAGGCTGATACTACCTGAAAAAAGTTGACTTTGCAAGACACCAACATGGCCGAAACTCGATAAAGTAGGCTTCTAACCGTGGACAGCTGTTTCGCCCTTCTTGGGGATCGTCAGCACAGCATAACAAACTTAAATGATGCTAGCTTCTCGCCGACCCCAAGAAATTGTACAATTGACAAGTTCACGATATCAAGTTTCGTATCTTGGACTCTCTTGTCACCCGAATCACGTGTTGCCACACCACGTGTCCCGGATCACAAGAAATCCAAATGCCACGATGGTGTCTCGCAAGGTAAAATGTAGATTGGCCAACACCAATCTTAACATTACACTTTAACGTCACACTTAAGCACTTTTTGCTATGAGTCTGATTGGCTTAAAATGATCATGTAACATGAGGGTTAAGGCAGGAGGTGTCATGCTTCATCCGGTGAAAACACGTGTACCTGGATAGATAGTACTTGTGCACAAATAAAAGTACAAAAAACCTGCCTAAGACTATTGGTCTAATTGTAGGCCCTTGGAAATTTCAATGCATTGCATTGCATTGTTTTGATGCTGTTAGTGTCACCCCTGGGAATCACCAAGAGGGGTCCTGCTGAGGAGAGTACAGTAGAAAAGTCACCACAATTCACAGCCAAACACTCTGAAAACACAGGGATGTCATGGAAGTGGTTGCTTACATAATGTGGTTGGGAAGAGAGAGTCAATCCGAGGTTAAACACTGTTCACCAACACCTCCACAGAAAACACAAGAGGAATACTCACTCCAAGCAGTTTTGTCCCAGCATGTTTATCATAAACTTGATCTGCATGTGCTTCTTTACAGATGTGCACGGGCAAATTAGGAGATGTCATCACAGTGAAGAAAACTGACTTAACAGCCTAAAATTTAATGAAAAATGTATTTTGCTTATCGGCAACTGCCTGATTGGTCAGTGTTTGGGTGGTTGCTTGGGTGGTTGGTTTAGCGGATGGTTAGTTTGGTGGGTGGGTGGGTGGTGGGTTGGTTGGTTGAGTGGGTGGTCGGTTTGGTTGGGCAGGTGGGTTGGGTGGTTGGGTGGTTGGTTGGGTGGGTGGGTGGGTGGTTGGTTGGTGGGTGGGTGGGCAGTTGGGTTGGTTGGGTGACGTGGTTGGTTGGTGGGTGGGTTGTTGGTTGGGTGGGTGGGTGGATGGGCAGGTTGGTGGTTGGGTTGGTTGGTTGGTTATTGGTGGATGTATAGAGGCACAGACAGATGGACGTACATGTAGTGATGGGTGGGTGGGAAGATGGATTGATTGACAGATTTTACACACTTTTCTTGCAGATTTGGATATCAAAAGAGGCAGAGGGGTAAGAGATTAAACTTTAGGAAAGAAAAACAAAACTTATAGCAAGTTGACAAACATTTTCCCAAGTCACATTGTGTGTAGTCCAATTATTGGACTATACAGTGTACACAGTGCACATCAGCAGTGCCATATTTACAACTTGAGATGGTGATTAAAGTACATGTACTCCTGATGAGTCCAGCAAGAAGTCTTTTGCACAATAGGGCTTAACTCTTCTTTTCAAAGATAATATTGTTTACCAGTAAAAGTTGATTAATTCTAATCAAAGATTAAAAGTTAACCAAGGATTGAATAATATTTAATAAACTCTAACAGGAAGGCAAATTACAAGTCAAAACTGATGGGCAAAATTATTAAATGCAAATAATAATTTTTTTTTTACAGAGTAATTAATTAATCAGGCACTAATCATGGGTTAGCTACATGTAAATCACAATTTGAACAACTGGGTCACAGGATAAATGGCATACCTCTGGAATTGCATCCCACTCATCAGCACTGTCACGCTTCTTTCGTTTTATCTGCACAAAGGAGACCAGTACAAACAGTCTTAAAGCCCATTTTACAGTGAAAAGGGGCTACATCATGGCAATTTTTACCCTTTAAAGACAAAGCAAAACCAAGTACCCTCAACACAAGTACATGTAGTTTTCCTCATAATAAAAATGCACCAAGAACATCAAAAGAAAGAATTCAAGCCATTTTCTCAAAGGGGGAGCAAATCATAATCATTAGTATTATTATTAAATGAAGAATGATCCTCGCAGTTGTGAACGAAATTTGCGCAATTGCAAAAAGAAGCCTGAAAAAAATTCAGGACTTAAACAGGGTTTAAACCTGTGACCTCGCAATACCGGTGGAATGCTCTTAAACCAACTGAGCTATGAAGTTACTGATGTTGGGAGCAGGTCAATTGAAGGGCTGAGGGCATAACCGACCCAAATGACTTTTAGGGCTTTTTTCTTTTTTTAGTCCAAATCGGCTGAATGTTTGCATGTGGCCTTTGATTCAATAGAACAAAATTGCCCCATAATTTTTTTTACCATTTTCCACTGCTTTTCAAGAAAAAGCGTAGCTCCTAGCTATTTATCTAATCTTTGTCCTGCTTTCGTCAGTGAGAGGTCATGCTATAGCCTTCGCTCAGGAAATGATCTTTGTTTACCCTATGTTCGAACTGAAAGGCATAAAAAATCCTTTCTTTTTTCAACAACACAATTGTGAAATAGTCTCCCCTCCGAGGTTCGCATGTCTTCTTCTCTTAGCATTTTCAAGAATAATGCTTCGAAGTTTATGAAATTTCCAACTTGCAAAATTTTATTTATTTTTTACAGGGGATCATGCCGCGTCAATTTTTCATACTCGCTTAAGGCTTAATTTTAGTGCTTTAAATTATGATCTTTTTCAGAGGAATTGTTCTGTTTCATCTGCTTGTGCTTTGTGCGATGCACCTGTCGAAGATGCCAAACATTATTTCTTGTTTTGCCCGAGTTTTGCTGCTCTGCGCGTAATACTTTTTGCCTCCGCTGCACACTTGTTGGGGGATAATTGGCTCTCTGCATCTAATAAGAAAAAAATTGATTGGCTTCTTAATGGAGTTCCAGGTATTAACTTTCAAATTAATGTAAACTTGTTTTATGCTGTTCAGTCTTTTATCTCCCAATCTAATCGTTTCTCGTGATTGAATCTATGTACTTATTTATTTAATTATTTATTTTATTATATTTTTTATTTTATTGTTTTAGTTTCTGTTTTTGCTGTTGTTGTTGTTGTTGTTGTGTCTTAGCTTTGACCGTGATATATAATAATAATGTAAACGGCATAAGCTCTCTTGATGAGCACTATCTGCTCTTAGAGCAAATGCTGAAAAAAAATATAGTTTAAATAAAAAAAAAAGAAAAAGCGTATACAAAAAAAGGCCCTAAAAGTCATTTGGGTTGGTTATGCCCTCAGCCCTTCAATTCAGCTACACTCATTTGTATGCGTATTAATATTCATGTGCGAATTGAATTACCAGAAGAGCACATGAAATGATTGACAGGTACAAAAGGATTGTTTGATAGTGTGACGTAGACTACACGTTTGGCGGTTAAAACATCGATTTAAGTTTTATTGATAGGAAACTTACGTGGCTGTGATGTGTCAATTGCTAGATAAATTTAATGGGAAATTGCCAGCCTGGTGGTCGAAAGACGTCATTTTAAGTCTGTAGACCTGCAAGTCAGACACTTCTCAAAGAAGCCAGTGGTGTTTCTCTGTGCTTGCCAAATGCGAAGAGATTTAAGTTGACTGCCGGAGCAAATCAGCGTTTTGCAGTACAGAGTACTGAACCAGGCGGGACAGTCTGAAAGCAACTCTCGTCTTAAAAGCGGCCCGTTGTTGAGAGTCTTGGCCCATTTGCCAAAGGATTGCCATACCAGAAATTGGGAAAGGAGAGTTGTTTTTTGACTTAGGCGAAAAACTGGGATGTTTGATTCGGTGTTCTCCACATTCGAGAGGCCATTTGATTCCCAGAATTCATTGCGATCACAGAGGATGCTGTCACCTTGAAAAGTTCTGGTGAGGACTGGAAATGAAATTCACTCGGCTGCGGTGGAAAAATTTTCACTTCGAAAACATCACAGAGAGTTCATCTAAGAGTGGGCAATCGGCACCACGAGAAGTCGGTCCATTTTCGATGAGCTGAGTATCTTGGAAACAGTGCATTTTCCGTCAGTTTTTGTTTCTAAAGAGGGCTTTCAGAATAAGTTTCGCGTGGTTTCGGCCGTTGAGAAACGTCGACGGATTCATTTTCATCGTCAAATGGAAAATATGGAACAAAAATGGTATTAAAATCAAAGTAAATGACGACAGGTCAAGACTTTGGACAACATGCTTAACTAGTTCTGAAGATATCCTTTAGCTTAAAACGGTGCGATAGAAATCTCGAGCTCATAATTAATTTTAATTATTAAATAGATAGCAAGTGGCATAGCCAATCAGAGGACGGCATTTGTGATAGAACGATGGTAGATTTATACTAAATACATATTTAATGGTGGTATGCCCACCAATGTTTATCAAAGTACTGCTTATTATCTCACCTCAAGATAGTCCATTCTGCCCAGAGCCCCCAGCAGAAGAGTCTGGCCTGGTTTGAGAATGAAGGTTCTAGGTACAAGCCATAGTGTTGGATTTAAAAGTTTTAGTTCATCCATTGTCAGCAGGCTTGTAATCTGCCAGGAAAAATACATGTATCTTGAACAGTTTTTTCATCAAGTTAAAACTCTTTGTATTTTTGCTTTTGGTCCTGGCCATTATTTGGAGCCGGCATTTAATCTGGGGCGGCCTTTATTAATAACATGGAATAAAGGTTGTCTTGACTGTCTCTATTACTGTTCAATGCACAATAATATTTCCTCCTAGAAAGAATTCATGAAAAAACTGAAACAACTTATAAACAAACAAACACTAGAGGGATTTTCACGATTTCAAAGACAGTGAGCACCATAATACAAGCCAGAATGAAAGTGTCTCAGTAATAAAAAAAAACAAGCTGGAACATTATGCTGTGTTTTATTTGGTTGTACAGCATCCATCCTTGTTATGTTATGGTACTTTTCCTTTCAACATTTATCAAAATTACCAAAGCAGCATACCCTGCTACAGTGTAGAATGTCATAGCAGTGCTAATTCAAGAGATTATTTTTTCTTGTACACTGTAAGCTTGACCGCAAATTGACCCGGGGCCTCGATCAAATGCCCCTGGGTTTATCTAAAAATAAGTAGTTTTGAGCTGGTATTTATATGAGGCTGTGTATATCTGGGGTCTTAATGAGAAAATAATGACATAAATTTCAATGTTCCATCAAAATAATGCCCGCCCTTAGGGCTACACAGTGGTTAAGTAAGGGTTAAATTGCCTTGTTTGGGGTGTTTCAATCCCTTTTCAGGTATATACTGATACATTACCATGCATCACCATACCCAAAAACAAAGGGATTGAATTAAACCAAGGATAAAGTTTAACCACAACATATGCAAGTGAGTAGAAAGGAACATAAGAAACTATATAATGTTGAATACACTATAACAAAATAATTATTTTTACTTATTGGGGCTCAGCAGCTTGCTCAGTTGTAAACTATGAAAAGGCCCACAATAACATTAAGAGTAACACAGTTTACAAACCTGTTTCTTGTTGATTATTCCAGGCGTGTCATACAACCACGTCTGATTCTTGTTGGGTTCATCTGTGACAAAGCTTGGTTTGATAACAGTTAAATCACCAAGATTATTCTCTAAGCGTGAGGGGACCGGCACATTTCTTCGTCTCCCTCTCCCAGTTTTTCGCCTCTCTTTGTAACTTGTCTCTTCTTTGTCAACAATTTCATGGTCAATTTCAATTTCAGGGTCTCTTGAGGACTGCTAATGAAATAAGATTGTAATGAACACACTATGGAGGTGTAGGAGGTGAAGTGGTTAAAAGAAGGTCAGTGGATTGAGAATGGCAATAAATTGGAATCCTTCCTTAAGACTGAATAGTCCATTTTACAATTGCCTGCTCAGCAGCCTGGCTTATAAATGGAAACAGAGCTGGCTGTGACCTTGTTTCGATACAGACCTCACTGCTTTTCTCATGTAAATCATGCAGTTTTTATGCTAACTACATGTACACTGTAGTCCACAGTTACATGAGAATGACAGAGCTCAGGTTGGTATCAAAACAAGGTAACATCAGCCTCGCTTCCTCTCAAAGGACACACAACTGTAAAATGGTCTATTTCAATTTTCCTTTGTTGCTAAAATTTTATTCCAATCAGCATCAGACCTTCCAACACTCACGGTTTGGCCGTGAGACTCCCAGTTTCAGATCCCATCTCATGGTCTCACGGTCTAACCTCAAAATCTCATGGTTTTCCTCAATGAATGACAATCTTAATGAAATACAGCCCAAAATCAAACTTGAGTTACTTTATTTTCGTTTCTGCCTCAGTTTGAGCACAACATGAGTACATGAAGATCACATGAACATCTTTCACTTTGTGTTTTGAATTGGAATTCGACGTTCTTACATGAAGTAAAGGTTAAAAGCCATATAAAAAGCACATGTTCAACATGGCGGAATGAAGCAGTGATCCAGAAAGTGTCCCAACTAGTCACCCTAAAAGAAAAAAATCTACACATGTCAGCACTGCCCGGTACTGTTCAAAGTTCAAGAGCGAATGGAGTTGCATGTATCCAGTTAAGTGTTGTCAGTAGAATTCTTTGTTTTCGAACACTATATAAATCTCAAGGTTTTTTCCAGTTATTTTTTGAGATCTCAAGGTTTTGGGGTTGCAGATGTTGGAAGGTCTGCAGCATTATTTGAATTTTCAGATCCTCTTTCCTGTACACTACAATGTTATTATGATCCAGCTGACAAGGAAGAAACTGTCATTTTTTAAATAGCATGATTGTTATAATGTACAAATGAAGGGCTGGGGGCATAAACTGCCTATGTGTAGTTTTAGGTTCTTTTTTTTTTGCATACGTTATTTCTCGAAAACGAAAAAGAAATCGGTGAAAAAAAATACAGGACAATGTTTTTGAATCAAAATGCAGTTCACATGCAAAAATTTGGACAAATCCAAGCGAACTAAAAAAGCGGCCGAAAATTACACATAGGCAGTTTATGCCCTCAGCCCTTCATATGTCTGCCTTATTAACATGCATGAAGCAATGCCCAAGGGTATTCTTTATTTGAAAACTTAGCGCCAAATACTCGTAACTGAAGGGTAAAACTGAAATTGGACATGAATTTTCAGAAAAAGAAAAATGTAATAACATCTGCAAATGGTTAGACTTTCTAGTCTTCTCGGATAAGGACGATAAACCGTAGGCCCCGTCTCACAACTCTTCACAATTGATTCTGTGAGACATAAAAGAACCCACACACTGTTCGAAAAGAGTAGGGGACGTAGTGTAGTTTCCGGTGTGGTGGTCTATCTCTCATCTGATGATTAAATGCTCGGAGATATTAGCTGCACAAGCTACTCTAAAATCCGAGGGTAAATAATGTGATGTATGTATGTATATGTATGATTGACAGGTAGAAAGGATTGTTCCATAGTGTGACGTAGACTAAAAGTTTTGGCGGTTAAAACATTGGTACTTACGCAACATGTCTGCCGAAGCTCCCAACTCGATCTGCGCTAGCTTGTTTGGTTTAATCAAATTACACTGTATGTCAATTTGCCTGTTCGCTCGGTGATCGAAGGACATCATGAAGTCTTTAGATCCACAAGTCTAACACGGCTGAAAGAAGCCAGTTGTGTTTTCTCTGCTTGCCAAACCATGAAGAGAGAGATTAATTTGACTCTCCAGTTTGGGAGTAGAGGTTAAGAGCTGGGCAGAAAAAAAACTCTGAAAACATCTCTCGTCTCAAAAGCAGCTCGGTTTTGCTAGTCTTGGTCCATTTCTGAAAGGTTACCGTGCTAGAATTTCCGAAAAGGAGAGGTGTTTTTGGAGTTTAGGGCAAAAAACTGGCTGATGTTTGCAGAGTGTCTTTCGCAGAGGGCATAACATTCCCACAATTCATTGCGGCTGAAGTAGGCGCTGTCTTCCGGGCCATCGAAGCTGTGAAACAGTTCGTCAAAATTCGGAAACATTACGGAGAATTCATCCGAGAGAGGGAAGTCAGCATGACGAGAAGTCCGTCCGTTTTCGATGACTATCTTGAAAACAATCCAGGGAAAAGTTGCATGGGCGCGCGTGGAAAATATTACTCGTGGTCGGTCGTCGAGTTGTTATGTAAACACAGGGAGACGTGCTGCCGAATTTCAACATATAAATAAGTTTTGCGTTGATCAACTCGGTTATTTTGATTTTATGGAGGCTTGTAAACATCAGCAAAACGTATTTTCAAGCGAGATAAACACCAGCAAAAATGTATTTGCACGTGAGACATTTTAACCAATTGACTACCGGCGGTTTTTACATTTTCGGAGTGATTTTCCACCTATAAACGATGAATAGCAATTCGTGACTCTTTATTTGAACTACCAGGGAAAAGTGGTGCTGTCCTAAGGCACTGGAGGCTCAAGGTTTCTGAAAACGTCATTTTGACGTAGCTATTTTTTATCCATGAAGCGACAACAATGGCCCAAGTTCGGTTTGCTTGCGATTTCTGCTAAATTTACAGCCATTTTTCATCTTTAGCGGCTGCCTGATGAGCATCATTAAGCGTGACGGTAGTTAAGAGTCCACTTTCTCAAAGAACCGAGCAAGGTGATGTACTTTGTTGTTGAATTTGGCTTGTCACTCGACGAACTGGGAATTTGGCCGGTCGAACACTTAGTACCTTTGGGACTCGGCTATTGATGAATTTCTCGACCTACCGCCACATATTTTGGAATTTCTGAGTACTGAAGATGACCACAAGCAGGAACTTTTGGCAGTAGGTCGGAGTGGCTGTAGACTTAGTTTATATGTGAAAGAATTGGGGGAAGGAACGGGTGCTGTCAAAAATTCTCGTCATTTCCCAGCATGCAATGTGGTCTAGATGTTGAAAATGGCGGAAAGGCCCAAATGCACTGGAACAAAAGGCTGTATCTACGCTCGGGAGAAGAATATGAACAAAAAAAGTCATTTCTAAGCTAGAAAAAGGACTGAATTTCGTTATGATGGTTGAAGTTTGGTTTTATGGCGATGATTTCCTTAAAAAACATGAAGGCAAAAAGGGGCATTTTTGTGGTTTCTCTTTGACGTTAAAAACGGTCAGTTTCGTTCTTGTCCAAACTTAAAAGGCCATATTTGGTAAAAATCGCTACGTTTCTTGCATTTATTGGATATCCAAATTTAAAGGGCATTCCATTTCTTGCTTACAACTAACAGTTAAGGCAATATTCATGCGATTGAGCAAGTTGCAATGTTTTGAAGCATGGGAGTTTTTTACGGCCGGTTTTGGCTGGCACGGGTGCCAATGGGTTAACAAGTCGTTGTGTTACGCATCAGACGATACGGATTAAATTTCACATCTTATGCAAATATTTACGTCTTGAAGCCAACAAAACTAGTTAAGTATTTTGTTCCAGTTTTTTCACTGTCGTCATTTACATTGATTTGTGATACAAATTTCATTCCACTGGTTCCATTTGACAACGAAAATGAACCCTTCAAAATCGTTTCAATAATGACCAAAGCACGCGAAGCACCAGTCAAATATCTGTTTCGAAGCGGAAACCGACGGGAAACAGCTTACTCTTTTAACTCTTAATATTATTTTGCCCTTGAACATCGTTAACTCAAATTTTCGGTGTTGCTCACGAACAGAAGTTGTTGGTAGTGGCCAAAAGCTATCTTCAAATAAAAACAGCCTTCTTTAATATTTTATTCTATTTCTCAGCCGACAGCAAGCTTTTTAAGCACTGAGTTAGAATCAAATCCAATCCTGCCGTATGCCATTTTATACCAAAACACCCTCTTCAACACTTTACTTACATCGGCCAAAGCCTTCCCGAAAGAATTAAGAATCAACCAAGAAACCTGTGCACTCTTTTCATTTCGGAGGAACCAAGAAACCAAGAAACCTGTGCCGCTTACTTTAACGTTAACGTTCGCAATGCCCTAGGCCGAACCCTATCCCTAGCTCTAACCCTAACCCTAACCCTAGCTCTAACCCTAACCCTAGCTCTAACCCTAACCCTAACTCTAACCCTAGCCCTAATTTTAACCCTAACTCTAAACTTAACAATAACCCTAAATCTTTTGAGTGCTGTTTTCAAGTCGGACAAAATCTACGCGCACTGGCTTAAGGTTAACCAAGGTTGCTGTGTGCTGTTTTTAAGTCAACCCAGAATGTTGCGCACTGTTTTCCAGCTAAGGAAGCTTCTTGAGCACTATCAGTAAGCAAAACACTGGTAATAAGTGCTGCATTTAAAAAAGTCGAGCATTTCCAATTCGGATGGGCATCTTGTGGGCTGTTTATGAGTCAAAAAGGCACATTGTGCATAAAGAATACCCTTGGGCATTGCTTCATCCATGTTAATAAGGCAGACATATGAAGGGCTGGGGGTATAAACTGCCTATGTGTAGTTTTAGGTGTTTTTTTTGCATACGTTATTTCTCGAAAACGAAAAAGAAATCGGTGAAAAAAAATATGGGACAATGTTTTTGAATCAAAATGCAGTTCACATGCAAAAATTTGGACAAATCCAAGCGAACTAAAAAAATGGCCGAAAATTACACATAGGCAGTTTATGCCCCCAGCCCTTCAAATATTGAGGCCCTTTTGTCTCACCTTTTTTGTTCCTTCATTTAGCCTTTTACACAGCTTCTTTAACATCCAGTGACTTACAGGAAACCTTAACATTCTCTGTGTTGTGCAAGGCCATAAGCTCACAGTTGCCCTTTGTAGCAGATCAGCTCTCTTGTAAACATTGAACAGATCTAACAGCAGATTAAACAAAGATGTTTTACCAGTGTTACTACAACCAACAAGGTAAATATCACCCTTATGGTCCCAGTGCTCTAATACTTTATTTGCCAATTGTAACATTCCAAACCCAGTCTTGGCACTGACCAGGCAAGTGCTCTTGACATTGGCACCTTCAAGACCATTGGCTCTGCAAATCATGAAAAGCATTTCTTGCAAGTGCTCCTTTTGCTTCACAGTATGCCCATCTACAGGAAGCATGTCCACTTTGTTCCCAACTATGATGATCCTCTTTGCCTCACCAACCGTTTGAAGGAGATTTGTGAAAAGGCTTCCAGGTAGGTCCATCAAGTCCACAACATACAAAATCAAGCCTTTTCGTTTTTGTAAGTGTTCTAAGTACTCCACAATCTCGCTGGAGCTCACGGTAATGGGAAAGGGCTTACTGTAGTGTTTCAAATTGAAGCATTTCTGACAGACCAATGTTCTAGATGTCAAGTCCAAATCTTCTTCCCGCTCCCATGTCAATGGATTCTTAGATGGCATAACATAACCAGGTTTCTCGGGATCGTCGCTTTGAAAAACAGCTCCGCAACCCGAGCATTTAGGAAATTGCTGCTCGTAGACATCTGTGAACGGTTCAATGTTCAACGACTCGGGTTCAGCAAGCAGTGCATTCTCATAATCATCAGTCATGCCAACTGCATCCTCGTAGAATGCTTCCCGCTCGCCCTCAGATGGCGTTTCTTCCTCGTGAATTTCACCACTGTAATCAGAATGAATTACATCTTGTTTCTTTTCCTCCAAGGCTGTATTCTTAGTGATTTTATCTTCACAGCGGAGACTCGATGAGGTTTTCAAGTGTCTCCGAAACTGACCACCTAGAACTGGCGAATTCCAACGCAATTCTGTTGTCGCTATTCGGGAAAAATGTATGTTTCTGGTATATATGTAAGAGACGATAAGTCTACTTGTCCTCAAGAGGACGCCTCTTGCTCTAAGCAGTTGAGATAGAGACATCTTGCTCTACTTTTGTAGACCTTGAAGCTTTCTCCTCTCATGTTCCGCCATGACACTTTTGTATGGGCAAACCCGCTGGACTGCAGGTGAATGTGAGCCCAGTCCGCCCGCACACGACCCGCCTTTGACTCTTGAGCAGCCACACCAGGCGGTCTGTCAGTCTGTGCGATACGCCACCTCGTGTGGCATATAATCCCATCGTGTCCACTGCTTGGGAGATATGTCCAATGTCTGCCCGATGTCTGTCCAATGTCTGTCGTTGGGTTAAGACGCCTATCAAGACCTATCAAGCACACACGAGGTGACTTGTCCACACACGAGGTGACTTGTCTATGGGAAGATAAATGGCGCTATCCCATTGTTTTTTGTTGTTGTTGTTTTTTTCTTTTGTTTGTTTGGGTTTGTGTGTGTGTGTGTGTGTGTGTGTGTGTGTGTGTGTGTGTGTGTGTGTGTGTGTGTGTGTGTGTGTGTGCGTGTGTGTGTGTTTACCGACCTTCATTTATGCGACTAAGTTTAGACCACCAACATCAAATTCAATTAAAAAGGACAACAAATTATGTTGAGTTCTCAGCGTTTGTCCAAGACACAAAGGGAGAACTTGAAAACGCTCTGTCTCGTTTTAGTGCACTAACTATAGCCGACTACAAATAAGGGTGTGCGCATTTGAAAGAAAGAAAGACATAGATGTACAATCCCCAAAAAGTGGAAGAGAAAGGAGAAAAAGTTTGCTCAGAATAGAAGCAAACACCCGATAGTCCTCCCTTTCCTGATAGCCTTACCACTGTCCTCATGAGGTTTCTCGGCACTGGTTGTTTCGACTCTCGTACAGCAAGAACATAGAGACTCTGCACAGCTGATCTTTTCCCATTCTGTGCTAGAGTTTCTCCCAGATGATACTGACTAACGGCGGAGTACTATTTTACTGCTCAATGAACAATTCGAAGTTTAATAAGAAAGTAAGTGCCCTCGTTTCTGTTAAGCCGAATCTTTTACACTCATAATTTCGCGTAAGTCATGTCAATTCTGCCAGCACTGAGGGCAAATACCTTACACTGACCTCAACAGTAACTGAATTCATTAAAACAGGAAACGAACAGAATACATTGCATTCGGAATAATACAATTCCGTTCTTTTTCCTGAGAATTCACATTCTTCGGGGTATCTTGCTATTTCGAAAGCGAAACAAGAACATAGATATCTAGGTTAAGTAGTCTATGCACAGCTATTTTTATTCAATCTCCAAAAACAACTAGGTTCACTTTTGTTGACTCTTTTGGTCTTGATAATTTCCGCTCGTAATGGGTTGATCATTGAATCTACCAAGCCGTCAAACAGATCGCAATTAACTTTAACAGGTCCCAATCATTTGCCAGAAAAAATGGCCCTGTGGTAATGACGGCACCTTTTGATTTTACTGAACATCAGTTTTTTTTTCTTGCTGTACGTACGTGATTAGGATTTTTTCAGTGGTATGATTGTATCAACGACAAGTTCCAACAATAGTCGGGGGGGTTGGCAAAACCAATGTAAAAATGGCCTCACGATTTAAAAACTTAAAATACTGTTGTGATACCAATAATATACGAGTTGCAGCATTCTGGTACTCCTCTAAGGCAATAGAGTAAGGAAGAGATTCTACAAAATTTCTTTTTCACGAGTCAGAATCCTGAACAACTTGTTTATTATAAAGGAAAAGTTATAAAAGGAGCAGTTAATGTTTCGTTTTTAAAATATTGATACAAAGATAACTGCTCAAATGGAACTCAGAACAAGCTATGCCCAAAAACAAAGAAATCTTTACACCTTTTGGAGATATTTTCGATGTTGGAGTCTCCTAGAACATCAAATGGGCAATGAAATTCGATCTATAATGCTGTATTTGTATTTTTCTTTTTGATTATTATGTTTTTACACTGCAGACATCAGTTAAAAACAAACAAAGACCGAAAAGACAATGAAACGTTTACTTTCGAGTTTCGTCGCTTAAAAGAGTATCCGACGAATAAACAAAGATTTAAAAAAGACAGAAAAAATGTGGAATTTTATCTTCGAGCCATTTCGTTTATTACTTGATTACAAATAAATTACAAGTTTCGGTTTGTACTTCGGACAACGATAGCCATGAAGGGGATGGCATTTTCGTGCCTTTAGATTATGGAAAGCGTTTAATTTGGTCCCTTGTTTTAAGATCTGGTAGTAGATAGCGCAATCTTAAGATCCAGTCCCAATTTTTATGTCAGAGTAAACAACCAAAGCCCCATTTAAGTTAAAATTTCAAAGCCCTCTTGAGAAAGCACAGAAAGCAAACAAGGGAACTTCCTGATGCTCTTAGGGATATTGTAAACGTCCTGAAAAGGCTTTCAGACCGCAACCGCATACCCGAGCTTGACATCATGAACAAAAAGCACCTTCATATTCTCCTGTGAAAACTCAGTGTCGCAAAACAAACAACGCTGCATGACACTACTGCTCGGTTGTTTTCATTTGAAAGTTTTAATTTAGGAATGACGAAGGATTTCATCTTAAGACCGAAAAGTGACAACTATCTTCAGGTCTAAACGAGCGTTGTTGGTGGTGGTGTGAGGGGGGGGGGGGGGGGTACTCCCTTATATGAGCTATATAAGTATGTGCGGCCCCAAAAGGTATGGTTTTTTAGCCGTTTTGGTCTGAGATAGGGTATCAGTTTTGACCATTTTGGTCTGAGATAGGGTATGGTTTGTGCACTCTAGTCTTGAATTGGGTATGTTTCTTAGAAGAAGCTACTTCCTCATCATTAAGCGATAACACCATCAACAAAACCCCTCTTTATTGTCTTTTAATTATGTTTACGCCAACCGTGCACGTGAATAGGTCTGGAATAAGGTATCGAATTTTTGGTCAGGTCTGAAATAGGGTAGGGAAAATCGCAGATTTTGGTCTAAAATAGGGTAAGGGTTTCAGGAATCGGGCCGCAACCCCCCCCCCCCCTCCCCCCACCACCGGGGGGACGTAGACATTCTTGTCAAGAGTGTTCAGTTGAGAACGAAACGGTACCATCGTCAAGTGAACCCTCAAGTTTTACCTAAAAAAGATCATGGCACTTTCGTTTGTATTTCATGTTCATGCCATTTTTTTTATCAAAGGAATTTCGCAATTTTTTGCCACTGATTCGAACTTCCATGCTTCTGAGATTGCGTGGTTTATGCTGAGTCACGCAACACGAAAAGTCGAAGCGGAGTAAAGTAAAGATCATGCAACTGGTGCAAAGGCAAGCAAATGGAGTATTGTGCTAGTTTACATTGACCAGCTGGTCATTACTCAAACTAAATCCAATGCAAATCCGCTTAATTTCAGCACCTTAAAGCCTTTAAGTGGCTGTTTCCTGTAAAAACTTTATAAACCTGTTATGGCACTAGTAAGTGCCTAAAGTCGACTAGATCGGCTCCGAACGCATAATCTATAGTATTGAGAAACACGAGTGTAAAACTTGACATGGGAGAGAAAACTTATTCAAAAACACTTGTAGAGGCACTTAAAATATCATAGGAAAACTAAAATACAATCTGGGAAACAATCCCACCTAGTTTCCCTCAATGGCCATTTTTTTTCTGTCTGGGACTATGGGTTGATAGACCTCAAAGGTGAGGACCGAACCCTTCAAAGTTCAGTTGAAAAGAGCATTATTAGTTTCTATTTACGTTGCTGAGAGCTGAAATCCTTTAAATTTCACTGAAAAAGTGTCTAGTGCATTCAGGTTTACAAGACACTTAGTCAAACTAGGAGCATCTTGCCACCATAGCGAAACACTTTAATCCGGTGGCCCTTCAATGCGAGTCCATCGCGTGTGGTACTTGTAAAGCAAAAATTTCCGCCACACAAACATTATTTTTATTGACTACAATATTACAAAGTACGCCGACAATGCAAAGTAATATGTCTGACACTCCGTTTATCCACAGAGGAATAGAAAGGGATATGTTAAACTCCGCGGAATATTCCAGTCTAGCAAGAGAAAGCTTAACCCCAGCGGGAAATGCTTACTGTGTGAGTTTATCAAAGGCAAACCTGGTGTAAATAAGGAATTGAAAACGTGGTGGCTTACATACCTACCTCTGTGAGGCTAAACAAGGGCGGATACGGTTGGATGAGATCTGAAGAGGCGAAAAATTTGCTTTTTAGCTGCCAAGGGTATGAAGATGGTCTGATGACTTTTCAATCGGCACAAAGGCGTGGACAAACTAGCGGTGCTACTTTGAGCGCGCCTATAAATAACTTCCAACAAGAATTGTCTCCAGTTATCCTGGGCGAGTGTCTCTGTTACAGTCTAAATATCCTCGCAGCGCGCTCCTGAACCGTTTCAGGATTAAAACCCCTTGACAAGCATTCATTGCTGTGTTTGTCATTGAAAGAGTGTCAGTGGCATATAGGGTCGACCGAGTTTGTTATCGCAGGATCGTCAGCATTGGCTCCTTAATTCACACGATGTAGGATCACCTCGCAGTGCTATTGACAACATGACACCATACGAGGTTTTATTGAGAGAGAAGCTTTTGTTGAAGGTAAGTTCAGTCAAACAATGAGTGATTTTTATACCAACAAAACCGATTCTCCGAGCAGATGTCCTCGTTCCGCCTGTGTTAATTGTTGGTAGAAGGAGCTAATAATCATGATCTTATTTGTATGTTTAAGGCTAAACGAACTCAAAACAATTTGTATCCGCTTTTACTTAGCAAAGCCTGTGACTTGCCTAATAATCGTAAGTCGCTGGACCTAATTCACAAAACTTGACAGGTCGGCTGTTGTCGGCCTTCTAATCTTCTTCGGTACAATTTGAAGAAAAAATAGGCGGCTAAAATATGAACGAAGGTATCTGAGTTCTCTCCACTGCCATACCACCTGTTGAAATACTGAAATACTAGATTTCCAATGAATTTCACACTCATAGGCAATAAGCTACGTGCTTTCAATCCAACTTTGTATCGGGTTTGGAGTTTCCTGCAAAATAGTGACAAGCGAAGTGTAGCGAATGGACTGAAAGGACTCAGTGTTGCAATTAGGACTGATCGTTTAGTACACAATGCCATCAAACAATTTCATATTAAGACGTAGACAATTAAATAGCACTTTTGACGCCACTTAAATTCCCACATACTACGAAAGCGCATTTTACGTCGCTCCATTAACTTTTGGTATAATTTGCTATGAAACGTGGAATACTGTTATATTGATAGTGGCATGGGAAGCTAGCCTCGACTGCTTCCACGGACCTCTAGCTAGCCCTTTTGTTTTTCTCCAAAATTATTCTTACAACATCAGCAATTAAATGTCGCCGTAAACTTAAGACGAGAGCAATTCAACCTGAAATAGCCTTCTGAAAGGAAGGATTCCTCAAAACTCAATACTCCTGCCCCCATGAGTGAGGTAATTTTAAAGGTAAAGGGCTCCATACGCTGGAGACGTATAGGCGTATAGGTGCACCATTAGGTGAGAAGAAAAATCATATACTGGTGAAAATGATTAAAGCTGCAAGTGCACCAATTTTTCAAGGGTCATTTACGATTTGAAGTTCCAGTGTTAGCTATAAAGGGCTGAGATGTCTTAGCAGTCCAGAGGCTTTGAAATGGAATCACTAAAACTAGCCAGTATCGATCGAGCTTCGAATAGACTTAGAATGCGTAGCAGGTTGAATGGTTCATGTAGACGGCGAAATTGGCAATTGTCACAACAGATTTTCCACTAGATATTATTGGACCAAAGTTTTGAGATCGCAAATCACAATTAAGCGTTTTACGACTGTTTACTATACCTTTTCACAAATGCGTAGGAGTTCACGATATTGTGTTCTGGGAAAATGGACATATTACCATTCACCCGCTTCTTAAGTATCCTCTTTTCTTTGGAGAAGGTTTTCTCTGTTTTCGAGCCTTTCACTTTATTGGCCTTCATCTCACTTATTTCAACATCATCTCAGACCAGTCAAGGAAATTTACCTAACCGATCTTTTAGATGATGTTGAATATCGCCAATATGTCGGGTCTATCGATCGAGACTAATTTAGCACCGAGACTAGTGATCAACGGCAGTTAGTAAGCCGTTCACTTTGCCTGAAAATTGCTGTAGGCGCGTCCCTTGGTTTGTTGTGCTGAACCCTCCAGTTAACAACTTTGGGAGGTGGGAGAGGGAGGGAGAAAAATCAAGTTATGCAACCTAAAACCTTTGTCAGTAATTATAGTTAGTCTGTGGGTGCATTGGCTGGATAGTTGCTTGATGTGGCTGATGCTGACTGGTGGTTGGTTGTTTGATTAACTGTCTGACGGATTTGTTGTTTTAGTAGTTGGTTGGTTGGCGGGTTGGTTGGTTGGCTGTCTGGTTGGTTGGTTGGTTGGTTAGTTGGTTGGTTGGTTGGTTGGTTGGTTGGTTGGGGGTTGGTTGGTTGGCTGGTTGGTCGGTGGGTGGGTGGGTGGGTGGGTGGGTGGGTGGTTGGGTGGGTGGGTGGGTGGGTTGGTTGGTTGGTTGGCTCGTTGGTTGGCTGGCTGGTTGGTTGGCTGGCTGGTTGGTTGGTTGGCTGGATGGCTGGCCGGCTGGCTGGCTGGCTGGCTGGTTGGTTGGTTGGTCGGTTGGTTGGTTGGTTGGTTGGTTGGTTGGTTGGTTGGTTGGTTAGTTGGTTGGTGGGCTGGCTGGCTGGTTGGTTGGTTGGTTGGTTGGTTGGTTGGTTGGTTGGTGGGCTGGCTGGCTGGCTGGCTGGTTGGTTGGCTGACTGGTGTTGATCGGTGGGGATGTTGGCTGGTTGTTTTGGCTGATTGGTTCCGGCTGGATTGCTTTATCGATTTGTCCGATTGGCGCAAAGGGTGTCTACATTCACCACCATGATCGGTCCACTGATGGAGACGAGGGCGTTTTTACTTCATGTGAACGCTTTGAGCAGGGCCAAGATCGATCTTAATTGATGAGTGACCCGTCACTTCACAAATAGATAAAAATGGCGATTTGAGCATCTACACGGCGGCAGTAAAATACCTTAAGAAATTACATTAGTAATTTAATGTGAATCGAATGGTGGGAACATCATAGTTCAAATTTAGATAGTTTGGGGAGAACATGTGGGGAATATTGTAGTATTTTTCTGTAGTGTTTTTCATTTTAAAACCTGTTCATGTCGGTAGCAAATTAATATTCTGTTGGTGACGTCTTAGAATGTGACCAGTTAAGTGAAAGCAATTAAGCGCTTTTTTCTTAAGTGCTAAACAATATGGCTTCCAACACCTGAGTCTGAGGACTAGAATATTCAAGAAATTAACACCAAAAGGAAAACGTTTCCAACTGTGAGATGTCGACGGGAGAGCGAACCAAAGTCAAGGTTAATTGAATTCCCTAGAGCCTCAGCGGAAGACGATCATTAACGCGGGTCTGGTGTTCTCGTGACTACATTAATATTAGCCAAATGCACCTATAAATAGATCTTCGAACGAATAAGGTCGTAACTACTGGCCAGTGGAGACGATATAAACTCGCTCCACATCCAAAATAGTTGGTACAATAAATAGCTTCATAACTGTTTTAAAATCCAAAATGAGTTAACATTTACCGCTCAAAAGAATCCGTCTTAGGGGTTGTAATTTCCTTTATTTGGCTCCAAATAGGGGTCGGAACGATTCCAAACCTCAAATACAGTCAAAAGGAAGTTGATTACGTATAACGCTTTAATAACAAAACGAACTCAGTCAGTAATTCCATTACTATTACCTAATTCAAAAAGGATGTACGTATCTCCAAACTGGAGATCGGCATGATCCCAGGCCTCAAATATTTCAGTTGCCTCCAACGTGGTTTTTTTTCTCTTCAACCCAACAGTAATAACTCAAATTTGGGGCCAGTAACTCCAACATGAGCGGTTATGTTCACTTCACATAAGGGACTTTCCTTACTCTAAAAATCATCAAGTGGATGGTTGGCATTATATCAGACCTCAAACGGAGTCTGAAGAGAGTTATTTATCTGGCAGAGATCAACTCAAGAGTAATAACTCAGATTTGTGGTCAGTAACTCCACCTCAAGCAGTTATCCTAATTTAATCATTTCTTACTCTAAAATATATTGTGTATATATATATTTTTTTAACTTTGTAAGGCGCATTTGATCATATCTAAATGCTAATTTGCGCCATATAAATACTAATTATTATTTTTATTATTATTATTATTATTATTATTATTATTATTATTATTATTATTAACACGTTGCATCCTGGCTAAGGTGGAGTCCGTTAAATTAAGATATTCACTTCAGTTTTACCAATAATAAACAATCAATGAAGATTCATGAAGATTATCTTACGTTATCCGCAATATGATCAATATCTCATTAGACTTTTACCCTGCTGGCTACATTCCGGACACCGCCGCAGAAATCTTATTTCAGTTATCAATTAGAGACATAAGAGGACTCAGTTTTATCCACGTTCGATGAGAAAATAATGCACGCTTGGCGGAAAAGAGGAGTGCTGGTCATCACTAGTGGAAAGCGAGTGTGTTCGGAGCCACTATATTGTTTTAGTACAGCCGTTAAGGAGTTTACCTTTTTCTGTCAAGGGCAGAGGAGTTATATTCTCAAGTGACATCTATTCCTAGATCTTTACAGCAATTTAAGATTAGGCAACAAATCGCACTAATACTATAAATACCAGTCACAATGTAAGGTGTTGTGCGATCCTCTGCTTCTAGATAGTGCTCTTTAGGCATATGAGTGAGTGAGTGAGTGACTAGTCATACCCAAAGGAAAATTACTAAGATGCCATATTGCTGACTGACCACAAACATCAAGAAGGCATATCTTTTACTTTAACAATAGCTTATTTTCACTGAGCAGGAAATATTTGGAAGCTATGCCGAGCTAAAGCACATATTTTTCATATAGTTTGAGACCAGTGGGACACCGCCGAATTTCAACTTGCCGCATCACGATGTAAATGAATTTAGCGTAAAACATCCTGCAACTTTTAACAACACATTATTTTAATAGCAGAAGCTAAGGCAGGCCTAGGGTACACGCTTCTCATTCCGGATATAAATCAATGAAAATGGAATTACACTGCGGCTTTCAAGAAAGCACAAAGTCAGCTCTTGACGGAAGCTTTGATGGCGAGGTGTTGTTGTGTCCTGAATGCGCAAATCCTGACCTTGAGGACCGCAGGACTAAATAAAAAAGCTGTCATTTTCCTACTCTAGCTAAGACAGACTCTCCCTTTTGCGAATTTGACCGCATCTTCAGATAGTTACTGATCTTAGTTTGACTTATCCTCTGATTCAATATTATTTCATTGGCTTTTACTGAAGTGATTTTGTCTTGCGCATATGCCGATGCCGGAACGCTAACAGATTATTTACGAAAGCAGATAACTTTATGCCTAAGCCGGACAAGTTTAGGGCGGTTCTTCAGAGATCGCCCTACGTTGTTCTCACCCACTCACTGTCTAGCAAAAATAATTCGGTATGCCTCCGCTAGCTCGAGGGGTTCTCCCCCATGAGTATTTTTATCTCAGTTCTCATAACAGGATTCCAAAGGCTCCTGTGGCCATTATCGGTCCGCTTTTCATGATGCGATTAGCCTGTCAAGATTCGCCAATTATCATAAAACGGCGAGGGAGGTTTATGGACATACTCTCTTTTTTTTATGTCAATTATATTGCAGGAATTTGATTTGCTCCCTCGGTAAGCCATTTATGGAGAGAATTCTTTCGTGCACAATTTTCTGATCATGAAACAGAGACTCAAGACCAAACAACCAAGTTTGAAAAAATGGCCTCAATACTGGCAGAGAAACCGGCTTGTGTAAGGAAACAAAACAAAAAGGGATGTGTACTTAAAAACGTCCTACGCAGCAACGCCTAATTGATCAGTTACCGTTCCCACTTCCTAAGCAGATAAGGTTATACACGACAACGTCCGCGGCCAACATACGAGGAAATTCTGTATCATATTTACCGGCGTTCGGTCGTTTCGCCTAAGAACGGAACGTCTTGAAAGCATAAAAGCTTTGTGGTTGTCTTAGTCATGAATATCTGACCATTAATAGCCTTAGACCAAGGGAAGCCCCAATTATGCTATGTCTTGAAAATGTTTTCCCACACGAAGTAAGATCGAAATCTTTAATTATGTCCAGTTATCAGAAACGTCCACTTTTCTTAACACTTCAAGGGAAGAAATGGTTTCATTACTGATATTAACTGAAGAAAAAATAATCTTGTGCAAGCACTTCTTTTCTTGATCTCTAGAAAGCGAAATCGAGAGAGCCGGCTTTCTGAAAAGCATTGACCTTTTTCATAATCCGTGCACCCATTTCTCAAACTAATCATTTTAAGTTTGCGAATGTATCGATTTATACTTTGTGATTCTCCAAATTTATCAGGGGGTGCTAAATCGAAAAAAAAAAACAAATGTTTTACAAACGCAATATCGAGTAAACAAAGGAAGACAGAGGAATTGCGGCAAATCTTTTTTTTTTTCTTTTCCAGACTGGTGATGTACGTCAGACGATTATTGTCCTTGCACAAAAACGTGACCGGTAGAATAACTGTCCACTGTTTACGTAGGCGTGTACAAGTGCATGGATGCAATTTTCCCCATTCTAGTTGTATCTTGAAAGGATGGCACGTCTTTTAGCCCGAACTAGAGAAATACCTGGCGCTTTTATTTTCTAGTGTATAGTAAAAACCACTGACGCCATTCGAGTCACTTACAAGTGCCGCCTGATACCTAGCTAAGGTCTTAGCTTTCGATGGTTTCGATTGTGTATGTATAGAGAAATTCGTGGATCGTTTAGCTTCAGTCCCGTTCGTGCATTTCCCCGCTTAGGACCTCTACCAGGCAAAAGAAACACTTGAAAGAGAATAGCGTTTCGAAAACTTCGGGACGACTCAAATCCCCGCTCAAATTTAAACGCAATGCCCGTTATTTCATTCTTTTTCAGTAGCCGGTGTCGCTTGCCGATGCGCGTCGAAATTGATACTATGAAGCAAATGTGTTACATAGGTTTACAGAATGTAGGAATTCTCTATAAACTGGGTAACGGAAACTAGTATTTTTTGTCTTTGAAACGGTTCAAGGTTTTCAGCTGCAGACCAAGGCCTTCTCCCAATAGGTGGTTTGCACGTTACGTCATCGCCGCCATGCTGGTGGACGTAAACAATACCTCTCTCATTAGCTCATTTTGTTCGTCCACTAGTCAGGGGCACCCAACGACAACTTTCGGTAGATATCTGTTCGGTGGAGGGTAATTCGCCTTGGGTTTTCGGCGTCGATTAAAGAGTGCACTCGGATTTTCGTAACTAAAACGTGGCCTAAAATATTCGCAATTGGGAAATCATAGCCCCTGAGGTTTTCGGAAAGGTCGTAATTGCTGTATTAGGCAGTCAAAAACGACAGCTAGCATTTTCGGAAAGAAAATAGTTCCCTAGAAAGCTCGTGGAAAGTTCATTTCAGCTTGCATTTTCTCAAAGGAAGATTTTGTTCCCTAACATTTTCGAGCAATTAAAATTTCAGCTAGGGAATCCGAACAGATGAACTTTTTCTAACTTATGAAAACATCACTTTAAACAGACTTCAAACACCACAAGGTACTTAAAAATGCCTTTCTACAGCTTTTGGTTGATTTGGCTCGTTGGGTGCCCCTGGTTTACCATTTACCACAAATTCCCGAAAATTCCAGTTGGAATGTAAATTCCCGGGACAAACGGGAGTTCTGGAAAGGTAGTCCTGTTTTCCCGGTTGGGACGTTCCCGATCGAAATTCGTTTATAGTCCTCATGGCTTTTGGCCGAGCGTAATCTATCCGCGCGACGTGACACTCCGGAAATTTTACGCAAATGGTAAACAAAACGTACCATTCCTTCCCAACCGAAATTTCCCGGAATTTTTTTTCTAAATGGTAAACAACCACATTGTATGTCGTGCAGAGAGGTCAATATCTCTCTGCCGCTTGGTATTTTCTTGTACAGTTTACCGACGCCAAATGTTCACGGCATGGTACACAAATAATCAAACTGATTTAACTAGAAGAATTCAGTAAAACCGAGTGTTTCCTGATTCAAGCGCCTCCCACCTATAGGTGGTTTGCAGCCAATCTCTAGAGACACAGATAACAATGGTGAAACGAATAAATACTAGTCAGGGGCACCCAACGAGCCAAATCAAGCAAAAGTTATAGAAAGGCATTTTAAAGTACCTTAAGGTGTTTGAAGTCCGTTTAAAGTGATCTTTTCATAAGCTAGAAGAAGTTCATCTGTTCGGATTCTCTAGCTGAACTTTTAATTGCCCGAAAATGTTAGGGAACAAAATCTTCCTTTGAGAAAATGCAAGCTGAAATGAACTTTCCACGAATTTTCTAGGGAACTATTTTCTTTCCGAAAATGCTAGCTGACGTTTTTTACTGCCAAAAACAGCAATTACGACCTATTCGAAAACCTGAGGGGCTATGATTTCCAAATTGCGAATCTCTTAGGCCACGTTTTAGCTACCAAAATCCGAGTGCCCTCTTTAATCAACGCCGAAAGCACAAGGCGAATTACCCTCCACCGAACAGATATTTACCGAAACTTGTCGCTGGGTACCCCTGGTTGGATCAGTCGAAGCGGTGACTGAACAGAATTCGGCAAACGAAGAGAAAACATTGTCGATAAATATCTATTAAGAGTGATTTTCACTCCCCTCTAGAGTTCCACCATTTCTCTTTATACAGCTTGAGAATTCAATTCTCTTGTCTCCTCGGCATTTGCAAGGACACAGTGTCAAGCCGCTCAAGTTTGAATGTTAGCATTGATAATACTGTGTGATAAAAATCCTTTATTGGTCGAGAGTGACCTTCCCGCCTACAGCTCCTGTATTGTGAATTTGTAATTATGCTGTACGAGTTGGTTCTCAGTTTATTATACAGTACAAGACTTTCCCTGCCTTTGATTCCGTAGATAAATTAAACGTTAAAACTCTAATATGCGGCAATCACTGGAATGAAGAGGGTTTTAGAGCGCTTTTCAGCTGATAGTCGTCATGTGCTACGGTTTATTGATACATCAGGCTATGTATTTCATATGCAAAGCGCTTTTAACCTCTTAGTCCGGTTGATGAAACAATACTGGGGAACAATTGAAATAAAATTTTATAAGCTACAATCTAAAAGCAAAAACCATTGCGATTATTCAGGAACTGTACAAAATTTCAAAGGATAACGGTTTGCGTGTTCAATTGTAAGTCACATTTTGCTTCAAAGTCAGGTACTAATTTACGTCATCTCGAGGAGTTATTTCTTCATGTTTTCAGTGATATAAACCGTAGGTGAATTTCCTCTTCTGTGGATGAAATTCTAAAGTATTAACAGAAAAACAGAAAGTTATTGAACAGTCCCTATGGCCGTGACAGCGATTTATTGATTGTACAAAATGGTTGAAGCTCTGGTCACGCTAGCGCACTCCTTAGATGCATGCACGCCTGTCAAGTTTTTTCGGCTGTTTTTACGACAAAAACTTCCAAAAATTTATTAAATTTGAACTTTGGCGTGAGTGAGTGAGTGAGTTGAGAGTTAAAGGCCCATTCCTTTGATCCTTTCAAAGAGCCTGATGACAAGCTACAGATGTGAATTTAGAGAGATTATCTTCAGTTTGCGTTAAAACTTCTCCTACATCGTTGCAAAGCCGATAATTTAGTTATCGCTCATCAATCAGTGGCATATAACGCTCTTGCAAAATTATCTACATGAACCTACAATTCGATGTAATGTAGCCTTAGTACGCCATCAACGTTTCGTCAAGAAAAATAAGTTTTATGGGTGAGTACAGTCACAAATTGTATCAACGGTTTCGAGCTGGCCTGGTCTGAGAAGAAGAGGCACAGTTTGTTACCATTAAAGGCCTTAGGTCCCATTTGGCACAAAAAAGGTAGATGACAGGCTGCAACCAATTTGATTTCCATAAAACTGAACATAAAACAAGCGAAGGTTATGGTTTCGACTCCATGTGGACTGCACAATCATACCAAAACTTTACAGCGTAAAGTATTTCCTCCCGTGACCATTGTCACGGGTTTTAATCGTACCTGGGTCAAGCGGTCAAGTAGAATCGTTGTGCAAAATGTCGCGATTATTTTTAATCCCTTGACGTGACCTTCATCTTCAATTAAATTCCCAGGCAGCAGGCTGCGAAGAAAAATTGACTTAACCGTCTATACTCTATTGCGGAACTTGTTAAGAAAGGATTTTAAATTTTCCATAAACAAACACAAATTAATATCCAATAACCCACTAGACTCTAGTTTTAGAGTTTGACTAACGATCTCTAAGACTCTATGAACGTGTACTGTTACCGGAATTGCAAAACTGGTGATCTAAACTCGAGTGGACTCAGTTCGCCTCACCAATTTATTATTATCGATCTCTTGTGTTGCTCTCGATTTCTTTCCTACATCATTCAGTTTTAAAGAAAAAATGACAGCGATCGATATTGTAACATTCCATAACTGACCAACACAGCAAGAGATCATCCGATTAACACAATCTCCAAACCCAAATCAGTTTTGTGGTTGACTTAAAGGGGTGGTCTAGATTTATTTAAAACTAAGATTATTTAAGGACGTCCGCTGCGGTTCGTTCAGCAATATATAGTTGACACCAAAGAGAAAGGTGAAACAATGAAGAAGATCCCAGAATGAACTAAGAGTTCCGATCACAGACCAGGAGAAAAGAATTTAAGATCTGAGAATCAGTTTGTCAACAGCCCTGTAGTTCTCGAACCTTTTATTTTCGAACATGTTTTCACGAGCACGTGTTATGCTGCATAGACTGCGGGGGTTTGAGTTCCTCGACAACAGAACATAAAAAAGTCAATTTTTGTTAAGTAGCACTTCGAGACTGACCAGAAGGCCCCCTCAAGGAAACAAAAAACACTTAAGAAAACAGGAACTCGATCACGAGGCAAAATCCACGCAGCTTGATAAGTGAGAGAATGTTTGGTGTTAACGCATACTAGGAAGGAATCTTCAGCCCCGTGTTACTGCAATCAAATATTTGTTCATAGAATGCAGCTCTAACGTTTCAGTGGTTGGATAAAATTCTACAGTCTGACCTGACAGATAAAACAATTAATCGCCTGTACACTCCTTCGGCTTTGTACGTTTTTGAAAAGCTAAAATATGAAAAAGTTTTGCTTCTGAGTTCAATGTGATTGTCGCTGTCCTGAAGATGGGCATGGTCCGTTGATCACAAGTTATTCCTGCCACGGTAAGCTGTATGAGAAAGGCTACGGGAGAAAGGTCTCGTTGGTTCCCCAGCCTTCATATCTCTTCAAGTGCAGGAAATAGCAAGTCTAGATTCGTCGAAGGAGGATGGCTGAAACGCCTAATTCCGCGTTTGATCATCTGTGGAAATGAATCTTCAAGTGTGACCATTCATATCTCACCACTGCGACGCCGTTTGTTTCTAAGAATTTCACAAAGTTGAAATTGCAGTTTCAGTTTTAAGGCCAGACGGCATTTGGGTGTCATGCGTTAATCATATGCACGCAATTTCAGGTCCCGCTGGGGGTGTAACCTTAGCAAAGGAAGCTAATTAGCGCCACATGTAGTTCGATATATGAATTTCAAAAATTTAAAGTCGAAATACTTTCTGATATAATTAACGAGTATCCATTCTCGCTATACTGTATTGACACCCTGTTCTCGGGATTAGAAGTTTCTTTCCAATGTTTTCTGCTATTTCAGAGTGTTGTTTGCAATTTCTTCAGTCAATTTTCGTTTCCAGGAATGTGTTTCCATCTTAACAAAATTCCTTATCCTTCGAGCAGATATTTTTGGCATCAATAACGTAAGGGGCCGTCGCAAATACATGACAACACAACATCAACGTCAGCTATAAATATGGACTATATCTTGTTAACGAACTCAAGAGTGAACTTCCTTCAGTTTTCCTATAATAGCCTAAGCGTATGAGCTTTTGCTTCCCAAAAGGGTGTGGTTCTTCACTGTTTTCTACGGTACGTTATTAAACCCTCATTCTAACAACTATGAAAAACTTAACAGACACCAAAACATAGAACTTTAGTGTGTATAGTCTACCCAAGCAATGCTAAGCAAGAGATCATTTTCCTTTGCCAACCCACATTAAACCAGTAGAGTGTTTACGACTGGCTGCGTTACTCCATATAAGAATAAACACAATAACAATTAAAATCCGTCATAAGAGGGTTGTCATAAGAGTTATGATTACCGGAATAACGTAGTTCTTGCCGTGAGCGAGCAGAAGTGTTTTGCAGACACGTCTTTGCCAAATTCACCTCAAACGACAAATCTAGAGGACATTTCAGTTCTTATTCCGGTATGCTCTCGATCGAAGACAACAATAGCCTTGGGCTACCGATGAGTCTAGAATGATTTACAGATATTTGGTGGATGTCGCCCCAGAGGATAGACGGGATGTCGTTGAAAACATGGGCTATTGGCTCAGTACTAAAGTTTTATGGTTTATTTTGTTGATCATAGAGTGTGCGTGATGCTTGTGCTGAATCTTGTTTACTTAATAAACAGTTTCATTTGTGGCAAACGTGCAAGAAACAATGACAAAAAAGGCCTGGACGGTTCCGAGTAAATTTATATAACCTCAAGTGCATGGCTCGCCTAGACATAACTAGAATAATTTCAAATAGCACCAGGGCATCAATAGCTTTTATTGAAAGGTCACACCATAGACGTAAATACTCAAAAGGTAGTACTGAGTTCAGTCATCTGTACTGCAACCGAACTTAAGGGAAGAATTGAATGCACAAACGAACGTTTCCTTTCTTTCCATGTTTCGAGCCTTTCTGTGACGAAATTCGTTCTTTAGGTTTTGATTGCAACTATACCGTCCGAATATCTGAGGCCATAAAAGTTTTAAGAGCAGATATGCCATCGAGATGTTCCTCCAAGATGCAGTCTACGGAGTGAGTTCATCCTGCAATAGCTTCAATTAGTGGTGGTTCAGTCGTCTTAGACTTACAACTTTCTTAATCATCACCGTTTGACAAATGTTATTCTATTATACAAATAAGACGAAATCTTTTGAAATAGCATTATGTAGGCGTCGGGCTTTGTATTTTTGTTGAAGAGCATTAACGTGCAAAAACATTTACAGACCCAATTAAACGTAGTTCCGAATTATGAAGTCTGTTTTTGCAGTTTGACCTTCAACGATCAATGAGCCATTTCAATGTCCTTTCAGATCAGCCACGACTTCTTGAATTTTCAAGAGATCACGGACCCAAAAAATTCTAAAAATGATCTGAAAAAAATAAAAAATCCTATAAAAATCCTATTGTGGCAGTCGAGATTAGAACATCCCGAAAGGAAACATGTTTGAATTCCAACAAGTTTGGTCTCAATCGACAAGGATAAGGCTCTAAAACCCATGTGGTCGCCGGATTCTGCCCGCCCGGGATATTTCACGGATGAGATATTTATTTGAGTGGAGAGCAAGTTCAATTCGAAATAATCCGGTTTTACGTAAGAAATCAGGAAGTTGTGTTATAAACGATCTATAAAAGCGGGCTTAGCGATAGAGGGCACTTCAATCGCAGAAGGAGCGATGGTCAGACGGTGGACTTAAACTTCGGTTGCGCAACATCAGTCATTCTCTACTGCATAGTCAACACACAATGGAATCAAGACGGGCTGGAGTTTTGTTGGTATGTCATGATAATCAATATTCTCATTGCTCTTCGATCGGCACAAGCACTAAGCCCCATGCGAAATCCCGTTGCTCTGTACTTAAAGTTTTCCTCAGTAGAGCTACCGATTCAACTTTCAGTCTTTTTGATCATCTACAGTAATCTGATTGTCGTAAATCCAAGGCTAACAATAAGTCATACCTCAATTCAGCATTCCCTGTGTTAGCTGGCAATCCTTTTTCTTTTTGTCAGCTGTTCGGTGGGTTATTCAAAATTGTCTTGATGATATTACAACTATAACCTCGTACTTCAAATTATTTGTTATAATTCAGTTACTTAATTAAAATGGAAGACAAACAGACCAGTAGTCATTTAATCTAAGATCGGCTCTCGGCAAGATGTTTTGACTAAATTTCAACCAAATCAATAGATCTATTAAGGCACAATAGTTCATAACGAAATGCTCTTCATAAAACACTTCTGTTATGTAATCTTTATTTCTTTGATTTATAATGCTTCAAGTCTACTTCGAAGAGTTCATTGTAATAATCTACCTAAAGTTTTGGCTTTAAAGAAAGAGTTGATCGATTAGCCATAAAAATCTTCTGAGGTGAGGCCGGCCGTTTGTAAATTTTTCTTCTTTCCCTGATATATATTTCGTGCCGCAAGCACAACAGAACGCCAAGTATTTCGAGTCTCTCTTAGACTCACTTAAAAAATATTGTGTCCGTAATTCAAAACGTGCATACGCATGATAAAGACGCAACAATACATACTTATATAAAAATAGTGCTTAATTCAATTAATTACGTGATTTCGAAATCTTTCGTTGTCAGGTGGAAAACAATTTCTTCAGATCATTACTAAATGAACTCATATTTAGTTCCTTGTACGCATGACAAGAGTAATCAACCAGATCGTGAGATATCATGCAGAGCAATTTGCATTCCTCAGCTTTTTTCACTTTTGTCTGTGCTCAGTTCCTGTGAATTCACAAGTAGTTTGAATTTCTTTGTCGTAGAATGCAATTTCAATTGAGTTTAAGTGGTTTATGGGTGGGCCACTCCATTGACAAGATCGATTTATCAGCTAATATTGTTCATTTTCTATATTGCCTTACTTACAAGCGATTTTCTTATAAACAAACAAAATTGTTGATATTTGGGTTACGCCGGCCAGCACGGTACCTAGAGTATTATGACTCGATCCCAAAGTTGCCTCGATTCGCCTTTAATTCGCCTTAATCAGCGTTTGAGGACCTTTAAGTCGCCAAACTGACGGCGCTAACAAGCTTTTGACTTTTAATCCCTGGGGAACTCTATTAATCTAGGGACGGTGGTGCTACCTTCGAAATCAAGCCCACCATACACGAATTTTTGCTTTATGATTCAGGTATTACTGAAAGCAGTTGCGTCCTTTACAAGGCCGCTGTGGCAAGAAATCTCAATGGTCTACGGACTGGAATGGATAATAATAATAATAATAATAATAATAATAATAACAATGAATATCATGAAGAACATATTTACAACAACTATTTGAGAAGATAAATAAATACTACTTTAAAAAAAGCAAAATTCAGATTCAAATAACAGTAATAATTTTACATTAAATGTCTCGTTTTGTACTTTAAGACTCCGGCCACGCCAATCCACCTATACTAATAAGCGTCGATAATAATGACAGCATTGCCGTTGATGTGCTAGCAAGCCTCTCGAAAGAGAGTAGCCAAGTCCATGTAGGCGTTTGGTAGAGGAGACCATGTCAGGCTGGTCATGAGCATAATTCAAACCAATCCCTATTGTCTAACACCTTAACTGTTGTATGGTCTTAAGCGGCTAAATGAGCTCCCAGCCGAAAAGAGAGACACGAGGTGATAATCAACTCAGACATTTGGAGATCTACTTTTTTAAATCAACATCGGTAACTACTTTACAAAGCTTATCTCGTTGTCTGGTTTGAATTATGATTGAGTAACAGATTAATTATTCATAACTGAATAACTTTAATAGCATATTTCTGTAATTGACCCAGCATTTCCGAATTATATTGCTCGTCGGTAACGTTTTGAACGCCCACTGGCGCTATTTTATCTGCATCATAGCATATGAACATGTTTTGCTGCTATCCTAACTACTACTACTACTACTACTGCTGCTGCTGCTGCTAATGCTGCTGCTACTACTACTACTACTTCTACTACTACTACTACTACTACTACTACTACTACTACTACTACTACTACTACTACTACTACTGCTGCTGCTGCTGCTGCTGCTGCTACTACTACTACTATTCCTATTACTATTACTATTACTATTACTATTACTAATAATAATAATGTAATATAATATAATATAATATAAGAAGAAGAAGAAGAAGAACTTTAATGCGCCTAGATTGTTAAAGAAACAGCGTCACGAATCTCGCGCATGCGTAATAGTGATACATCACTTCAAAAAGCTGGCAAGATATTTTCAACTTTAGTCGCCGATATCTATCTTCTGTTATCAACGCCATCCATATGCCGCGGAACGAACAAACAAAAATCTCCAAAAGAGAAATATAGCTGAGGCTTCAAAGCGTATTGTAAGGAATACGGTCGAAATCCATCCTACGGACCAAACTGAAGATGACGGGCAGATAAAAAATTTGTTACTCACTCGAGAGCATCAGGGCGCATGCGTAGCCTTGACACTACTACAGCTAGACATGCATTGAAAAGGAAGTTCAATGACCAAGTGATGTCGAGCTAAAACGACGTCTATCTTGGACTTTTTACTTCATTATTTTTAGGATCCCTTAACTAACCAGATCAGCTTTTTCACTCACGTTTGAGACGTTCCTCAGAAAGTTAGAACAATTATTTTGCATCGTTATGTAAAAAAGGAATGTCTGGAAGGAAGGAAATGACGCGCATAGCAATTGTACGGAAATATAAAAATAGAAAAGCACGTCAAAGAAGTTTCATCACGTCTGTTCAAGCCACGAGGTCGTAAACATATAGATTTCTGGCGCTTCAAAGAACGAATGTACTGCCTTGGATTTACGTATTGAAACAAAAAAGGAGTAATATTTCCAAGGAAATCAGTTGTATGTCAAATGTTAGAATGTTTAGCGAGTTTATATCACTGAGTTACTGTCAATCATGTTCGTTACCCGTGCAAATGGCAGCGGTTACATTGTAGATAGAGGTCTTACACTTGATGGAACAGTTTTAACCGTTTTACGTTTTGGACACTCTGGTTAAAGTTATCGAGCCATTCTGTTTGTTACGCTAGATAAAAAGGCTCTGGCGTTAGAGATCCTGGAGACTGACTTATTTAGCTGAGTTTAACTGACACATTTGCCGCGTGAGCAGTGGTGCTCAAAATTCTTAGAATACCAAGCCTCGAGTCGGTGCATGATGTGCTAACGCTTGGTCACCCAAATCAAATCTATTATGCATTACATTTCTATGGCATTTTTCCATGACTTCCTCTTGTGCTGCTTTGCCGTAGAGTCGGCGAAAGGCGGTTATTTTTGGATCACGTTTCCCTCCCAAAATTCACGTGTTTTATTCTGTAGGCGTGAACAACGCAAAGTGCACCCGCAGAAAAATGTAACCACCGCTTAAAAACATCTGTCTTGGAATGGGCGCCAAAATCCTTGTTCGAGACCACCCGCGGCAGTTTGTGGCTGCGGTCGTGGATGGATTTATCGGTCACCGTACTTGTCTGAGGCGAGAGCTGAAGTAATGTAACACCTTGCATAAAAAGCTGCTTAATCTCAGCCTATAATCTCTTTTTTCATCATAAAAATACTCCTATTACACAAACACATGTTTTTGTCGACCCATGCCACTATCCACGATACCCGAAAAACGATAATACCAGACAATTATCTGTGTACTACTCGGGCCCTACCTATAATAGTTCTCTGGATTCTAGTATAGCTGTCTTAGATTATCAGATATTTCCACTTTCAACTGATAAAAAGCTCAAAATGCTTAAAAGTCTTTCTCGTGCAGAAACTAATAAGATTGCAAGATTATTTCATTTTTTTAATGTGTAACCGTCGCCTCTATATTGTAAATTTATTTTAGTTTTAAATCCGTTCTTTAAATCAAGGAGGCTTAATAATTCATAAGCCACCATCTTTATGCATTTACGTTTTTTTTTTCGTACGTTGTCTTTGAAAGTGGATGCTTATTTTCAAGTAGGACGCTTTTTACATGATACGGCTCAACAAAGTTGACAAAGTACTAAAGAAAGGTTTTTTCTTCTTTCAACAGTTTGTATGTTTGTGGCTAGTTCTTTACTGTACGTCACCAAGCATAGTGCACGGGATACCAGTCAACTTCAAATCCAGATTTTCAAAAGATAAACTATCAAGAATACGCGTTCCAAGATCTTATGATCTACGCAAAGTAACTTCGAATCCTACGTTGCGCTTAAAGGGGCAGTTGCACTCCAGGACGGGATACTTTTTGGAGATTTTACAAAATGGAACCATTCAAGCAACGCTGAACAACTCATCTAAATATAGTAAGTTAGTAATAACAACTTAACAGGCCCGGCTAGGGGGTGTAATGGGATACCAATATACCCGGGTTTTTTCCCATAAGACGGATACCGATATACCTTGAAATTGTAAAACATGTGATACTTCATACCTAAAATTTCCTTGAATCATTTAATTCATGTCTGCATACCGAATAAGTAAAATTCAGGAAGAACCAGATACTTTATACCCGATTTCTAACATAAAAATACCATATACCTGAATAAAAATGGCTCTAGATACCATATACCCAAAACCCCCTGGCCGGGCCTGACTTAAAACAAATTTCTATCATCAATCAGAAATTTTGGAAAAAATGGAACTATCCAATAAACATTGAGCACTGAATTCATCTATCTCTATATTAGTCAGTGTGTAATATCCAGCTCAATTAATTCTCCCAATTAATTGTTTAGAGTCTGGAATTGTATTTTCTATTTATGACTTGTCCTAGGTATTAATGTTTCCTTCTGAAGTTTTTTTCTTGCGTCTGTGTTTCGTCCGCTGTAACGGATGAGTTTATAAGTTGTTTTTTATACCCAGACCTGGCCTCAGGAATTCCAAGCCATCCTCAGACCTCAGTCCAAATTTGTTAAGATCTATATCCATTCTCAGACCAAAACGGCTTAAAACGGTATATACTACTCTGTGCGGCATCCGTATTCATTATTAAACACATTGTGTCGATGTCCAAATATGTACATGGCGGTCTCGGCAATATTCGTCATGCGCCCTCAACAGATATCCTGTGATATGTACGTAATTTCTTTTGTCGCGGAGAAATACAGTATAGCGGCTTTTCCAGTTTTTCTGCAATAGACTCGTTAAATTGCGCTTTGTTATCAATGTATTCAACTTATAAAGCAATTATCCTTCCTAATCTTGCGGAATATCCCCTGATTTTACTCATGATAATTGGTGTTAACTTTCGAGGGCCGTAGACAAGACTTTCAGCAGCTGCTCCTTGTTCTTCCCAACTTCTATGGGCCTTAATGTTATTCTGATAACAACGTAGACAAAGAACATTTATTCCCTTTAGAAAAGAAAGCGTGAAATTTGTCATGCTCTCTACCTCAGTCCACTTCCACGTTACCTTGCTAGGCGACAATCTGCTGATCGAACTCTTTGTGAATTCATTCCGACATTATTTATTCGTTTCCATTGCGTGTTGCCGGACCACCCATTCTCAGATATTAGCTAGACAAAACGCTTATGCCCACAGAGATTTTGAGAATTCTTGTCATACAAATGCTACTTATTCTGAAATCATACTGACCTCCGACTAAAGCTCATTTTATGTGGTATAACTATCACAATATGAATTATTAAGCATCAAATTTATTGCAAACGAGAAACATATCTCCGTTTACGTTTTCTATGGAAGCCGTACAAACTATTTAACAATTCTCCAGCGAAATCGCGCGGAATACCGCCTGATACTTAGGGCGTTTTCCATTGAACAAAAATCACCGGTACAAATTTTCGGAAGTTTCGTTGGTCGAATAGAACGCTTCCGACGACGTTCCAGAATTCGGGGTCACGTGCGTTGACATGCTGGATGCGCCCCGTCCGCTTATTGGTTTTTCCGCTTGTCTACGTGAGCCGATGCTCGGTAGGGAGACTAAAACCGACATTTATCGCGAATGGAACACGAAAATTTCGATAATTCTGGAAATTCCATCAAAGAGGATGCACTCAAAACTTATTCCTAAATTTTCGAAAACTTTTCCCGGAACTTTGCCCGTTGCATTCAATCTCGAAAATTTTGGTTGAATGGAAAGAGCCCTTAGTCGACGAATCCGTAGGCCGAGTTGATTTAAATCAGGCGCAATTCCGCAAGATTGAGCAGGATAATTGTTTGAAAAAAAAACCCTGGAAAAGCCGCTATCTT
>JAEMWC010000052.1:1185000-1187500 GCA_016490735.1 Pachyseris speciosa | reverse complement strand
TTCAGAGTGAGAAGGGAGAGCCACTTCGATCTCCAACCACGAAAACACGGATTAGTCTGACGTTTTTACGCATGACATTTTCCATTAGTAAAGAAGCGAAAACAATGCTGAATAATGGTCAGTGTATCATAACCATAGTGTTTTCAAAGAATCAAGATTGCCGATGATTTATCGTTGATTTTTATGTAATTTGGCACAAAGTGCATGTATTTATTTATTTTTATATGTAGCTTTTGGTTATTTAAATGATATAAAAAAGAGAATGAAAGATTGCTTTAATGCTTATAAAGTAAGAAATAAAAAGAATCCTGCCTTGTTGAAAGTGTTGAGTAAAGTTCGAGAGCTTCTTCCCCTCCCTAACCCACCCCACCAGCTGTCGTCTGTTCAATGACCGGTGCGCGTCATGGGATAGTTTTCTCACGGTCGTGACCAGAATGGATACTCCAAAGTCAGCTCACACACTTAGTTTTGTGTATATAAAGTGCCAAACAATCTTAATAATTTTTTTTCACTAAGTTAAATTTTTTTTTGAAAGGAGCATACAAAGGGTCGAACCCGCGATATAGGCATCACAACGATATCCATATCCTACGATGGCCCAGGAGGGTCACAGGCCAGTTTTATTTTTCACAGTCCAGCTTTATTTTTTGACAGTCCAGTTTTATTTTTGATAGTCCAGTTTTATTTTTGACAGTCCAGTTTTATTTTTTGACAGTTCAGTTTTATTTTTCACAGGCAACTTTTATTTTTCACAGTCCAGTTTTATTTTTTGACAGTCCAGTTTTATTTTTCGATAGTCCAGTTTTATTTTTCACAGTCCAGTTTTAGCAAAAAAGCAATGATTTCCATACATTTTTTAGGATACCATAGCACCTTAACTATCATAAAAATAAAATAATAACTTGTCGGACGCCATTATGAAAAAGGTCTATTAAAGGCACTCAGTCTTCAACCTGCCCAGCAAAGTGAACTGTTGCACAATGAACTCGAGCGCAACTATTGGTCAAACCTCCGCCAACTGTTAAAAGAAACGAGCATCACTTGATCAGAAAGAGATACCGCCGGGCAAGAAAGGCCATCGAACAAAAGTTGGGGTTGTGTTAATAATAATAATAATAATAATAATAATAATAATAATAATAATAATAATAATAATAATAATATTGCGTCACCATGGGACCACAGGGTGCATGAGAAAGAAGGAGAAAAAGTTGAGAAATATCAGGATCTAAAGGGAGAAATTAAGAATTTATGGGAGATGAGACACGTAGAAGTGGTACCGATAGTTGTTGGCGTACTTGGAGGAGTAAGCAAAAGGTTAGATGGATGGCTTGTGAAACTAGGGATTGCTATTAAGATAGGGCTCTTGCAGAAAACAGCCTTGCTAGGAACAGCAAGGATTCTGAGAAAGGTTCTAGAAAACTAGATGAATGACCCAAAGGACCTTTGGCCATTGGCTATGGCTTGCTTCTTCAGTTTAAAAGTGGCATAACATCTGCCAGAACGTAAGCGTCATGAGAAGATGATAATAATAATAAATAATCACTTTATTAAGTCTAAAATATCAAATATAATAGCCCAGCACAACCGCTCTACTAATTGAGGAGGCTAAATCAAATCAATTTTAAATAAAGTAGAATCAAATCAAATGTTTGTTTTTGGACAAGGGTTTTTTGGAGAGGGGAAAACCGGAATACCCGGGGAAAAACCTCTCGGAACAGAGTACAGAACTAACAAACTCAGCGAACTTATGACGCCGAGTCCCGGAATCGAGCCCGGAAGGCGAGCGCTCTCACCACTACGCCAACTCTGCTCCCTAAGTTATGTCGCCTCTCACTTGTTCGATACCCTTTGAGTATGCAATGTAAAAACCAGCAGCGCATTCTTACTGCGCATAATTTATGGCTCCATTTAGCGCGTGCACGAGCGCGCGCACATTAGAAACATGGCGTATTTACCTTGACACTGAGCTTTGTCAGCCCAAATTTTCCCTTTGCGGTCGTGTTGCAAAGAAACGAGCACGGTGGCCCCCCTTTTTTATTTCTGGGACATAGGTGAATAAACAATCAAAGAAAGTCAAACTCTGTGTGATATAACACGCTGCATTGAAAAATAATCGAGCTTATTTGTTGCTCGCGCAGATTACCAAAAGTCACCTAAATAGCCGAATTTGTCAGCATTGTGGTGTGAAAACAAGCACGGTGACCCCCTCTTTTTATTACGTTTTTAATATCTCCTTGTCCTGTAATAACAGCATACCAAGTTTCATCGGAAATCTACGGCGGGTTCTTTTACTAGGGAATCACCTTAAATAAAATGATTTGATTTTTTGTTGTTCCCTCATCAGATATGCGCCTTCAAACGAAAACTGCTTTACTACTGGAATAAAAAAAACCACTGTGAAAGCACTGAAATCGTATTTTATTGCAAAATGAGCTTATACGATTGTGTTTTCAGCGTTTTTTAATTACAGGTGCATTTAGTGTCACACTCTGCGTTA
>JAEMWC010000052.1:1115000-1177500 GCA_016490735.1 Pachyseris speciosa | reverse complement strand
GGCTTTCCTGTTTATTGCGCATGTCAAGCGAGTCAGTGAAGCCATCTTTGGTCCAGGTAGCGTATCTAGTACCCAGGTCATGTTCTCGTCTCCGCGGCACGTAGCCCGTGTAGCCTGGCAGTGGTGTTTCGCAGAGCTCTCGGTGATCGCCTGTCAACGGAAAATCCGTTTAGTCAGTATAATTTCACGCCAGAGAATCGGATCTTCTATGAAAAAAGAACTTTTTCCTACCCTCATTGTTGTTCGGAAGGTTTTTTACCGCCCTGTTTCCAACCCCCTCGCTTCCCACATTTTCATCGTCGAATAGTTCCAGCCCGGCTCCTGCCAGCAGAGAAATGGCTTCTTGGCCTTTATATTTCTTATCGCCATTTACTAGTTAGTAATTACAGTCTTAAAAAAACTAGCCATATACCTGAAACCAATTTCTTTCGTTGCGTCAGTCTCAAATAGGCTAAGTGTTCTTCAAGTTTTGCATTTGCGGAAAACCGTCGTCTCTTTTGGCGAAGTTAGCGTTTACAGTGGAACTTATGATGGAAAACAACTTTCTTATCAATTTCTGTTTATTTTTTAAGTCAAGGTTTGCCGATAGCTCACTGATCAAAGTAAATATATCCGGAAACACCGTTGTAACAGATCTACTCACTGGGGAAGTAGCCTTTGGCGTATTTTGGTCTTATATCAGGGTATGATGTAGGTTCTCTGTAGCTTGCTAGAGGTATAAGCTTTGGGTGACTGTAGACTGTTTTCTTCAAGTCGTCTTGTTCTGCTGTGTGTGTCTGGTCTTTCCTCATGAAGTTGCTGACTGCTTGTTCTGTGGCTTCTCTGTAGCGAGATCCGTACAAAAACCGCATGGTGGGGACATATCCTAAAACGAGCGATAGTTAGTAATAACTTCTCGCATTGATCAACAAACGTTTTACGACCGAAATTTGACGAAAAAAAACAACTCAAATTTGGTTTTGGAGTAGGTGGTTGTAAAACTGAAACAAGACTGTACCACATCGAGGTATTGTTTGACAGCTTTTAACTTCATGGCCACACTGGCGAATTCGGAGTCAAACGTCCCTGATAAATACTGTGAACCGGGCCTTTGAAAAAGGTCATACTTAGCTGAGGTTTCCACTAGCTAACGGACCCAAAAGAACTATGAACTTAATAGACCTTTTTAGCTTGTAGATTTTGTTTTCCCAATGTAGACCATGTGATCTTCCCAAGGGGATTTGCCTTTTGTCTTTTCATGAATTATGCGTACATATGCACGTGAATAAGGCGAAATTTCAAAGAAACAGTTCTCTAGGATAACGTCACGTGGTCAACAATGGGAAAACAAAATCTACAAGCTAAAGAGGTCTATTGAATTTAACTCAGACTTGAAAGGGAGTAGGGAAAAAAATAGCACTTACAAATAACTCAATGTTATCATTTTACGAACTTCCCACATCAAGTTAGGATTTCATCCCAGCACAGATGGTTCAAATGTTAAGGAGTCCTTAACATTTCAGCCATCTTACGAGTCAGTGTAATAGACATCACTACAGCCAGGTCCGGTCTGCCCAAAAACTCAAACAAATTGAAATGATCGCGTGATAGGAGTTCATCGAAAAACTCACCTCTACTAATGAAAGTGAGTTAGAGAATATACGTGATCCTGTGCATATTTATCTCTGGAAGGGAAGTAACCAACGATAGTCATTGGTCTTTCTCGGTTACAGCACTGTAATTCAACTGACGGCCAAAATGCCAATTTATGGTTGTTAGAACAGCCACAAAACGTGTACAACTTGCATGAATTCACATCAGTATTTTGCTCCATTGCAGGCAATTTGAAATCGTGGCCAATCATTGGTGAAAAGAGGTAAGAGGAATTATTTCAAACGGTTGCCTAGTGACTTCCACCTTCAACTAGTGTCGACTCAGAACGATCCCGAAGCGGAAATACAATTTCCTTGGGAGTTTTCAAATCCTCTACATACACGAGCAAGCTTCGAGGATTACAAATGATATATTAATTGCGAGCAAAAGGATTAACAACGGTTATTAGTGATTAAAGAGGAAACTTTAAAGTTTATGCAAGGTTTATATCTTCGCAGGAGGGCATGATTGATTCTTGAGCCCCAAACATATTTCTACATTGAGCTAATAAACTTGAATGAGTAGGTGAAAATATCTATCTTCGTATCAACTTCGAGATATTTTTTTGCAGGGCGATAAAAACACAGTGCAAAAAATAACTGAGATCCGCTGAACATTTGAATACACAACACTTAACAGCGGAAAGAGTTGTCAATAATTCTGAGGCAAATCACAAAACTTTGAAGAAAATTTGAAATCTCTAACGCTCAAGAATTTTGTATAAAACCACGCAGAGCGTGAGTTTTTGCAGTTGAATCTTTCGTGTATCGATTGTGCTTCAAACTACGCGAGAAATTAACCGTGAACATAAAGTACCGCAATGGAAGGTGTAGATCGTTTGTCAAGGTGTTTATGTAATACGTAATCTACTCTTGCATGCCAACCGAGATGTGCGGTTTTTTTTTTTTTTTTTTTTTTTTTTCTTTTTTGGCAGTTATCTGAAAATTGAACAGCGGCCGTTGGTTACTGTAGCTGTTGCCAATTTTAACGCAAACACAAAATTTTGCGTCAATTTTTTTTGCCTTAAAACTCATAATGTCTTATAACCCGACCTGATTAAGCTAACACGGCCAATCTTGTTTTCGGCTCTCGACTTCTGATCTAACTATGCGAAACATTTTGGCCACAAAGAGTTATTTCTTTCCTTACCACCGCGAAAATAAAAAGCGTTTGCGTGATTTAAGACTTTTCATTCTTGTTTGAAAACGTAACAGAGCACAGTTGCATCGTGAAATGTGCGCAGAAAGTATTCCATATTGAGCCACGAAAAATATATCAGGTTCCTCGCTTCTCCAAGCGAACCGAACTGGTAATCTCAACGCAAACCTTGAAAAGACCGCATTTTGAAATAAGCCCTGTACAGCTTTCTTTTAAATTTTTAGCATGACCAAACAATGAATAATATAAAATCACACAGAAGACTTGTCAATGTCTCTTGAGAACATGGCTTACCATTCAAAACAATTGGGTAAACAATACGCAACGCGAGCGCCGTCAAAGAGACTGCATTGGGGCCTGCATTGCACTGGGAGTTAATGAAATCTTAAATACCCACTTAACAGAATTTGCCTTTTGTATCACGTACTTACCAGTGTAATATGGGACCATAGCGGCGGTGAGCTTGTTATCTCCATTTGGTTTCGGCAGATAAGGTTCTCTTTCTTTTGGGTCTGGTAAAGTCGTTGAAACAAGCTTCTCATTTCGCATATGTCTCTGAGACCAAAAAAAATATGAGATAAGTTTCTAAATATACAGGTTTGCTTATTCAGAGAGTGCAATTACCTTTTCGGACAATGCGATAAATGATGAATTAATTAATTTCACATGTGCTAACGAATGTGTTTGCATATTTCATTTTCTTCGGAAATAATAGCAGATTGTCAAAAGAAAGTCTTAAGATTTAATTAACCTGCAGAAACTGCCGACGAAAGGTTAAGTCTGCTATTAATGATTTATATTTGCTGCATCTCTTCAACAAAATATTCCAGAAGGCCAGAAAAGTAACTCTCTTAAATGCCTCGCGTGTTTATACCTTAGAAACATAATTCTACAGAAAACACTTATGGAGTAGATATACATCCTAGTACACAAGTTCAAGCTGTTTAAGTCTGTTTAAGTCTTTTAGTCAACTTTGTTGAAAGCAAAGTTCGCCCGGCGTTTGATATTCGCTTACCGAAGTGAGTTTATCTGTAGCGATTCCATATGTGTGGCCACATTCATATTTCAGCTGTGGGCAATATCCTCGGTACCTGTTGGTCAATAAAATAAACAGTGGAGGAAAATTATCATATGTTTTGAGGTTTGATGGTTACGGCGTGGAGACGAACACATTTCACTCTGGAACAGTTTACTTTTGAATGTTGTAAGCAAATATATCAATCAGTAGTATTTGAAAGCAATACCTTGAAAGTACAGAAGCTTCAAGAGTGCCGTATTCAGAAAAGTTAAAAATATCATTAAATTATTTGGCGTTTTAAGCAAAAACAGTGAAATATTGGCTTACTGACAAAGCGCACGTCTAGTTCTTTCCGGACGGCTCCATCTTAATTTGGGACGAAATTCGTCGTCTCCTTAGCAAAAAAAATTTAGTTTCTAATGCTTTGTTTGACCCTATCTATCGTAAATAGGGGATTGACCTTTTTTCTGTTAAATCTTAAATTAAGATTCGATAACATGTGGCAAGAGTTGAAGGAGCGTACGGAGTTTCCATCAATTATTAATTATTTTCGGAGCCTAAATACAGTACTTCCCTTCTTTCTCTTTCAAATTGCTCTGCGAAAGTTTTTTTTTTCCGCAGGAATACACGAGAACAGCTTGTATGCATGTGTAACTTTAACAGGTCTGTTCGACTTGTTGTACTTTTACAATTCACCATTCAAAATCTTGTCACATTTTTGAATGCGCCACTTTATGCAAAACGCTTGTCCCAAACTAATATAAAAATTGTACGCGTTAATTACTAAGTTCTACTTACCCAGGCAAGTTGCTGGCCGTGTGTGGATTTGTTAGCTCGGTGAAACCCATGTCAATCGCGTACGCTGTTCGGCTGTCGATTCCTCTGAGTTGCTGAACGCGGCAAACTTTCTTAGCTTTGCTTGGTTGTCAAGGTACACAACATTTCGTTGAGATGGAGATAATAAACTGTACTTTACCGTTGAATGATTAATAAACCAACCAAGAGCTGTACAAAGAGAAACCTTCTCTCGACCAATAGCATAGCTCCGCGCGTTATTGATAAGTAAACTGCAGACAAAGGGTGTCATTCACCGTCGAGCGTTTATTGATTTACTGTCAAAAGTGACAGCTGAATACCAAACTATTAAAGTGGCTCTTTATCTCTTTATGTAAATCTGAACGCGTAACTGTAGAATTACAATCACAACAAGAGGTAGATGCTTGCAAAGGATTGCTATCTTCCGCTCGTCATTTAAAGCCCAGACTCTGAAAAAACATTATCAATTTTCTTCAGTGGGGTTGTCTGTGTAAGAACACTTCCCGTGTTTCTCTTTGTTCCATAAGGGTTTGTGTTTGACCACTGAAAGAGATAAAATGGCATGACAACTATCCGGGAAAATAAGGTTTATTGAAGCTATTTAAGTTGAAGTTTTTTGAAAAACGTTAGCATGTCTTCGATTTAGTTTATATAAAACATACAAAGGTTTGGAAGTCCAGTTAAACTGTTCGACATTGATTATGGGAGAGGAAGACGAAACTTATCCTGCAAAATATCCTGAGAATAACATAAGGAATGGATCATTTTGCGTTGACTGCATTAGCCACGTGACTAAGGACGGAAGGAGCTTCGCTCTCCATTTGGTGACCCATTGGTTGTTTGAATATTTAGATCACTCGGAGCTGGACGAGGGTGAAAATCTTAACCTTGATCATAAAATAATTTTTCATATGATTAAAGGATTGAAATCAAACTTCGTTTCGTCCCAAGCTGGTGTGGCATTTTACGAAATAAAAAATGCATGAACTTGTTTAACGGGTTTCATTTTCGTTCGTTGTTTAATTTGTTTCTCTTTTTCTAGTTCTTTTTCATTTTAGATCCGAGTATTTTTGTTTGGAGAGTTCTTCTTGATGTCCATGCTATATTTACCTGTTTGACCGATCTTAGGCCCTTTTCGAGAAACGAAGTGCATTCGACGTTTGAAACCAAGGCGTGCCAATGCCGTGTAGCACGCTGGGAACGTGGAGAGGGAGGAGCTGGTATATAAGGTTTAGCCCTATCACTTTTTTTCTTGAAATGAGGTTTTAGGGCTCCAGATGACCGGACAACGTATGAATTTTACCACTTAAACTTGGCCAAATGTTTTAGCCCTGCCACTTAAAAATGGTCTCCGCGGTCCCTGGCACGGCAAGCTATATCGTGCAATACGGTAGGAGCACAAGTTCGTTTCAAACGTCGTGCTACTGTCGTGCGGAACTCAATTCATAAAAATTACAAATGCCATGTAAATACTTTTCAAACTTGCGTAAACACAGAGCACTCCGCTCTTGGACATTTCCGGCGGCGGTTTGTTTTAAAAAGTTCGACTAAATTAAATTCGACGTCTGAAACCAAGTCGCGCTTTAGTTGAGCTAGAGTTGAGCCAGCTTAGCACGACACGTGGCACGACGTTTGAAACGAGCCTTGGGCATTACGTAATGCCAACACGCCAGCAAGGCACGTATTCATGGGAACGGTCTCCTGGCCAGTAATGGCACTATTGACAAGCCGCCTCAAATTAAAGAAACGCTTTAGCTAATCCCACAGACCTTGAGATCCCATCATACTATTTATGAGGATGAGATTGTGAATATGTTAGTTTACCAGTGCAAATTAATTAAAAATTCAACCGGGAATTATGTGGGGATGAGCAGGCTTCACCGACGGTCGGTTACCATGGGAACGAGGAAAGAGGCACCGACTAATTTCCTAATATTTGAAATAAAATGGTGTGTTTTGACATTCATGCTTTAGGCATGTGAAAAGGTTTGCTTGAGGCTGTGCGTGGCTTTCACTTGAAAATTTTGTCGGTGGAGATGATACGACGGGTGCTTCTCCTACCTTTCATGACTTAAGAATAGGTAAGAAATTTTACCTTTACCTAATTTCCATTACACAGTAATTATTTTCGAAAATGTCTTTACTACGGTTTGGAAACCGTGTCTCTGATATACTTTGAGTTTACTCATGAATGTTTCAACTATATCTTTTACCATGAATCCACCTTAATCTATCGATAATGTCAATTTACGACACACACTGTTAATTATTTTCTAGTCTGTGAAGTCAGAAAGGTTTGACTCTGTAAGAAATGTCTTCAACAGTCTCTTCGGAAATTTGAAGACCCCCACTCCCTCTTTATCATCCACTATTTTGTGGAACCCCCCGCCCCACCCTTTCCCTCACAAAACATTTTCAAGACTTCTCACTTCTTCCTCTACATCCCTCCCCCACCCCTTGTGTCGTGCTGAGTTTGTTATTAACATTCAAGTACCTGCACCTTGGTTTTGACGAACCCAGGTCACGAAGGAATTGGAACGTAGATGTTCGATTAAATGTAGTTGACATTCAAACTGGATTCATCGTCCACAACATTCAAAACATGGAACTTAAAAATTCGACTGTAGTGGCGTAAACGTGATGTAATTAACACATAGAAATTAATGCAACCACTTTCATTTTTTCTCTATAAAAATGTTCATACGTGGCTCACTTGCCTGTGTGCTTACGTGGCTGCTTCAGACATGCGTACTCAATAGCTATCTTGCATGATTATACACATCTACATACTTTCATTTCCATGATACTTTGAACCAAATGATACATCTGAGATCGAATTGCCTAAGTTTCTGTCCTTTTACCGTCGTGATTTCAAGACACTTACATTGTTCCATCCAAAACCTTAAGGACAATAACTCAATTGACTTCAAGGCCAATCCGTCAGCGGAAACTCACAAAATGATGGCATTTTCCACTTCCTGGAAGAAAAATTCGTCGCTCGATTTGAGTGGTGTTTTTCCTCCCATTGTGACGCCGTTTGAAGACAACGAAGACATTTGTTATGAAAGACTAAAGGAGAATTTCACCAAATGGAATGATATCCCTTTCAGAGGTAAGCTTAAATTTAGTTGCATAAGAGTCAGGAGAAGGCAAGTCTTTTCTTGCGCTTGGTATCATGTGTCACTTGTTGTATCTTCTGCTTCACGTGTTGTATGTCCTGTGTCAAAATAACGTACGCGCTTTGAAGGTATGTATGCCTCGCTTTCACGAAAGATCTGTTGGCCTCACCTCCAGGAAAGAATTTTACATAGGCGTAGTAAATTATTTTGTTTCGACTGTAATTCTGACATCTTCGCATCAGTGTTTCGGAGTTTGTCCGAATCCGGCAAGCAATGTTAACTAGCCGAAATTGACGTCAAAGAATTAACGACGGGTATCTCATTTCACATTTTGTTGTAAATAGTTGTAATTTGCGTGTACAAATATTTTGACGAGTTAAGCTTCTTGTAAGCCTTCCGAGATAAGCAACAAAGTCTTAAGACGGAACCCACCAGAATTTCGAGTAATAAGTGGACAAAAACCTAGTACCAAGATTATTTTCATCGTATTGCAAACTTCTGTAAGACTGTTTTAAATATCTTCTCAAAAAAATCATTACTAGCAACACCAAATGTCGAAAACGAATGTTGAAGTAATGTATGAAACACTTGAAAGTACTGGTGAAATGAAACTGATGATGAAATTTTGCCTGTGTTTGCACAAGTTCTCTAAACTTTGAAATTTATTTTCTCTCGTTCCCATGGGAAATTGTTTTCGGTATTATTTCAGGCAATTATTTATGTAAATGTAAAAATGACTGTAAAATACTTAAAATTATTCTGGTACCAGATTTTTGTCCACTAAAACCTGAAATTGCTCGATTTTCTAGCGAATTTCGTGTTAATATTGTACCAGGAAAGGCCACCACTTCTTTTATTTTATTTTATCTTTTCTTTTTGCGTGTTGCAGGCTACGTTGTCCAAGGTTCAAATGGTGAATGTGCTTACATGAGGGCTGAAGAGAAGATTGATCTTGTGCGGAAGGTGCGAGAGCTTGCTTCAAAAGATAAACTGATATTGGCGGGAGCAGGGTGCGAAAGTAAGAAAATTGCATAGGAATTGAAACGGCAAATCATTCATAAATAAGGAGGTTAAGCAATGACCACCACAACGTCAACGAGAGAGATTAAAAACAATGGGTTTTTAATAAGTGGACAAAACAATCGCTCTGCACGTGCGTTTTATATTTTAGTACAACGTAAAGCGACAACTTAAGCTCATGGCGGTGACAAATATAAGTCCTTAGTAGTTTGCCCACGTTATATTGTACAAGGTATAGTGGGCTAAATAACATAACGTAAATATATAGTTTTGGACTGAATGACTTATTCGTTGTCGTTGTCGCCGTCGTTGTAAAAACAAGCTGCCTAACTGCTTGACGAAAACCGAAATGAAACGAAATATCAGTGAAACGTTATCACCTATCTACAAATTTTGGTGACATGTTAATAAGTTATGTAGCCGGAAAAATAGCAGAATTGTTCCAGCAGAGACAAACTACCAAAAACCTCCAAACCTAACTTCAGCCAAGGCTAACACATCTCTTATTTATTCACAACAAACGCGCACAGCACACACATCCCTCGCTTCTAGCCGTGCTGCATTAATTAAGCTGAATAAATTGACACTAAATAATAATTTCAAGCTGTAAGGTTGCCGACCACTATAATTTCACCACATTATTTTTTAGCTACAAAATAAGTTGTGTTCATAAGGTTGTTAACGTATGTTAATTCATTGATCATTTGGCTGAATTTGCTCTTTTCGTTTTCCAGCTACAAGGGACACCATCAAAATGACAAATCAAATGGCAGAGGCTGGTGCCGATGCAGCGCTCGTTGTGACGCCTTGTTATTACAAGAACGGAATGACATCAGAAGCTCTTGGGAATCATTATATCAAGGTAAAAAGTGACAGCAAGTCGTGACCTTACTGTGAGGAAAAGCGATTAAAAATATAGGAAAACACAGCAAATTTCAAGGACTGTTTTGAGTCTGGGGACAAAATCATTATTTTAAAGGGGAATACTAAGGTAGTGAGCTTTGGAGAAGCAAGATTCACGAACAACGGAACCAATCAGAAACTAATGCTCGTTGCGCTCTTTGACGGATTAGTTACCTAAATGTTTTGGCGCCACTTTCTCAACCAATGAGAAGCCAAACAAAGTCACACACACATTTTCCCGCATTTCATCATCATCATCATCATCATCATTTATTTGCCTTTTTTCCTAATACATTAACAATTTATAAGTAGTACAATATGTGGCAAGGTGACCTCTAGAAACGACCAGGCTTTTAGTTGAAGCCACCTTGTGCATATTGACAATATAAAAATAGATAGTGCTCAAGTGTGCGGCCTAGCCAATTCAGCAATTATTTAATGTCGTTTACATGTGTTTGCTTCAAATTTTGATTAGTTCGTTGCGCTGTTTTCGTCCTTTGTGATTAGCTAGAGTAATTGGTTTGGGTTTGGCTTCGAAACACACTCAATTATTGCAAACTTCTTTGAAGTCTTTTGATTTTGATTTATGGGTACAAGTATGTGATTTGTGTTCTTTGCCAGGTAGCTGACAGTTCTCCGATTCCTGTAATTTTGTACAGTGTCCCGCCATGTACCGGAGTCGATCTGCCTGCAGACTGTGTAATAAAATTATCCTCCCATCCTAATATAATCGGACTCAAGGACAGTGGTGGTGATGTAAGTAAGTCCCTTAGCATTTTAGACTTCAATAATAAAATAAGAGGGTCGTTGACAGGTGACAGTCTGTAAAAGCAGTGATTAAGGGAATCATACTTAGCTGAAATGAATTATGAACGTTTCACCTCCTGCCTTTAGTAAAACAACATTAGGATTATATTCTAAACAAGTCTCTTCAGTCCGTTTTTTAGTATTACTCGGCAGTATTGTCTCTTTGCTGACAGTGAAGACTTTGTTCTCGTTGGCCATACGAATCCAATGTGAAGTTTCGACATCCCGGATTTCAGTTTGACCTGAGTTCATTAACTTCGAATTCATAATTGTCCTTTTTAGTATGGAATGAAAAGAGACTTAAGACATTTGCCCTTAAGCACAAACTAAAAGGTCAATGTATGGAATTAAATAAAATAGAAACTAAAATAAATAGCGACAATTTAGTTCTTGCTAGCGAATGCGATGTTTTCTAAGATTTTTGTTTGGTTCTGATGCCGTTAAAATAACAAATCGTATCAATACGAATTCCGCCGAACGGTTTCATTATTTGAAACGGACTATCTCAGAATAGAGAGATTTTCGTTTCACCGCTTGAAAAACGTCTTCCGCAAGTGTTCGCAATTTATTTCATACGCCACTAGTTTAAAAGTTCAGAACAGTATACCGCGTAAGATAACATGCCGCTGGAAATGTGTAGCGCGTTCGCTAAACCAATCAGAAGCCGCACGGGTTTATGTATTGTTATTTTTCAGTCCGTTCATCATTTCAAGGCCAAACGAACATCGTTCTCTAAACTTGCCTTGCCAGTCAATCTCAGTTGATGCTTTTGGCTTCATTCGGCAACAGTCTCAGGAACGAATGGATTGAAGAATTTCAAATTTCAAATAGAAAGGGCAATTGATTGAAATTGGATGCTAATCGAATCATTTTAGTGGAAAATAATGCAGCAGTATAGTTAACCTACTTTTTGTCATTTTTTCGCTATCCTCCTTCCCATTTCAAAGACAATGTATGAGAAATCATCGATTCTCTTCTTTTCAGATCACTAAGGTTGGTTACATACTAAGCAAGACTGCTACAAACAATTTTCAAGTTTTAGCTGGCTCAGCGAACACTCTTCTTGCTTCTCAATGCCTTGGTAAGTTAACGTTTAGATTGCACAAACACCATCTTGTAACTCGGTTGTCGGCTTATCACAGCTTTTTTCTTGCTACTTCAAGGTGCCGTCGGTGGTGTTTGCGCCTTGGCTAACGTTTTGGGAAGGGAAGTTTGCCAGCTCTACGAATTATGCAAACAACAAAAAATGGAAGAGGCCAAGAATCTGCAATACAAGTTGTTTTCTCCTAGCACGGCAGTAAGTACGCATTTGCATTTCTACAATATCATCTTTCCCGTTCCTTATTGAACTTCACTTTTCACTCTAGCCTCTTTTCAGTTCCTATCAGAGGACGGATAATAAAAAGTTACAGTATTTGCTTTTCATTTCTGTAGGTGATCAGCACATTTGGTGTTCCCGGGCTGAAGAAATCCATGGAGTTTTTCGGATATTATGGCGGACCAACAAGATCGCCACTTCTGCCGCTGAAAGATTCTCAAGTAGCTGAACTGAGGGAGATTTTCAAGCCGTTTGACGGGTTTCAGGGTTGAATTATATGTTACTGCCAATGTGAACGAGATTTGTTAAAGAAGAAACTGATAAAATTCGTTGGGATGGCTTAAAGCAACTGGGAATTTATAAAGGGCAGCTGAGATTTTATATAAGACATATCGTAAGCTTAATACACTTCGGATATAAGTTATGGATTAAATATAGTTTAAATTGGATGAAACCGTATGCGCCTAATGTGTATCTGTTGTGACGCATTTGTAGCAGAATACATGACATTATTTATTTTTGAGTCATGTAATTCACGGTATATCAAAATCTTAAAAAAAAGAAACGAAACTCGCTCGCACTAGTGAAGCTCGCCTTTCTCTCCCATTTCGGCGTCGGCCACGAAGGCTCACGTCCTTGTTAATAGTCCGCAATCCCTAGTCCGTCGTTCATATTCTAACTTTCTTTTTCGCCGGAGCAGAAAAAAATTTTTCTACTGGTCAGCGCCCCATCTTATCTGTATATAAATGGCGGTAGCTTGTGTCCTGAAAACCAACGGGCGAAATTTCCCTCGTTTTACCGTCTTGATTTCAAGAAACTTGCATTATTCTATCCAAAACGTTAAGAAAAACAACACGCTCTCCCTGAAGGCAAACCCATTGGGGCAATTTTACAAAATGTCAACCTCTTCCACTTCGGCGAAGAAAAGTTCATCGATGGATTTGAGCGGTATTTTCCCCCCGATCGTTACCCCGTTTGAAGACAACGAAAACATTAGTTTCGACAAACTCAAGGAGAATTTCAGCAAGTGGAATGACATTCCATTCAGAGGTAAGATTATATTTAAGCCTGGTTTTCATATGTCGGGAAAATCCCAGACGATCTTCCCGACAATCCCAGATTTTGCCGATTAATGAAAACTGGAGGTCGTAGACATCCCCGATCGTCTGGGATGGTCGGGGACAAATTGGGAAAATCGGGAAGGTTTCTATTTTGCCGATGCGTCCCAGATTTCTGCGGTGGTCGTTATCTTGGCATAAATCTGAGACAGTCGGGAAATAGTGAAATCCCCTACCGTCTGGGATTTTCCCGACGTATGAAAACCAGGCTTTAAATATTTTCCCAATCGGATTGCAAGGTTACGGGCTAATTTTCCTAAACCTTGGGCTTCGACAAAACACTGATCCCTCGTTTACTGATCACTCGTTTCACAGTCATTACAAGCTTAAGTACCCCAGTTCTCTTCTACGATAAACAAAATCAATTGAAGCATCATCAAGTACGTTATCCGTGTCTGCGAAAACCGAAGATAACGGCAACAACGAAGACAGAAAGAAACGAAAACAGTCCGACGATAAACACTGCAACCGGATGTTGCTTGGATCGACTTCCGGTTTGTTATGTCGTTCGAAGCTTGTGTTTATCCCCGGGGGGGGGGGGGACTCGCATATGAAAGGGACGGGGATGCTCGTCGGAAATTTTGAATTAAACCCCTAAAGGAGACCGATCTGGGCGTGGCCCAAGCTTTTTTTGACCCCTAAAAGAGACCATGTTTAAACACAGACAAATGAAAAATACAGTGACTTTTAATGACGGCAAAGACATTATCATCTAATACTTTTACCCATAAGTAGTTTTTAAAAGCATCGTCATAAATCTTCAGTTCATCATATTCGTGCAACCCTAAACGAGACCTTCACGGCTGAATATAATGGCGTTTTGCCCAGAACACTCTAAGTGAGACCAAAATCCGAAATTTACTCCCCTAAGCGAGACGACGAGCATCCCCGCCCCTTTCATATGCGAGTCCCCCCCCCCCCGGGTGTTTATCTTCCAACCGTTTTTGTTTCTTTCTGTCTTCGTTGTTGCTGTTGTCGTGGCTTTTCGCAGACACCGACACCATACTTGATGAAGCTTTAATTTATTTTATTTATCGTAGAAGAGAACTGGGGTACTTGTAATTACTGTGAAATGAGTCAGAAAGTAGGTCCTCCGTCGGACCAAGTTTCTGCCATCTTTGAACTCTGAGGTAAGCCAGAATTTATCCTTGAACTTGATTCAGCCTCAAATCATTTTTTATTTTGTTGTTTTACTTTTTCCAGTGAATTTTATAGGGGATCAGTAGGGGGATCAGTGGGGGATCACTAAACGGGAGATCAGTGTTTTGTCGAAGCCCCTAAACGTTGGCCCTGAGTGCTACTGAGCTGATCAACTTGGTAGCTAGCCCCTCCCCCAGTTACGTTTCATTCTACCTGCCCACAAGAAACTAAATTTAGCAGGAGGAATAAAATGATTATTGAAAGGGAAGAAAAATCCTGTCATTTTTCTTTTCACTAGTGAATGTTCTGCCCGCTATAGGATCATACATAAAACAAACAATTTCTTTACATTGCGTCTGTGTCAGGCTTTTCTGGGGGATAGGGGGAGGCAGGGGGGGGGGGGTAGCTAAGAGATCTTCCACTCTATTCTATGTCCTTCCTTCCCTCAGGGGAGAGGAGAGGAGTGTGTCTACATAGGTGTCGTGACACTTTAGTACAGCTAAGTTAATCTCATTTTGAAAATTCAAGAAACTTTAAATTTTTTAATTCCTTATGCAGTGCGCTTTTCAATTGAGTCTCTTAAATCCAAAACCAAAGCAATTAGTCTGACCAATCACAACGGTGCAACAAACCAATCAGAACACAAAGCAAATACATGTAACTGACGTAAAGTGTGGGAAAATACACGCATACAAGCCACAATTGGTTTTGGTTTTGCTTCTCATTGGTTGAGAAAGTGGCACGAGTTTTGCTGGCCAATCACAGAGTGAGGCAATGCAAAACCAAACCAAACACAAATTACTTTCGACACTCAACTGAAAACCACTCTGTGTATTGCTTTATTTACCAAATCTACTAGTATCTTGATGTTGGAGTCTATGTTATGTCTTGTTTGTTGAAGGTCTAATTGCGACTTGATTGGTCTGTAGGTTTCTAATTAACTGGTAACCTTTTACAGTTTCATGTTATCGAGTGATCCGCACTGTGAATTACAAAGAGCTGTTTTAGAAAAGAACTCTGAAACAACTGATAAATTTTCTTTTTGTTGTAGGTTATGTTGTTCAAGGCTCCAATGGTGAGTATGCATACATGAGGGCTGAAGAGAAGATTGATCTTGTGCACAAGGTGAGAGAGTTTGCCACAGAAGACAAACTCATTCTAGCAGGATCAGGTTGTGAAGGTGAGCAAAATGTAAAAACAGTAACAAATTACCAAGTAAGAGGCTGGACAATAAGCCTTAATTCAGTCTATTACCATTTGAAGCACAGTAAACTTAAACCAAATCTAAGATCATAGAATTCCTAGTCATGGACTAGCAACCCATCTAAGGGAGGAATTGAATGATGTCAAATAAAAAAACCAAAATAAAAAACATACCACATAACCTTAATAAACTATCAGGCTTTTTTAAGGGCTAAACAATAGATTTTTAAGGACTAGTAAGTCATTTTTGATCAGTGCTGCAGGGGCTTGAAATTACCCTAATTGCTTCATTTCAGATAGTTGTTACCAAATCAAAGTTTTGAGTTGGTTTGTTCTTTTTGTGAATCTAAATTTGCTGCATTATAGTGTTTTTCGTACTTTCTCTTGATCCAAATCTGAGCTGCAATTTTCTTTCTTTATTTCATAGCTACAAGGGACACCATTGAAATGACAAATAAAATGGCAGAGGCTGGTGCTGATGCAGCTCTTGTCGTGACGCCTTGTTTTTACAAAAACGGGATGACGTCAGAAGCTCTTGAGAAACATTTCATCAAGGTAATTGACAATAATTTGATAGCAAAGTCAGCACGGTACAGAAAGTCATCAATTTTTTTTATGAAGAAAGGACTGTCAGTCAGCTTTGTAGAAGCTGGGCCCACAAGGAAAATACCAAGCATATTGGCATTTAAAGGTCATTTTCAACCTGTACCTATGTACATGTACCAATTCATCTTTAGTTAGCTGTAGGTGATTGTTGTAACAGCTAAAAACCTTTGAAACATTTGCTTTTGGTAAAGTGTTTATATTCATTTGACAGGTTGCTGACAGTTCTCCAATTCCCATAATCTTGTACAGTGTACCAGCAAATACTGGCATCGACCTTCCTGCAGACTGTGTAATCAAATTGTCCTCCCATCCTAACATAATCGGACTCAAGGACAGTGGTGGTGATGTATGTGAAACACTTTGCATTTAATTAGTCAACAAACTTGTTTAACAAATAAGTGGTCATATGATGACGTAACATAAATGACATGCATGCAAAGCAGTTTGTGACATCAAACCAGGACTAGACCTGTGCCCTTTACTAGCTCGGTCATGGGATGGATGAAGGGTAGATTTTGTAACCTTTACAACCTAATAATATATAAAAGGTCAAGAATTGGTTTAAAAAGGTGCAAAATGGCGCAATATGTTTTGAACAGGTGCAAAGTTTTATTTAAGTGGAAAAAAATATATTTTGGAGTTAGGTGCGAATGTACAATAAGTACAGTATATTTTAGCTTCTGGATAGTTATTTACCTGTTGTTCAAAGTTAGTTAAGCCTCTCTTTTGTAAACCCATCAATAGTTCATGAAGAGAAGGCAAAGAAACTCACTACAGTGAAGGACGTTTGAATATATGATTGATCTTAGTAACCATTAAATTTGGTGAATGAGATTTAACTATATGAAGCATGTGGGAGTATTTGAACTGGTATCCAAACACCGTAAGGTCAGTTGAGAAGAACTTGCCAACTCACTTCATGGTATTTATGTAATAAAAAACAATGGTGGTAATGATAATCATGATGATGATGATATTTTGTGCTAATTAAACAACTGGGCAACCAAATGAGGTCCTGGAATTCAAAATGGCAAGGCAAATTACAAAAACATTAAAAATAGTGCACTTTTCAGAGAGGAAGCTCTTATAGAGTCCTAAAGTGTGATGTCACAAATATTTGGAGTTTTGAAATTATGGAATTTGTTGAGATTTTAAGAAAGAGCAAGATGAAAAATGCTGACTTGCCAAAAATCAGGGGATGTGTAGGCAAATTGGCTCTGAGATATTAGCACCGTTACACTCCGCTGGCACCATACAAATCCTTCTTACTTTGACTTCACAGGTTATAACGTTATGAACCAGTGAGTAATATTTAGAAGGATTTGTATGGATTCAGCAGAGCATAACATTGCTAATATCTCACTCTCAAACTAGCAGGCCTTTTTATCGGGTTCTTTAAGAATATCAGAACAAATTCTATAATTTCACAATTAATTTTGTTTTTGTAATGTCATCGCTCTTGGACTGTATTTGAAGGGGACGCTTGCTTGAATCATTACAGTAGCCGGTCATAGCTTCTGCCCTCGCAGGCTGAAAGCTCTCCACCTTGATTCTTTTCTTTTCAGATCGTTAAGATTGGTTACATAATACACCAGACAGCTGCCAGTGGTTTTCAAGTTTTAGCTGGTTCAGCAAGCTTTCTTTTTGCTTCTTGCTGCCTTGGTAAGTTTGAGGCATAGAATGGTTTTCAATTAGGTTAACACTCATAACAGTCATAAACAGCATAATGAGCCAATCAGCTTTCGAAGCAATTACATTTAGCAGACGCCAAATTGCAAATTGCGTGTGAGAAAGTCACAATTGGTTTTGGTTTTGCTTCTCATTGGTGGCACGAGCTTTGCCTATCAATCACAGAGCGAAGTAAAGCAAAACCAAAGACCGCTCCAAGCCACACAGGCTTGATTTCAGTTCGTAAGAAGGACTCTTGGGGCTATGCGGAAAAAAGCAAACAAATAAATCAAGGGCCTGTGTCACATGGTCATGTAACCCAAACTTTGCCTTGCCCTGGTAGGAGAGGGGGTACTTTGTATTTGTTGTAGGGCATATCATTGAGACACTCTAGACCATATTCAGCCTGTTCCGGACTGCGGTAATAATACCCCCAAAAATAATACCCCACCAAGCTCGGTTATCTTATCCCAGCTATATTTTCTCTTTAAGGTGCTGTTGGTGGCGTGTGTGCTTTGGCTAACGTTTTGGGGAGAGAAGTTTGTCAACTTCACAGATTATACAAAGAAGGCAAAATGGAAGAGTCCAAGCTCTTGCAGCACAAGTTAATTTTGCCAAACACGGCGGTAACTGCGTTTCTGTTCTTCCACCAAAAGCTTTTTCCATTCTTTAACCCTACGACGTTTTCTAGGGATGAATTCTGTAGTAACGTTTTTGCGTTCCATTTCTTCAGGTGACCAAGACATTCGGTGTTCCAGGGCTGAAGAAATCCATGGAGTTTTTCGGATATTATGGCGGACCGACAAGATCGCCACTTCTGTCGCTGAAAGATCCTCAAGTAGCTGAACTGAGAGAGATTTTCAAACCGTTTGACGGGTTTCACGGTTGAATCAAGTGTTGTACATGTATTCACGAAATTGCAGCAAGGTTTGTCGGTAAGGAATTATGCATGAACAATACAACACTTTCCGGATTTCAACGGCAAAACGGAGAATTCCAAAGAAATAAGCATGAAATGGCCTGTTCCGAGAACGCCATAAAACGCCCGCTTGGAAAGCGCTAGTTATCTCTGAATTTTTTTTATTTCATTGCGATGAAAATCGATGAATTTTTTTTTTCAGTTACCGTAAAAGCTCTATTAAGCCCCCGGGAGGCTTATTTAATTTCAGGCCTCATTGACGGGGGGCTTATTAGAGAGGGGCGAGGGGGGGGGGGGGGGCTTATTTGAAATCTCAAACTCGCTGTTTTCGTCTTATAATAGTTTTTGTACCAAACTCAAACAACTGCAGCGAAACTTGATTATTTAATAAAGAGCAACAAACAGTATTATGTGTTTGAGTGCATAGTTGTTTCAATATAAACCAACTGGGCTGCATGAAGTGGATTTCGTAAGAAGGAATAGGAGGGGCTCATTATAAAAAATCTCATGTTCCAAAAAGGGGGAGGGGGTATTAGAAAGGGGGGCTTATTACAAAAAACGACTTCCAAACGAGGGGCTTATTAGAGAGGGGGGTTAATAGAGAGGAGGGGGCCTTAATAGAGCTTTTACGGTAACTGTCACATCGATCCGCTACGGTAAGATGGGAAACCTTGAGTGCATCGCAATCTTATACATGCTTCCCTAATTTATGGAGTAAGTTGAGTGATATAATGGCGCGGCTTTTTGAAGTATACAAAACTTTCTTAGTGACTACTACATTTTTACAGAGTGATGTGTGATTTTGGGTTGAAAGTGGTTTATATTTTTTGATACAAGAACTTGAAACTTTTCTATGCTTGTGGTAGTAAAGTGAGCAAACAATGAAGATTGGACGAGAATGTACCCGTCAACTGCATCTTGGTTTCAGTAAAATATTGTCAAGGCTACGACGAAAAATAATTGACATTATCATGGAATGCCACTAATTCATTGAGTGCTGAAATACTAAATAAACTAGAGTGTTGTTTGACACAAAGTGCACTTTTTTCTCTTGACTTCTTATAACACCATTTTACTGTTTTGTTTTGATTAATTTCACCCGAATTTTGACTCGGAAATATTAAAAACAGGCATGGCAGCTCCTGTAAGATGTTGTCGTAATAAAAATGTGCTTGCTCTTTTGGTCACGCAAGCGACATTGAACCATGGAGGGTTGTTTCAACGACTTTTGACCCTCCCTGCGGCTGCATCGCTTTAATTTGTGCCTATTAAAGAACTTCATTACTCCTATCTAAACAAATTGGAATGCGGTTCTTGTACTTTTAAATCTTTAAGGTGACATATTCATGGGGAAAGGAAATTCTAATTTTTCATCAGACTTGACCCTTAATTTCTGAGGCGACAGAAGCGTTCCGCAAAGAAAATTTATTTGAAAGGAACGGGTACCCACCGAATGAAGTTTAGTCAATTGACTTCCGAGGAATCCAGACGCTCAAGACACTTTTGAGATCTGAAAGCAAATAATAAGGGTCGAAAATGTTCTTTGCGTCCAAAATCAAAATACCTTGCACTGTCTGACCTGACAGTCGTTATTTATTTCGAATGGTAAACGTTTTCTCCTTTTGTAAAGTTGCGATGCACTTTTTTCTTCATTATCGCCTTGCAGGAGATGACAGTCATTCAAAATATCGTAATTTCAGCGTGGGGCAATTAAAGTCATTAAATGTTCGTTTACTTTTGTTATTTGCAAATGTTTCCTGCTGTCTGACAAGTGCTAAGCAGCAGAGTTCATTTCAAATTCACTCTATTTCAGCTGGATAACAAACACGTTACCAACTCGGAGATTTCTGTACTTCACAAATACTATGCTTCGTTGAAGTAAAAGTACCATTCAATTACTGAACGACGAAAATCAGATGCTAAACAAAACTTGGCTAATTAAACGTCAAATTAGTTATGCATCTCTCTAATTGTTGCATCATAATTTGTGGCAAATTGGTCATATGTCTAATTTTCTCTCTCAATTTGCTTGAAAAAAAAAAAAGAAAAAAGAAAAATCGTTTCCATCATCACTTCCTTCCGAGTTTGAGCGCCGGAATCTCTGATGTCCACCAGTTGTTTAAGCTAACGAAATCATCTTTTCTAGTCCTTAACTCAATAATGCACATAATACAAAAACATCAGTGGGCACAAAAGGCAAGCGCCAGCATTTGAATGAAAATATTTGTCAATGCTCGCGCTAATGAACGGTGCAAAGCAGCTCCTTCCATTTCCGCCTCTTTACTTTCCAACCCTATATCCGGCGTCCCCTAATTTCGAATTTAATGCTGCTCTCATCGATCACCACACCTTCATGCTATCTTGACTTGCTGTCACCCAGTTCAAGCTGTCATGTTCATATCTTTGCGGCGTATTAATGCTAATGGTTTACTTTTCTCAATTTAGCAGTGTTCGGATAGGCTTTCTTCGCAGGCTGCACACTCATGGGCCGCGGGTCAAGGCCCCCTCCACCAGACGTTGGGCTTACAGGCTTAACGACAGTCATACATTCCATTGATTTCGCTTTTCTGATTGGGTACGAATTCGGGACATCTAATCTTGAGCTTCTCAGAGGTGTTTGGCATTGATGTCTCAAAGCGCTCTGAATATTCTCTATCGGCGATTTAGACGCATCGTAGTGGCCTGTGTAACCACATCGAACCTTTTTCAAGTCGTCCAATATCTCGTCACGCTGCAGTCGAATTTGAAATCGTCCCCTTTTCTCATTCTTTGTCAATCCGTTGAATTCTTTGTGATGTCTCCAATCCTCTACCTTAGCGTTCCCTTTCAGGACTCTCTTATCAAGATCCGCAGCAAGGAGTGTGTGCTGGCGATCGATCTCTTCCTGAGTTTGACGGTCACGAGTCTGAGGCTTTTGCCGAGCGGGCTGGTAAGCCATTATCGTAAAGCCACATGCACTGACAAAAGGAATTATTAAAATCACTTTCTTTTGTGCCCCAGACGGCGGACTTCTTGTCAGAAATAGACTAGCAGTAATGTCCTTGACATGCCGCTGACTCTTATGGTCTTTAATGTCTTAATTTATCCTTGGTTAGCTACCTTGAACCGTAGTAACTCCGTTGCTTTTTTCTGTAATCAAGCTGGTGGTAGTTATGAAATGGCTGCTTGATAACTTCTAATACCCAAGTACTTTGTTTGACAAAGGATTTGACGCGATCGCCTTTGTACACTGAACTTTGGTTAGCATTTCCATGGAAACAGCAAAGGTAGTTGTTCACTGGAGCTGTCACGGATTTATGTCCGTAAGTTTTCCTGTCTTTCCTAAAACATATCAGCCCATTGCCTTGCCGTTTTGGTATCACCAGATTCTTTCGCTTAAATGAAAAGAAAGCCCGCGTTAAGGAAAATCGACAAAAGGTCCGCGATAGCGTGGGTACCCTCGTAATATTGAAAATCGACGTCAACATAGGACGTAAATTATAAATCACATGATGTGTGACAGTTTGACCGACTGCCCACTTCAAGCAAACAATAGCCAAAATCTTTTTTGCTAAATTAATTTGTTCGGTAGAACTCATCATTTAATTCCGGCTACTTTAAAACTCGCTTTTTTTGCCTAAAAAAGTAATATTCCCCCACCCCTTAAGGTGGGGTTGTACGGGAATTGGAGTGAAATTTTATTTAGTTTAAAGAAGGAATTAAAATGTTAAAAAAATGTTTTGAACACCACCCACCAACAAGGGCACTCCAGGTTGCTGAGGAAACTGTTTTGGTGTTCATCTACTAAATTCCAATTTTAAACCTTCATTAAATCTTCAATATTTCCGATTTCCCTAAATTTAACTTATCCTTTGAGAAAAATTATCTCTTGCCAAATATACCCAAAAATCACCAAAAAATTCACAAAATATCCCACAACATACCTTCGTGTAATGAACGTAGGAATTTTTAATTACTTGAAACGCGAACGAGTTATTAACATTAAATTCATGTTAAGAGACGAAAAAAACGGTGTTCAGATGTACCCGCACTTAATATTCTCTCAAATTACACTTTTCCATTTTGGGGGGGAGAACGGGTAAGGTGTGAAAAAGCTGAGGAAGCCCTGGGCCTTCTTCCCTCTCCTTCCCAGCTTTCCCCACCAACTTTATTTGCCTCTGGTGGCTGTCGTATGTTGAAATACATACCTCTTACTAACCGAGTTCGAGGTCCGTCCTGTAAGTTACTGAACGAGATTTTTCCTGTTGATTTATGGCCCAAGCGCTTGGGCCATAAATCAAAGGGAGAAAACGAGGATCCGTAACTTACGGCACGGACCGAGAAAACGAGGTTAGTAAGATATTTATCATATCTCTAAGGTTAATCCGGCGCGCGGGAAAGAAAACTAGTTGAAGTCAAGTAGGTCGTACTGTAGAATACGGCCCGCAAAATTGACCAATCACAGCGCGCGTACTAAGTGAGAGATATAATAATATGGAGTAATGCGGAAGAACCCTGCCAGCAGAGAAGAGGCCTCTGTAAAGTAGATTTCTCCTATTTCCTTACAACAATGTTGCTACAGGTAACGGCAAGTCTGAAAGGTCGCATTATGCTCAAAATAAAAATAAATTGCGCCCTTTAGGGACCTTCCCGTTTTAACGTTTTTTTTTTTCACATTTAAATTTCCAAGACGATTCTGACTTTCATTGACCAATGACAAAGGAAAGAATATTGGAGTCATGGATGGGTACTAACGTTCCGTTCGCGCAACGGCCACTTGGGTAACTAGGTTTGTGTGTGTATGTGTGTGCAATAAAGAAAGCACCTCAGAACATGTTAAAAACGGAAAGATTTATTTACTTAAACGTTAGTTTCATTTGGGCGTGGCATGTCGTATTTACAATGTTTTGACGTTATCACCATAATATTATGAAATAATCACTTTCAGTTGCAAACATCGAGATGGGTTAAAATGGCTCCAAGAGATGGCGAATGGAAACTATGAAGCAAATTTTGCTTACGTCACGCTCAAAATCAGCCTCGCTGCCAGACCCAACCACGCCTATCGAGTATCGAGTGAGGCAAGTGAAATCACTGTTGTAGAAAAGAGATGGGGTAGGAATTTCTCAACGAGTCGAAACTTCCCTGTGATACTGTTATTTTCAACTGTTTTAAAAAACGATCAAGTAATGTTTTATTTTTTGTTTTAATTAATGAAAGAAAAATGAAGCAAGCAAAATTCGTTTATGAATTTCAGACATGTTAATAAACTATAACAGACAGACGTAAACAAAACCGGCCAAAAAATAATGTTTCCACGTACAAAACTATCAATTTCGTATTTTCGCCAAAAAATAAGACCGAAATTCATTTTAGCATCATTTACAAGTTCCGGCATTGTTTTTACAAGCTAGTTCTCATTTAATTAACTTTGTACAAACTTCTTCTTTAGCATTAAGTAACCCACAGCTAAAAATCTGGAATCAAGAACCATACCACGTTCTATTTTGACTAAACAATAAATACAACTCCAAAAAGAATGGATGTGTATTGGGAAAACAAACCTTTAAGCTCCCAGATATATCAGTTACCGCGAGTTAATCTTCAGAGTTAATGTAATCTTCTAATAATTAAATTTCGGTAAATGTTGCTCTGACCTTTTAGTGTGTGGACAGCACTCTTAATTCAAAGGTGCCCATTCCGAAAAAAAGTTGTTCAAATTCACTATCCCATGGTGCTGTTAGTTATTCAACATTTTGGAAAACAAAATTAAGACGCGACTTTGGATGAATTTTGGAGTGAAACACCAAAAGAAATGCTATAACACTCTAGAGGAACTCAACATTACTTTTTACATCAATATTGTGCAAAATTTTGAAAGAAAAAAATCAGTATATGGATATTGCTCAAAGAGGCCAACACTTTTGTGCGGTCTAAGACGATCATGGATAAAATAGAAGAGGTCAAATGACCATTTTCTGCACTATATCATATAAGTTGCAGTCTCCACTATACAAAGCATTTGCCATTTTGAACATAATTTAAATTCATTGAAATTTACTCACTCTTCCTTGAGGGAGAGGGGGGGGGGGGAGGTGGGGTGGAGTGGGTGCTACCCTGGATTTCAAAGGTTTTGTTTTGGGTTTAAATTCTTTCAAACCAGTTTGATGTCTGAGATTATCATTAAGATAATCAGCATCAAAGAAAAATTCAATTAAGCTGGTCTAAAAAAGTTAAAACCAGAAGCAAATTTAAAGTGCACCTCACCCCAAATTATTTTTTCTGCTAATAAATACAAAAAGTTTCACCTTTTCCAAAAACATGTAGCCTTAACTTTCAGTTTTGGACTTTTTTATGGTCTTAAAAACATGACTGAGACAGAAGGGGCATGGGCCTATTCCTAGTTCGATGTCACAAACTCCTTTGCATGCATGCTTACAAAGACTTATCACAATGCAAACCATTTTGTGACGTCAAACCAGGAATAGACCCATGCCCCTTACTAGCTTGGTTATATGACAGATGATAGCTAGATTTCCTAATGTTTACAGCCTACAAAAAGTCAACATTTGGTTTAAGAAGGTGCAAAAAGGCGTAATGCGTTTTGAACTGGTGCAAAGATTTGTTTTAGCAAAAAAATATTTTGGGATCAGGGGCACTTTAAACTACAATGTATATAAAATAAAAGGCTAAAACTGACAAATGTCACCACCCTCTCCACCAATCGACAACTCCACACCCCCCATCCCCTTAACACCCTCTCCATGTGATCAAAATAATGTGCACAACAAAATGAAATTAATGGCAATGGGAACAAGAAAGATGGAAAACATCTTCCAAGAAATCTACAGAATGCAACAAAAACGCCTGGGCATCAATTCAAACAAAGCCGCTGTCCCAACATTGTAATAATAATAATAATAATAATAATAATAATAATAATAATAATAATAATAATAATAATAATAATAATAACAATAACAATAATACCACAAACAGAGGAAAATGTACACAAAATGTGTTCTTTTGGATGACAATTCAACCCTAGGCTACTTCATTGGATACAGTATACCATGCAGAAGTGCCATCACTTTGAAAGCAGGGTGCCCCCAAACCTACTGTGAGTAAAACAAGGAAAAATTAATGTTTCAAAACCTTTGTTGCACATTGTTCAAGCCTTTTTCTTTTACTAAAAAATGTTTATCAAATATCACAGAATGTAAAGAACTCTAAGGTAACCAACTTAATCGCACAGTTGAATTTGAGTTGTTTTCCTTGGAGTTGACTCAAATCATAAAAAACCTGGGGCCGGTTCCTGAAAGGTGTAATAACTCTATTCCAGGGATAAATCTGGCTTATTCCAAAAGATATTCCTGGAATAAGGCAGATTTATCCCTGGAATAGAGTTATTACACCTTTCAGGAACCGGCCACTGATCAATTCACAACATTATGCAATTTACTTAACATCACACTTTTCGCATGATATACTGTATCCTGTTTGGTTTGTTTAACTTTGTATACTGCGCAAATAACTAAAAGTAATTTACAGAGTTCTATGCCTTCTAAACTACCTAATTAACAAGATCCAGGTCACCTCGCAGCTCTTACAAGGTCTCACCTGATTGGAGACCACCCTTCAGGTGAGACAAAAAAGCAAGCGACAGAAACAATGGACCCAATGGAAAAAAAAAAAAAGAAATCATGTATGATATCTTGAATAAATGCTTTTCTTGTTCAGCCCTAAACCATCTTATTCTTATTTGTAAATATCTAATCTATTGTAAAGCAATAAATAGAGTCAATTTTCTTTTTGCTGATTTTAAATCATTACTACATCAAAAGATTGAAATAGAAAAATACATAGCATTTAGTTCAAACAAATGCAGCACTTTTTACAAAAAATGGGCCAAATTCTTAAAAATTAACATCTAATTACAATGTTATTGTCTGTATAGTTATTTTTTGTAGTTTTTAGTTAGAATTTGTTGAATGGGATTCATTGTAAGCTTTGTTACATGTAGTTAACAGTGTAGTATATATGGTTTGTAACTCAGATTCTCTTGCGTGTGTTTGTGTTAATAACTGTAAATAAAAATCTTTGTTACAAAAAAAAAAACCATGGACCCTAGCCCTAAAACAATAGGGCTGCGACACTATCCCCACCACTGAAATTTGGAGCTTATACGAGCTGCGAGGCTACCGCAAGATCTGTGGCCAAGTTTCTGCTTGTAAGTTGTTCAAAAATTTGCAGATTTAGCTACTGCTTTTGTTTTGTTTGATTTTTTCAACCATTTCACAAGGAATAGCAGTCCGGCGATGACATCGAAACGTCCAACCACTTTTATATTAATTTTTAATAACTTTAAAACTGTGAAAAATTAAGAACAAGGAAGATAGAACTTATAATACAGTACAAAGCCTAAAACTGAGAATACCTAAATTGAAATAAATACATTTCATTACAAAAAAGCAAACAAAACATGGAGAAACAGGAAGTATGGAGTTATTTGAACTTGGATTTGTGTATTTACTGTTTTGTTAGTAGAGGCGGATTGTACAGCTTTGTCATCCATGGTGTCTAATTCAGTCACTCATCACCTGCCAGACACAGACACTGGTGACAGTAGTTATGCCAGTTATCTTTGTGCATTGTTTATAGCTACATTCAACCTGGATCTTTGACCTGAGACCCAATCTGTACCTAGCGCCGCTCTGAAAAACAAAAACACATTAAGTAACTATTTATTGCAGCACTGAGTGACCAATTCAAGTGAGACTGTTCTTCCTGTGGGATTGTTGCCTCATAGTTGTCCTGCAGAAACATTCATGACGTTCTTAAAACAAATACAATATGACCAGAGAAGCACTGCTTCAAGGGATTATTTTACTAGTTTTAACAGAACCATATTTTCAAGGTGCAGTTATCATCAGACCAATAGCTACAAGACAGAAGCACTATTGGTTTGATTGTGCATCACCAAACTTTCTCCCAAACAAGTCATTGGAGTAAGGAAGTATTGACACTGAACAATGAGTCTATGGATGAAATGAGTGGTCCTCTCCTGTAGGAAGCACTGTTTCTTGTGAAGTAGGCCAGTTCTCACTTCTTACACTGTGGATGAAATCTTTAAGTGCACACATTTTTAAAAATAAAAGCTAATAACAAGTAGCACTTTCTTTTGGCACTGTTTATATTCTGCTGTACAAAGTTGTTGTAATTAATTTTGTCAGACTGCGAATAAAATCCATGGTATGATACCGCAATTCACTAAAAGCTAGTGAGCAGTTCTCCCCTGTGGTGGTTTGACCTAACCACCTGTGGATAAGATCCTTTGCCTGGACATTCATTTGAATGCTATTGACCAGTACTCGCCTGTAATATTGTTTGTTTTACTGTTACTGTTTTCTATCAAAACCTGTTACAACATGATACAATTTGCTACTATCAAAGCAATACAAAATGACAATACTAACGTCCTGTCATTTGTTTGCGCCGAGCACTGGTTGTCTTTGCTGCTGCTGTTCCTGGAGCTCCTGTTGCCACTGCACTTGTGGATACTTGCCGTGTTTGACAGGCGTGCTGCTTCAGTTCGGCCCAGTCAAAAATATAATCATATTGGTGGTCTAATGTCCTGAAGAGAATTCTGTACAGCTGACGAAGATACATGTAGTCTGGCGCCTCCTCAAATCTCAACCCTCTACAGTAGTTGAGGTACATGGCAAACTCTGCAGGATGACCCTGAAGGATGGAAAAGTACTTTCTAATGTATTTAACAAATGGAATCCATGTTGCCAAGCGTCTGTTCAGTATTAAAGAGTACAGGTAATGCCAAAATGAGGAAAAAAGGTGCAGCGCATGTCACTGACATGCTTGACTTTGTTTGAGGAGCAGTCTTTCCAGTTCATATGGTCTGGATAATTGAGGTTCGACTGTAAAAAGTACTGTAAATACGCATCACCAGCATTCTTTGAGAATCATTACAAGCCTTGTTTACCAAAACATGTTTGATGCATGTCAAACCTGTGGCATGGAGGTCAAGAAAACAGGTATACATGACTAATATCATTAATATCATTACTGCTAAATGTAGCACTTACTTTGCAAAGCACTTCAACAGGCGTAGACATCTTTTTCTCACTTATTTTTTCATACTTCTGTTTCTTTGTAGCAGCCTGAAGTCGAATTTGCATTAATTTTTAATCATTTTCGGGTATAAGTAAAACAACACAAGTATTTTAGCTTCAGCTTACCGAAACACATTAATTTGTGCATTATTCTCTGTCACATCAAGCCACATCCCACAAGCCTCACATTTATATTGCTTGTTATATTCATATGGGAACCTAAGCCTACGTATTATCTATGCCATGCTGACGAGGCTGAACAAGGCCGAAACAGCTGTCTATGGCTGCTAATCCTCAAGCTAACATTTTATTTGGTAGATTTAAGGGGATGCCCACTACCATGTGGCCATAGTGCCCAATATGTGACTTCAGCTTACCTAAACACATTAACTTATGAGGTATTCTTTGCCATATTATAAGCCAGATCCTACAAACCTCATATTTTTTATAGGCTAACAGAAACACTGATTGCCAAATCAAGGGCTATCTCAGACAAGGCAACCTCCCAGTTTGCCTTTTCTAATGAGAAACATTCTGGCTATTTCCAATCCAGTTTGGGAAATTATAAGATAATACAATGTCTGTGGAATTATGGTTTTGCAAAAGAACACACATGTTGCAACATATTTTTATGATGCTGTCTGTGTTTCCTTAATTACTAGGAGACAGAAAATATGCATGTGCTTCGTTTTGTCTAATCTGGCTTTGTCAAGGGTGGCAGAAGGTGCAAGCAAATTCAATACAGTAAATTCTCCCACCCCCCACCCTCCAAAGGAAAAAAAAAAAAAGAAAAACAGTAAAAAGAAATGGCATTCACTCCAACAATAATATTGATAATAATTGTTGGAGTGAATGACATTTCTTTTTAGTGTTTTTCTTTTTTTTTTTTCCTTTGGAGGGTGGGGGAATTTACTGTATTGAATTTGCTTGCACCTTCTGCCACCCTGAGGTGCACTGATACATGTATTCAGAGGAGCCAATTATTGGCTCCTCTGAATACATATCTCTTACTAACCGAGTTCGAGGTCCGTACTGTAAGTTACAGACTGAGTTTTTTCCCGTTGATTTATGGCCCAAGCGCGAAGCGTGCGGGCCATAAATTAATGGGAAAAAACAAGGATCCGTAACTAACAGTACTGACCAAGAAAAGGAGGTTAGTAAGATATTTACATGTATTATACCTCTGAAGTTAATCCGGCACGCAGGAAAAAACACTAGTTGAAGTCAAGCGGGCCGTACTGTAGAATAAGGCCCGCAAAATTGACCAATCACAGCGTGTGTACTAAGTGAGAGATATATTAAATGTATCAGTGCACCTCAAAACTTAGTTTAGATCCCATGAAAGGAGTTTTGGCGAATGGTTCTTCAGAAGATAAGTGGTTCGCAGAATTTTTGTCAAGGTTCACAGATCTTGCCGTCTCGATTTTTTTGACGTCATCTCAGTCTCAATTTCTTTTGCAATGCTAAGAAAGTCTCAGGCTTGCAGAAAATATGTCAGTCTCGCTGCCTCACAAAGTCACCATCCCTCAAGAATGATTATAGTTCAATATAATAATGATAATGATAATGATGATAATGATAATGATAATGATAATAATAACGGCTTTATTGGCAACATCTCTACATAGTACATGTAGCTCTTCATTTACCAATTACCTCTAAATCAAATCAAATCAAATCAAATGTTGGTTTTTGGCAAGAGGGGAAAACCAGAGTACCCGGAGAAAAACTTCTGGGAGCAGAGTAGAGAACCAACAAACTCAGCCCACTTATGACACCAAGTCTGGGAATCGAACCCGGGACGCATTGGTGGAAGGCAAGCGCTCTCACCACTACGCCAACCCTGCTCCCTGCTATCATGTTACTATCATGTTGTTGACCTCCAATAGAGAAATTATGTTAAACTGTTTTAGACCACGTTTTGCATTTCTTGATAATTCATAAACATGTTTATGACAGCATGACTTGTTTCATCTACTTATGGTCTGACAGGTTGCAGTCTTATTTGATTACTTAGCACAGTATGGTATACACATTTGATTGTTGTCATTTTCAGATGCAAAACTCCCTGCAACAATACTTAAGCACATCCAAAAATACCCACCCACACACGCCAAATAAGCCCACTGTAAAAGCTTTTGGGATAAATACAGTGTATAAGCCCAGGGATTGCTATTGGGATTTTACAGTATTTGCAGCCTGTCCTGTTTTTTTTTTTTTTTTTTTTTATACACTGTGAGGAGCCTCCTTTACCTTAAGCCCTTGCCATGGGAGACTTTTTCTTGTGAAGTACATTAAGACATATCCTAACGATTCCATGTCATCTCGACGTCTGGAGAAAAAAAACAAAACAAAGTTAATAGCAGGTACAAGACAGTAGACTACAAGGATATGAATACAGTTATTCTGTATTCAATTAATATTGGTAAAAGGACTGAATGAAGTCCAGTTCAATCTGTAATCATACAAGTGGTACACAAAATCAGACAACTGTGCAGTGGGAGTCTGATTCATTTAATTCACATGTTAAGATGACGGGCCAAATTAGATTATTAATCATACAGAGGAGCTGTGACAAAAATTGAGATACACTGTACATGTACAAGGAGGTATATGTACATGAAACGTTTTGGTGAATAAGAGACTAGGAGATACATGTACATGAAACTTTTTGGTCAATAAGAGACAAGGAGATAATGCACATGAACTTTTTGGTGAATAAGAGACAAGGAGATACAGGTACATGAAACTTTTTGGTGAATAAGAGACAAGGAGGTACATGTACATGAAACTTTTTGGTAAATAAGAGACAACGAAAATCTGTGATTAGTAAATAACAGAAAATCCATTTAAATGCAACTGTCCTATTACAATGTGCCTGTTGGCATGTACATTGTACTGTCTGATTGCTCAGGCATGTATGCAGTGTCCCATTAATGCTTTCACCCTGAGAGTCATTGGGCTATTTAGAGACTGTTCTAGGGGGCTTATATTTAAGTAAGTGGGCTTATTGTTAGACCTGTCTATACTCTGAATTTTATTGTATATTTCTTCCAAAGAGGACTCCAGCTCTTGCTTTTATCAGAGTAGCCTGGGATATCCAGGGAAATCTCCTGCCCCAATCCCTTACTGAAGGCCATATACAAGTCCTGGTCTATTTATGAACTTACGACTGCTCAATTCCAAGATGTGCATTTATGCTGGCATATCTGGCAGTGCCAGTAAGATTCTTATCTTCTCTGTAGGGGATGTGCTGTCTTGTTCTATTGTCTCGGTACTTCTTTGCTAAGCCATAGTCAATGATGTAAAGCTGCAAAACAAAGACAATACCATTAAATCAGACACGTTTGACAGATCAGTATTGACTATCAGTAAGATTAGAAAGACTTGATGCTTTTAGCCCAGCTGCTAATCAGCATACCATAGGCATTTATTTGGAGCATTAAGTTTCTTTAAACACAGCCCTTCAACCTCAGAATGAAATTAGAAAAAAAAACAACATACAGTACCTTGTTAGAATGCTTCCCAGTTCCCATGAGAAAGTTGTCAGGTTTGATATCTCTATGAATGAAATTGTTGTTGTGGAAATATTCAAGCCGACCAATCATCTGGAAAAGAGGAACAACCACTGTTGTCAACAAACATTGAACTGCAACTTAAGGAGAACTTTGTTTAGGAAAAAAATATAAAACAGACAATAAAAAGTAACCTAATAATTAACAATAAATTTTATTATCCTGCAAAATCACGTGGAATATAACCTGACAAGGCCATAGGCCAAGCTGGCTAAAAAATTGGGATATTCCACAAGATTGAGCAGGACAATTGTTATATTATTCAATACATTGATAACACAGCACAATTTACTGAAGTTTATTACAGAAAAATTGAAAAAAAAACCACACACTCCATTAATTATTATTACCTTTTCTCCTCGGCACACAAAATATTATTTCATATATCGCAGGATATCTGTTGAGTGTGTGCAACATATACCAAGTACAACATGACCATTATTTGGAAAGAGTTACGATATGTTGAATAATAAGTTTTCAGATTGATGCCAAATTTAATGGTCAACTAATGTGCAAAGAATTACTTGATGCAAACAAAGACAAATGCCAATGAAAATGTAACCAAAGACCAAGGCCAGTCCATCCAACATTCCATGACACAACTCCCTGTACATGCAATGCTTGTCTACTGCAAGTTTATGCAACCAACCTCCCTCTTCCCTACAAGGTCTTTCCATTCCCTGATACTCATTCAATTTTTTACACCTCGATTCAATTTTTTACACCTTGATTAACTAAATACAATTAACAAGGCAGTGGCTTAAATGTTGTGCAGCCTCCATATAACAGCCTTGTTATGCACAACTCCTATTTGTACATGATTGCACACATATGGAATCGTTTACCAGATGTCGCCAAATCCTCGACCACTTTAGCACAATTTCGTGCTCGCCTGAAATGTGTTAAATTCACAGGGTGCCAGTGTATGAACTGTATATAATCTTCTAATTTTACATTTTTACATTCTCTTGATGTACTTACATGTAGGTTTTTATATTAATTTTGTATGCGTAATTCATAATTTACCTTGTTTTGTAATTTTAGTTTGTCGAGCATTTTTAACATGAGCCTCTGGCTCGGAAGATTGTGCAAACACTTCCCACGTTCTTCAACATTAAATAAACGATTCTAGTCTATTCTATTCTATACAAGACAGTGCAGGGAAACAAATTTGCGAAAATTGGTTTTCATTGCTGCATTGTAGTCAGTAATTGTCTGGGTGAGTGTCTAGTCCTTGGAAGAACCTTAAGTTTGTTGCCGATATTGGCATTGCACATACCTGATCTGCTAACATGAGCACTGTTTTCATTGTGAATTTTCTTGAGCAGTAATTGAAAAGATCTTCTAAGCTGGGTCCTAGTAAGTCTATCACTAATACATTGTAGTCTCTCTCCTGGCCAAACCACCTGTTAAAGAAACATATTAGTGTTATCCTACAACTAGTTTGATTAATCCTAAATAATACTGTCAGTGGAACACCAAAGTGTGAAGACAAGCCATACATGTCCAATACACCTGATCTGAGTCAGATTGTCTCTCAGCTCGCACAACCCACTAATTTTCCTACTGATTCAAACCACAATTTTTACTTCAGTCCTGAGGGTTTTCAGGAAACTAAGGCAATAATTAAAGATTTAATTGAAGTATACTATTAAATATACTGGATTGGAGACACAAATTATATAGAATTAGACTTTGAAACTTATAGGATATTTGACAGACAAAACAAAAAGTACATGTACAACTGTATAGTTACAATTCATACCTGATTTTAGGAATACCCACTCCCCCTTGTAATATTCTGTACAATTTCGATTCATAAAGTAACTGTGGATGCCTTGCTTTCTGGGCTTCAAGTTTGACAGCTACAGCCTGTAGAAAATGAAACAATGCATTAATTAGAAAATAAAAAAACTCTGAATTTATACTGACTTGCAAAGGACAGTTGACTTCATCTCCATACAGGAATTAAAATCAAGAAGAAATACATCAGCAAACAAGTACAGAGTCAATCATGCAACATCCAATCGCTTTGTATTTGATTTGCTCAAAAGAGGATGTCCAAAGATGAAATGACTAAAACATCTGAGGTCACAGTGAGATTCTCTGTGCAAAGTTACAGTATCAACTAGGAAACAAGTAATTCAGAAACCATGCAAATGGTTTGTGAAAGCTTGCTGTTAGAAATACAGGGGGCTATGTGTGTGAAATCCGAGTATAGATTATTTGCCGTTTTTGTAGTCTTACATAATTAGCTTTCCAGTGTTTTAACTTTCTGTTAATTTACCTTAGCTTTTAAAAGCTGAGAGTTTGAACAGTATACAAGAATTCATCGAAGTCATGAGCAAAACAATGACAATTATAATTATGAGCCATAAAACTACTTTTCTGTATTTGTAATAATAAATAAGAGTATATCCGTATGTGGCTAGTATCATTTTGACTCTAGTCAACTAATCAATAAGTGTAAATTAACCCTTATCCAAACAACAATCTTTCTTGTTGTAATAAGTGAAAGTTATTTGCACGGCTTTGTTAATGTCTCTATTTCTAACAGTGCAGCAAAAAGTACATATTAAATAAATTATCTATATGCATATGCATGCTTGTTCTAATAATTTAAAATCTAGTTTCTCTTACAGGAGTAGCTCTTATGGCCATTTATACATATAACACAAATGAGGAAAAGTGTAGTGGCAACAACTAAAGTAAAGCAAAGCTAGTGGTTTTCATTTTATTTTAAAGGATTTGTATGAATTCAATAGACAGACAGTACAATATCCGAACTCTCTATAAACATAGGATAGGGCCCATATACATGTATAATAATTCTACTGTTGTAGTGATTAACGAGTGTCACTAAGCAAGTACAATAAAAATAGCTCTAACATCTGAGTTGAGCTGACAATTGAAGGCTTCCAGTACACAGAAAACAAAAAACTTAAGTGTACTGTTTAATGCCAGTTGCTAATACTGTTAAGTCATATTATCAAGTGCTGCTATTAAAACCCAGAATTATTATGTTAATATTATCAATCTCTTTGCAAAAATTAATGTTTATCTAAGACACTACTCATTACAGCTGCTTGAGGTAGCATCTCTATGCTTGGTACACTGTAAGTATAGACCTGGATGTACAAGTCTTGTATTTTAAACAATGAGGGATCCCAAAAAAACAACAAAATTAAAATTTCAGCTTTTGGGATTGACTCTGTGGTTAAAATCATGGATCCCAAGAACTGCTCTTATTGTGCTATGAATTATCCAAATTTTGGACCATCAAAATAAAAGCTATGACTTCTTATTGTGAGTGGAGCAAACAGCAGTATTCTTTGCAATTCAATCAATTGATCTTTCCATGTCAATTGCACAATATGGAACTAAGTTTGCTGACTACTCCCAATTTACATTACGGATTAAATACTTCAGTCTGGGCCAGACGATTGACAAATACCTTCCCAACTGTGCTATTTGTATTTCAAAATTGTTCAAAGTTAAATTTACAAGTGTTTTCAGTTGTAGAAATTTGGCATTGCACCTGTGTAAAATTTAAAGGTGGACACGTCAGAATAAAATTGAGAATATAAAGAACGCACAGGCATAAAACCAGGGCAATATTGCTTCAAGACAAACCTCGCCACTTGCAATATTCTCGCCTTGGTAGATATCGCCAAAGGAACCACTGCCAATTTTCCGTAACAATTTGTATTTCCCTCCAACAATAAACTCCGACCTCCCACTGCTAGGTTTCTGCATTTTAGAAACCTAAATAAAAGGAGCAAAACGTAAACAAAAGACAGATGAGAAACATCAATATCTTGGCGAACTAGAATTGAAATGACTATTACGTGTAAATAAAAGTTTATCCTTTACTTTCAATTCTTCGCGTTCCTAAAAAAAATATAAAAGGCAGTAACTGTTGTTTTTCCTTCAGAGTTTATAGTTTTATAAAGCAATTGTATTTGATGCGACGATTTTTTGCATTTTGCGCGCTTAAAATTGAACCACGATACACAATCATTTAAGCAAGGTTGGCTTTTCTTCAAGGGGCAGAAAATTGCGAGTCAAAGGCATTTTTCTCCGTTTCCACAACAACTCTTTCAATTAAAAAAGCACAAAAACCTGCTCACTGTGTTTCTTATTTGCTTTTTGCAATTCCCTGTTTTGACATCCGTTGTTGTGGCTAATATTTCATAAATTATTCACGTCAGCTACCTGGTACATACATACATTTATACTCATACTTTTATGACCTTCATTCTTGAACAACATTCTCAGTCCTCACTTAAACATTCAAGACCTCTTTGAAAGTATAAAAAGAACCAAATTCCAACTCGGAAGAAAATACCTTCTACGAACAATTTACCCACGCAACGACATCCATTGTGCGAGTTATTTTTTCGCGAAGATAGATTCGTTTCGTTCAGACAAGTGTGTGCCCTTGATAAAACATGAGTTCTTACCTTAAGAACCAAAAAGTGATTGAAAAGTTCTTTTTGTCATCAGCTTCGTTTGGCAGAAGTCAAACTCTACTTCGCTCACAAACTATCAGAACCCGTGATTACATTCTAATCTCCATATTTTTCATCGAATGTCCTCCATGTTTTCTCTTCCGCACAACGAGAAGTATTATGGGATGTCCCGTAACCGGGGACAACGGGGTATAAGCTAATCGATATTTTGGTATCGATTGAAGAACGGCATTAAAGATGGCGGCCTCGTGCGGAACAGTGGCTTCGAAAGCGACAGTTGTGTTGTTAAGCTGTGGATCTTTCAATCCTGTTACTTATCTTCATCTAAGGATGTTCGGTACGGATATTGTTTTTCCCTAAGAGTTTCATGATACCTTCAGCGCTTGATCCTTTTCGCCTGTTTCCGGGTAGAATTTGCCGATGTTTACATTCCCGAACAATTTTCCCGTCAATATTTTGTTTCTTTGAAATTTTCGTCAATCAGAATTAGCGAGAGATGCACTTCACAAGACGGGACTGTACACAGTGGTGAAGGGCTTATTTTCGCCAGTCAATGATGGCTACAAGAAAAAGGTTGGTTTGTTGTGAGTAAGATTTCGTCTGCACAAGCGTAACTTGTCGATTATGAAGCTTAAAGTGGTACTACGATCAGAAAATCACTTGTGTTTTTTCTCCAAAAAAAGTGAAAAGTGTGTTTGCTTAACAACCGATTCGCGAAATTTCAAGCTTTAATTTGGAGAAATCAGTTTTTTATTTTGACTGAAATGTTTCTATTTAGTGATCCGCCATTACTAACTTCAAAATCTTGAGAGAACTGGATCGAGGACAAAATGACGTAAAAAGCTCACAAAAGTAAGAATGCAGTGTGTGTAAACACGGTTGAGTTAGTATGCAGCACGGGAATTTTGAGCTTTCAGACTCTCAAACTCGTGTTTTGCATACTTAATAAGCTGCATTCACACACTGCAATTTTAAACCAGTGAGCATATCACGTCATTTTATCTTGGATCCAGCTCTCCGAGGCCTAATCGGTCAGTTACGAATGTGAGTAATGGTGGACCGTTAAATTAAAAAGTTGCACTCAAAGTAAACAGTCTTCTGCTTGAAATTAAAGCTTGAAATTTCGCTAGTTGGGTGTTAAGCAAGCACACTTTCGAAATTTGAAGAAAAAAGACAAGTGATTTTCTGATCGTAGTAACACTTTAATGTTGTGATCATCCTCTCATCCCTTTTTTTCTTTGAAGTTGGTAGTGATAATAAAGGCATTTATTTTTTGGTTGCAGCTGGTCCCTGTCCGCATTTATGAAAATAATATAAACAACAACACCTTCATTTAATAATTTGAGGTACTTAAAAAGTACAAAATGCTTGAGCGTGCAAATTTCACCACGGGTACCACTGAGTGCAGTGCCAGTGGCAGTTGAGGGTGGAGGAGGGGGGGGGGGGGGGGGGGGAGCTGTATGATGCAAGAGACTTATTGTACATGAGCTTCCCAATATTATTTTTTGGTTCTTAGGAGGTTGGGCTGGAAAATTATGTCTTGAGTGTCTCTTGTGTAGAGATACTAATTTCAATGGACCCTTGTTTTGCAATAATATTGCCATATATTTTGTTTATAGTTTCAGACACCTGGTGGGGGTGGGGGGGGGGGGAGGTCGGTACTTGGATACTGTCAGGTTAGAATATTATTGTACATGAGCCATCATTATTGAAAGGCGCATGCCTTGACATGTAATAGTTGTGCACCATTTCAACTAAATAAAAACAGCCAAATAAAAAAGCAAATTTCATCAAGATACTACAAATGGGATATAAGGATAGAGGAACAAAATGAAGAGGGAACAAATGAAAAAGGCATACTTGTTTTGATTAAGGTGTTACACTTAGAAATAATTAGTTATTCTACAAGACTTATTCATGGTTGAGATGTGATGAAAGTGTCAAAGTATATCATTATTGTCCTGGGAGCTTGAGTCATTTTTCCAGAGAAAGAGATCAAAACCATGAATGTCAGAAAAAAACTCATGCTGCACATCACAGCTCCAATTAAGTGCATGTATTCTGATCAGAAAGTGGCAGGCAACATGGAGATGAGGCATTCAATTCCATTCTGATACTTTCATAATCAGCAACTAACTTCAAATGTTACAAGTGTGTAAAAGTAATGAAATTCATGAGCTAACTTATAGTACCCCTTTGATTGTTTCTGTTAATAGTTTTTGGCAAAAGTCACACATTGATTCCGGACAAACCTTTACACCAAGCCTTTTAATAATTATTGGAGATTGGTGATATGTTGGGACTTTTAGGGGTTGAAAATGTTTTGGTGTACTCTTTTTTGGATTAAAACTCCTTTTTGAATTGACGAGAAGAAACACCCCTAAGAATTACCATTTTCTTCTTTTAAGAATACTTGCATCACTTATGTAGCACATATGTAGCAGTTAATGTTACAGCGTAAAAGTTGCTTTTATCATTAATTTTGTTCTCCTACCTGCGTACGGTGTAATCCTATTTGAGGTTGTGCAATAAGAGTTCTGACTTCTTCACTACTGTTTCACACCTAGCTGTTATGTTTGTTGACTAAAAATTCTTGCAAAATAATAAACTTGAAAATTTCATAACCACCAAAAACTAAAAAAAAACAAACAAACAAAATATGCAAGAATGAATGATTATATGAAATGATATACACTGTATTTGAACTACAGATTATAGAATGAATATGTGAATGATCATTGCAGTTATGAACCCTACTTAAGCAGTAGTGAAAATAAGGCCTGAAAAAAATTTCAGGCTTGTATGGGAATCAAGTGAATTACTGTGAAAGTCAAAAAACCTGTGAACACTTTGATTTGATTTTGACAGGTCCATTGCATAGCCACCAAATTGAGCCTCACATTGTTTAAAGTTGCTCTAATTTCCTCTTTGCTTGCATAAATACACAAAGTTAAACTAATAATGAAAAAACTACAGGATAACAGCCATTTTTGGAAGGAAAAGCGATCAAAACAAAGTTCGTGACTGATCGAGACAATGTTAATTTGTTTGCTTTCTTTGCGGTTTCTTCTCACATTTGATTTGTGGCTACGCAATGGACCTGTCAAAATCAAATCAAAGTTTTCCCCGTTTTTGACTTTCACAGTAATACGGGAATACAGGAATCAATACTAGTGAAGGATTGTGGGATTGTTTGGATAGATGGAAGACGACAAACATTCTTCGGCAGTTTCAAAGCCAGTAGTGTAATGCTCTGAGAAGCAGAATTAACAAGAACAAAGCTATGGGCCTTGAAAACACTGAAAAATGTGATGTTTCTCATCTTTCGTCTTCCCAAACGATCCCACAATCCTTCACTAGTACCAGTCTCCTTGTTTTGGAGTGGACAATACCGGTGTAGATGAGTTTCTATAACTGGATGAATGCACAGCAAATCTAGTTGCCTTGAGTTCCTGCATGTTTTCCCTCTGTATTTTGATACTCAGAAAAATGTTATTTTCTTATACATATATAGGACTTGGTGAAATCAGAGCACAGAGTACAAATGTGCAAACTTGGTGTTCAAACATCAGACTGGATTAGGTAATTTATAAATCTTTATATGGGTAAATACAGTAAACACCTGCATATAAGAACAAATGGATTAAGAACACCAGGCTGAAATTTTGCCAATAAAGCCCCATTTTTATAAGAACAAGATCAGCCTGAAAATTGTAACATGTTCTTATAAAATGGAAAAAGTGTAATAATTACAAAACATGTAAGTTTATGTTTGCTGCCAGATAACTACATAACTCTATCAGCTGTCAAGCTGTCTTGTTTTGGTATTGAGTACTTTTTTCCTACAAAAATTATCTAGTTTATTTTCCTAAAATATGCTAATTATACCTCTAGCAACATGTTTTGGATAGTATTACTAAATAAAAATTTAAGAACACTTTAAGAACATTTTGAGGCTGATTTGTCACTAAGCACCCGATAAATAAGAACTCAATCAGCCTGACCTCCGAAATCGTGTGTTCTTATATGCGGGTGTTGACTGTATTTTCCACAGAATGAGGGTGTCAGTTGAGAAAAGATGAGTTTGTTGAATGTATAATTTCTTGATAATTTTGAAATTTTAAGCTGAAGATACAAAATAATGTAGAAACCAAAAAGCTCAAATTTGTATCGAAAATGTCAATCAACTGCCAGCTATCCACTTACATTCTTGCAATTCTGTTTTATTTTTCCTGCCAAACCTCTGTTCTACATACATACATACACATACACACATACTTTATTTAACAACGCAGGTTAAAAGATGGCAGCAAAAGCTGACGTGGACCTGCTATGTATAAATAAATTACAAAATACACTTGTCTAGCAAAATACACTAACTACATTCTCATTTCTGTAGAACTAATATTAAACAGTTTACGATCCTCCATCTAGGTTCTAAGGTTTGGAATTCGCTACCAAGTGATTTGACCCTATCCCCCAGATACTTGAGTTATAAGATTACATTAAAAAAATTCCTTCTCAATAGAACACTAAATTAAACTCGCCCACCTTGATATACTTTGCTCTCCAGCTCCATCTACAGCATGTAATATCTCAAGGTGCCCAGTGTTAATAAGCTTTCAGCTTCTACTGGGTTTCCTCGCTACATCTCTGTTAGTTTTGTGACTGCTCTATGTATCTTCTGTAATGTTTTTATGTAGCCAAATAAATAAAATAAAAATAAAATAAATAAACTATGTGATGGAACTGTGAAGGTAATTACAATAATAATTATTCATATTAGGCTCGGGGGATGGGACAGTCTGTTGTCCTCGGTAGAACATCTTCATTGAAATAATTAGTTAATATTTGTACATCGTTTTCATCCTTTAAATCTTCAACTCAAGCTCTTTTCTCACAAATTCAGTGTTTGATCAAACAAAAAGGACAAATGAGAAAAAAAAAAGAACTAGTTCTAACCACTCTCCCAAGCAACAAAACAAGAAATATATAACAATAACAACAAGGACAGAATTTGCATGACAGTAAAATATGGGAAATACTTGACTTAAAGGGCTTAATTAGACTTAAAAGCAAGCCTAACTTAACTCTTACTACTAAGCTGGGGGGATGGGACAGTGTGAGAACAGGGCTTATGTGGGGCACATTTTTAATGGGGGTGGGGGGGGGGGTGGGTATTCTGGAATAGGAATGCTTGGAATAGGTGGCAATCATGTTTCTTGGGATCTATTCCATTTTCAGAATGATTGGAAAATTGCTGCCGTGTCAATGTGTTAAATTTTCTGTTTATTCTGCTCCCAATAGCAGAATAATAATTGAACACGCTTGCGGAAAACCCTCCTGAGTGACTTTGAAAACAGCGAAAAAAAGTACAGGGCAATGTTTACCACACAAAAGGAAGCCCGTATGCGAGAAATAAGCAATTTTGGAGCAAATTAAAGAAAAATCACCCCCAAAAAAGTCACTTAGGAGGTTTTTCCACTAGCCTTTTCAATTAATTAAATCAATTATTAATAATAATTATTTATTTGTTATATAGCGCCATTTACAATAAAGAAAAGATTAATCAATAGGACTTAAAAGATCAATACATGTAGCATGTAAGAAAAGATCAATAGCACTTGTCTATAAATAGAAAAGATGATGGAATGAACAGAATATGGTTTGCTTGGAATAGGCAGAATAAGCGTTTCTTTGGGAAAGCTGTTGGTGGGAAATCATGTGCAGCCTGCCAAGCTTGTGACGTGGCACCTGAAGTTCGGTTCAAGTATTTGGTCCAGACTTACCCATGTGCTCTTCTCAGGCCACCTCTGCAAAGAGTATTCCATTTTCAGAATATGTGTCTTTTTCATTTGCAATAAAAAAAAGTTATAAATTAAAAATATATATATACATACTTATTAATAAGTACTTAATTATGTATGTTTTAGTATACTTAAGTTAACTCATAAGTCGCTATATGATGAAACGTTTCCTGAGCATCTTAAATTAAATCTACACAAGGTCAGTGCTTATAGCTTAAGATCTTTGATTGTGCCTGTCCCTTCTATTCCAAGAGAATCAGGAACTTTTCAGCACTCAGCAGCAACTCCTTTTAATATTAAAGCTCCCTGTAGCTATTAGAAACATGACTGAGTATAACTCCTTTTGTCATAGTGTGAAGACATCTTTCATGTAGGGAACTTTAAGCAGTGACACAATTGTAAATCTGTACATACTATTCCTATTTTTTATTATTTATTTATTTATTATTTTGTTTTTTGTTTTAGTTTTTTGGAGTTGATTTATAGTGTAGATATTGTAGATGAAGAACCTCACTTTGTTGGATACTCTGCAATAAACCATTATTATTATTACATGTATTATTATTATTGTTCGACGAATAATTGCATAATAATTATGCATAATAATAATTATGGATAATAATTATGCAATCATTTCAATTCCTAATAATTATTATTATGAATTGAAATGATTTTAATTCGAATTTAATTGTAGATAGCAAGATCATTTTTTAGCATTTTTATAAAAAAATAAAAAAAATAAAATAAATTATTATTTTATTATTATTATTATTATTATTATTATTATTATTATTATTATTATTATTATTATTATTATATGTGTCTTTTTGGAAACCATATTCCCCCCTATTATCTCATTCCTAAACTGGAATAGGAATGAGCTGATAGAGTAGGCCCAAAAAATGTGCCCTTAGTTTCTGGACTCATCATCCGGGGATTTGCAAAAGAGGAAAGATTAATTCAATCTTAAAATATTTAGTCTTAATATAAATTTTGGAACAAAAGAGCATTTTATAGGTACAGCATTATCAAGTCCATGTTTCTTCATCATTTGTCTGAAGATGGGGAAGGCTATAAAATGCAGAGAGGGGTGGACTTATTCCAAAACCTGAAAACCTGAGAAGAGACTTATGAGAGACTCAGAATAACTGAAAGGGGACATCATCATCATCCTCATAGCACAGACCCCACTTTGTAAGCTTTTGTAGTTTTTAAAGCCATAGAAAGGGGGCAGGGAGAGCTGAAAAGATCTATTGTTTATGATCTTCTGACTTTATGTTTTGCCCATGATAACTTACAGTGGTTGATCAGAACCTTTGCATTTGATTTTTATAGTGTAGATGAGTGGGAAAGCAAACAAGCTGGTTGGCAAGAGACAATCAAGGTTCTAAGTCATATATCACAGGTTGTAAAGAATGACTTTCCAGCAGGTAATGGTAGAAGGGACACCTGCAAAAAGGTCCTATGTGAATTGCTAAGCTGGTCTTCGTGTCACCTTTGCAAAACATTAATTTTAACATGGGCTAAGGTTCACTGTGTCATCTACCTTTGTGTCATCATGTACCTTTGATTTTACTCACACAAATCTGTCTGGGATTCCCTATGTTTTATGTATGCTATAAGGCTGCAACATTTTGCTGAAACCTCTAATGGTTGACTGGGTTTTGACAAATTCAATGATGACAAAAATTGCATACTCTTCATTACATGATCTCAGACAACAAATTTTAACATCACCTTCAATAGTTTTGTAGAAAATCTGTTGTTTATTTTTATTACAATTTACATTAAGTCCACAAATTGGTTTAACTTATATACTTTAGCGTTAGTTTCTTTCTTATTGAACAGACATAATTATAATTAACTTAATGTAACAACAATAACCTTTATTTACCCTCGGCAGTATTTATAGCACAAAGGCTAGTGGGGCCGAGCAAATACAGAAATAAATAATTCAAATAAACAAATAAACGTGATAAGAATCTCAACTGGCTGGAGGCAAACAAGTTGGCTATTTACAAGGATGACCGAGGAGTTGAACCAGGACCACCCAGAACAACACCAGCTAGTGGCTAGAGCGGGATTTGAACCCGAGTGACTGCATTGAAATCCAGCGCCCCAAACCACTCAGCCATCCTGCCTCCTCCTAATATCTCTAATATCTGCAGGTAAATGCTGACTTTTTTTACAGATCCAGTGAGAGTAAAGTTGCTTTGTGGGGCTGATCTTTTAGAATCATTTGCTGTTCCAAATTTATGGAAAGATGAAGATGTAAGTTGGAGATGTAAATTATGATGAAACATTCCTCAACAAGAAGGATGAGAAAGCTACATAGGTAGTATGGGGGTACTTGTCTGATGAAAGCTTGGGTCAGTACAGTGTAGGTACCAGCTGTGGCCATATAAATACAATATACTGACCCTGGAACTCCCTTGGCTCTAAGGCAGATGCCTTTAGGATCAGCTCTTAGTGTCAGCCTTAGAGAGGTGTCTGCCTTGGAGTGATTTCTTTTAAACAGAGAATACCGTATGGAGAAATTCGGCTGCCAGGGGCCAGGTGAAGGAGTCTATTTTCTAGCAGCCCTGTTTGGTGGGGGAGTGGGGGGTCTGAATTTCAAACCTTTACATGTCACAATTTCAGAAGGGCCACATGTCACTGTCGCAATTTCATGCAGTGACTGAATGTTTTTTCGGAATGTTGTCGTTATTCAGGGGTCGTAACTCTTAAGGGAAGTTTGGGTAGGGGTGTGCTGCCAAGGCCTTCAAACCCTGACCCTGTTGAAGACAAAATCCCTTCATTTTGCTACCCTGTTCAAGACAAGACATCTTTTTCGTGACCCTTATTTGTTTTTCATTGCACATACGTAACATATTTTTGTTTATAACTGACATCATAAATGTAGAATTTAAAAAAAAATGTTCGTACCGCAAATGCAGACCATGCACCACCAACGTTTACACTCTTGCTAGATGCCAATTAGTCAAAGTTAAGTTTTGGGGTAAATGTTGCCAGTAATACAGCAGTAGTTCAGTGGTCATACATGTACGTAGTTCTGTAGGATAAACAAAGTTACCCTAAGCTTTTTAATGGTTTCACTTGTCATACACAATTCTTTTAGGCTTTCTAGTGATTAGATAATTATTCTCCCCATCTGCATACATGTACAGATTGAAGATATTGTAGGGAAACATGGCCTTGTTGTCATATCCAGAGCAGGATCCAATCCAGAATCTTTCATCTATGAATCAGATGTTCTCACAAAGTACAAAGTAAGTGAACTGTCATCTTCAGGTCTGAAAAGCAGGTTGTTGAGTTTAACTGACCTGATTGCTAATAATATCATGCATACCATATTTCCTCGAATAAGTGCCCACGCCCCTCCCCCCAACCTGAATAAATTCCCACCCCTTTGGCCAAAATAGCAAATAGGACCCCCCCCCCCCCCCCTTGAATAACTGCCCCCTACCCCAAATTTCTTAAAAAGTAGGGATACAAGGAAAACCTTTTTGCACTGTCACTTTATTTGCAATTACTACACTGGCATCAATGTGCACGTTAGAGAACAGCCTATTTTCCATAACTTCCTTCCAGTTATTTCTATCTCCTTGTGCTTGTGGAGTTCTTTTATGTGCATTAGCCACAACAGAGTTACAGTTCATTTTAATAATAAGTGCTTTCTCTTTTGGCCAAAATTTTAAATAAGCGCCCAGGTGCTTGTTAGAGGAAATATCAATGGTAATTAATATTTGTAGAAGTCAATCCTGAAAACTGGGAATTGGGAAGTCTTATTAATAATAATTCATCCTCAAATAGTTTGGACAACCAGACAGGACAACACCATCAGCATTATTATTCCAAGGACTACCTGTCTAGCCTTCCTCTTCCTGGTTTTGTTTTTGGCGATGAGCAGCTCCTACCTTTGTATTTAAAACGTTCTGCATGCCACAAACTCAAGAGGGTCTTTGAATTTTTTCAATTCATTTTCATAGTCTAAGAAGTGGGCTTTCTTCATGACAATAAAGAGATAGAATTAATTACTTTCAATTTTTCATGTTTTCCAAAAACTGTAGACTTTTGAGACCCCAGCTGCCTCCTGCTGCATTTTCAATTACTATTATTTTCATTGTTGTTAAATTATTTGTTTGACTGTGCAATAATTTATTGTTTCACAGAATAACATCCACATTGTCACAGAGTGGATCTCAAATGACGTCAGTGCTACTAAAATAAGGTATGAGGGCACATTTTGAGGGTGGAGTGGTTTTCAAATGAGTACAGTCAAACCTTGATAATCGAGAGTCCAGATAATTGAAAATGTGAATATTAATGAGCCAAAATTAAACTGAATGACTGAACAAATGGAGCGTGAAATTTCACTTAGCAACAAAGAACATCTGAGCAAATCAGAGCTCAGTGAAATGCATTGCATTAGTACGGGGCATGCGTGCTCAAAATGGGTACAGATTTGTGTTTTGAAGCGAAACATAATTCAATTTGAACTGGAGTTTCGTTGCTTAATTTGAAGGGAAAAAGTTTTGCTGCGGATCTTTAATGTGGCTAATTAATATTCATGAAAAACTGGGACCAGCTAAGCATGAAGTCCAGATAATCAAGGCTCAACTGTAAATTCCATTTGCATGGTTTTGCTTTATCTCGCTCAGTGATTGGTTGGTAAAACTTGCAACACTTTCTCAACCAGCAAGAAGCAAAACCAATCGTGACTTGCTCTCTCTGACATTTTTCCAGCACTTGATGCAATTGCTTCAAATTATGATTGGCTCACTGGGCTGTGGTGATCTGCCAGAGTAATTGCTTTGGTTTTGATTTGACTCTTAATTTAAAACCGCTCTAAAATTGCTAAATAAATTGCATAATTCACACAACTTGTACATTGAGAAATTAAGGGATTTGTTATTTGGGAGAATTTTTATCACATTTGATGAAACTTTTGATTTGAAAATTTTCCATAAATTATTTGAGTTTCTTTCTGTACTGTTATGAGCTTGATAAAAAGAGCTTTTGTTGTCTTACATTTTTTTTGCCAGGAGATCTTTACGAAGAGGAGAAAGTGTGAAGTATTTGGTTCCAGATCCAGTAATTGAGTACATCAAACTAAACAATCTCTACCTCCCAGCAAAGGACTAATAAACTCTTGAATTTAGTCAGTTGCATTTGAAGACATTTATTTAATTTTTTTTATTCACCTTCATATTTGCACTTTTTGTAATGTTTAATAAATGAGCAGGGGTATTTTATCAAGTTTAAAACACAAGGCGCAGCCAAGTGCTTTAGGACTTGATAAAACACGAATTTATTGAACGAGTTAAAAGGCTTTACTGTACATCTATTCATCCACACTAAAATTTAGATTTTGGGTCATTCTGGCTTAGAAAATCGGATGTAAAATTTAGCGGTGTCTTTATCAGATATAAATTAAGACACTCATTAAAAATTAATTTCTTTTGTATTTCCTTCATGAATTATTAATGCTTTTTAAATTTTTTTCTCCAAAACAGACCATTGTTATCCTTAGGCAAGTTTTTGATGAATAACTAATTGTACTACAATTAATTTATATTCTTTTCATTTATTTATTATAGTTAATCTTAATATTTTCTCATTAAGATAACACAAACACCCTAGCTCAGAATTCTAATTTATAACTTTTTACAATTATGTGAATTTAGCATATTAAATATTTTAATAATTAGTTCACTACTGGGTCACCAGTAATTGTGTTTATACCCAATAAAGTTGTTGTTTGGACAAATTTGCAACCAGACGTGGTTGACTGAAATTACATCACATAGTTGACATAAAAAAGGGAATGTCCTTATCAATGTTAGTTGTTGTTGAGCCCCCTTGTCACTACATTACGCACATTTACCTACCAAATAACTCTAGTGAGAAAAGTGAATAGAGTTTGATTGGCCTGCCATTGACTTACTCAAGCCTGTGTAGCTAGCAGGCATTTTCTAAGAATCACAATAGGCAAATGAAAATGTGAGTATGGTAACATGCCAACTAATTGGGAGGTGGTAGGGAAAGGTTCCCACCCCTCCCTTGCTTTCAATAAGGACATAACTGCTGTGTATGCTGTTCACAAATTTGTTATAGGTGTGGCAATGATAGTTTGATAGTGAGTGTGTGTAACCTTATTAGTTACTGCATGTATTTAGTAAATAATTAAGAGAGGATTGAATTTAAAAAAATGCTGATCCATGCAAAGTCTAAGTTTTGAAGGCATTTTTTGGAGATTTTCAAGTTCCAAAAAGGGAGCTAGGGCTACTATTATGAACGTGCATATGGGGGCTGGATTTTGTTTTCGTACTTGCCCCAACTACTTTTGCAAGAAACAAAGACCAACAACAACAACAACAGAATGTAATGAGTACTGACTGTACCACTGAGAATAACTGGGATTCTCAGCTGTTTTTCTGCACGCTCCCACCTACATGAAAACTTGTTAGTTACAGACCTGTGTGCTATTCAATCAATTAAATAACGACAGAATCAGTTATAGCTATCACACTGCAAGTTGACAGTAGTTCTTGGCTCTTGTCTGAACCGAGTTACCCCAACATGTGAGATGCTCGATGCGAAGATTGGCCCTACGTTACACACTTATTAGTCAAGTACATTATTTTGGGTAAAGCTATCTGTCCAAATTTTGTTACTATCTAAAAGAACCAGTAGCTGCCTTAACTACCACATGTAAAGGCAAAATAAACAGCTATATGTCACTGAAAAGTTTGCATTGAAAAATATTGACGTGAATGTTCTATTTCACTGCTTATGTAATCATGGTTGATAACCAGAAGTACGCCTATCAGAAAAGCTGTGTTTAGTAGGAATTGTTGTGAGAGGTGACAATGCCAAGTGGGATGTCTGGGGTTCAAACCACAGACCAAGCCAAACTAGCATCTTGCAGTTTAACCTGCGATAAAAAAAGAACACTTGATCGCAGGTTACTTGCAGTTATGCACAGCCTGCATTTCTGATATTTGAATGGAGTTTTTTTATTTACATCAGTTTTGGAGATTGTTGGCAAGATTTCTGAACTCTGGAGGGATTTCCCTAGTTTCTTGACAATTTCAAGTCATTAACTTTTTTAATGTTGAAACATGGAGTGTTTGTATCATATACATGGTGAATTTTTCTTCAGTGTGTTTTTGGGAATGATTAGAACCGAAATCTTGGTCGTATGATGCAGATTGACTGTAAAATAACTGGGAAGATAATGCCGGCTTAGTGCTCAATGTTTGCATCACTGGTTAGTGGTGTTAAGCCAATGGCCATCTCTTTGCCTTTTAACATTCAAAGGGGATGTACATGTAAAAAATTGCATTGACTTGTTCATGAACAGTTGGGAACTTAGTTCCCATTACTACATTCACCTAAGAGTTGGGTGGAGCCAGAGAGAAAGAGAACAAAGGGAGTCATTTTTCATGTTGTAACATACTTTACTTTACAACCCTGAAGATTTCCAGTAATAAATAATAATATAATTTATTATTGGAAGTACACAATTAAATTAATTTACTAATTGAAATTCTTTATGTACAAGCCCAAAATATAAAAAAAATTAATTTACTAATTGAAATTCTTTATGTACAAGCCCAAAATATAAAAATGTAAGTTTTGACATAAATTCTGGCTTGTTAAACATTTTTCTTAATTTGCTGATACGTATCTTTGTACATCATCAGATAAAAACAAATTAAAAGTGCTAATAAGCATAATATAATATTACTTTGGTCAATTATTTTGTTTCTAGTCTAAAAATTATGTACCCTACACTTTTTACATACTGAAAATAAATGGGTCATTTCTTAACCCTTTACTCCCTAAGAGTGACTTATAGATTTTACTGTCTAATGCCAGACGATTTTACTCGTCAAAGGAAGTCGCCCCTTAGGGGTTAAAGGGTTAAATGAATTTCCAGGTTGTCAACAGAATCCATTAAATTACTCTCACAAACTTATTGAGCTGTAATAACCACACAGAATCCACTTGTCTACTAAAACAAAGAGTAGTTTAAAAAAGTTTGTTCTAATATTATTAATTGTATAATGAACAGGAATAAGATTCTTTGACAGTTTTAAGCCAGTCTTAACTAAATGTTGAAAACCTAAGAACAGAGTATGGCAGGCATTCACATTTATTTTCATTGATATGAAATGACCAAGTGAGTAAACACTTCCTCCAAATCATGCCACAAGCACAGGCCCATAGCAGTACTATGAGCATCAATACCTCCAAATGCTCTTCACTTGTACTACTTGAAAATTCCCATTGCTAAGCTAAAGATTCCCTTGGAAATTTCTCTCCTCTGCAACAGCACTCCAGAGATGCATGCAAATCAAAAGGAAACACTCACATGTTTGTCTTGTGTGTTATCCATCAAACCATATAGCTAGATCATGGAAAATATCACCAAAATTTACAAGAACTTTTGCAGGGAAGAGAAATTCCCATGAAAAGTGTAACTGCAGTCTTCTAACTTGCAAGCCCTGTCTCGATGGCCTGGTAATATATTGCACTAAGGTCAACTCTACTCGCACTTCACCTGCTTATATCATAAGGTTGAAATAGGCGCAATAGCCCATTTCCAATATATTTGTGTGCGGAAGATTGGTAACAAAAAGTGATGTGAAAGCGAGGCTCAGGGGAATAGCAGTGAAGGTGGGCGGGGGGGGGGGGGGAACAAAACGAGGAATACAGGTATCAGATCAGGACGAGATTTTAAAAAAGCTGAACTTGTGGAGCTCGCACAAAGAGTGAGTGAAATGAAACTAGGACGGATCGATGAAGACAAGGAAGACTTGTTGGACATGTTCATAAGTATACTGAGAACTGAAAAAGAATCATACGAATCACTAATAACATCCAGAGCTGGACCTACAATTTGGCCAGCATGCCACAATTTACATTTGCTGACTTATACACATATTTTCCATCTTGGTAGCTGATCATTCCAATCCAAGGTTCTGCTTTTGAAGCTTTTCTTCACAAAAATTTTGCTTTGGAGCTTCCTTTTCTGGAACTAATCAAAACTACAACAAAATTCTCGAACATGATTGGTTATCAGCAGCCTGATTTGAGCAGTAATAGGACAGTGTACACGTCATGCTTGTAATTGGACAGTGTAATAGGAAAGTTCTTAAATGCGTCATGCCTGTGTAATTGGACAGTACGAGTCATTTTGGGCGCGCAGCCTGTTGTCATGCATTTTGTTGAGCAAACTGTCTTTTTCAGAATTCATAACGACATGTAACTGTTTAACGCTCAACCGATGGTTAGTTCATTTCTCAAATTTTGTCATAGTTTTAATTAATTGGTAACTGGACTTCCTGTCGTCCACTTCTGTCTGTAATCATACTCGTGATTACCAAATCAGACTCCTTTGTGATTTTGTAAATCACTTGTATGATTACAGACTGAATTGGACTCCACTCAGTCCTATTACCATTATTAATATTGTGGGAACAGCACCTGTGACAACAGAAATTTTTCCTGACAATTCATTTTTAAAGTCTTTTTTGGAAATGCAGAGAACTGATTTGAGGATCGACGAGAGTAATGAATTTATCATTGACTCTTCCGCAAAACAATTGCCACTTTTTACTAATTTTTCTACCTGAAGGAAACGAAAATAGGACAGATTTGCCTTTTGTGATCGCTATTAGCATAGACCACAGCTACACAGTATTTTATCATGTTAAATATGTAAGCGCAAATTTTCACAGCTTGTTTGATTCCTTCTCTTGTTCTTCCCCCAAGCCTCGCTTTCATGCTAAAATTTGGTACCAATCTCCTGTACTCAAACATTTCAGCAATGGGCCATTCTACCAATATCCAAATTTTTGTTTCCTCGCGTTTAATGCAACGCGAGATAGCATTTGTACGATTCCTACATGTATTGGTGATACCCCTCACCAGTACGCAATAGCATTTTTAAGTTGCCATATTTTTTAAATCTTCATGGGAGTCAATATTTACATAAACCACAGGTGAAGCACCAGTAGAAAGTACTGTGCAGTGGCTTTCACTTTGGTGGCCGCATCTTATGGTTTTGTCCTCAGACCCAAATGCTGATGAGGGCCACCATACCCATTACATTGGTTCAAGGCTTTTTTCTGCGACATTCAGCCTGGCTAAGAGTTATCTGTATACAGTGTACATGAAAGAGCTGCTTTCCACAGAGCTGGAAACAGGTCCTAATAGACTTTCAGTACTATCAAAGCTTCCAGATAGAGATCTTACAGAACTGCTGTCGTCTGCTTCTGGTGTTGACAGCGAGCTACTGACAGCTGTAGAAATGTCCCAGTTGGAAGATGTCAATAAAGTGCATTTTTCACTTAAGCATGTGTGTAGCACTTTGTCCTCTTCAGTTGCGACCACAAGTTCTTGTGAGCTTATTACCTCCTCAACTGAAGCATTTTCTCCATACTTCCCTTCAAGAAATCCATCAATTTCTTGTACTGGGAGCTGAGTCTGTAAGAATAGGTGGAGTCCAGCAAAGGACAGAAAGTCATTGAACTTTATAATCCTGCAAAGTAAAACATATAATTTCACAATTAAAGTGATTCTTTTCTGTAGTAGTAAAATAGCATTGTCCCAACTTGCAAGCTACTATATGAAGGTTGGGAAATAAAGACACAGAAAGCTGTTCCTTTTTAAATACAACCCAGCTGTCAAAATGTTTTGTAGCATTGGGCAGCATAGCTGAAGTGGTAGGCAGCAACTGCCAGCAAACCTTGCCTGCTAGAGAACTCACAGTGAGTAAGGGGCAAATAATTGACTGTAGGCAGCAAAATTATCGGCTAAAGACACATTTTGACAGGGTTGAATTAGGAAGTAATTTGCAAACAATCATCAAGAGACTCACTCTATTAAGAAATCTTGTAGTCCTTGCTGTCTTAAATCAATCACTTCTTTGTTAAATCTACTGAAGTAACTCTTTGGAGGAAGCTGTGGGATGCTTCTGTTCCTGATTAGTTCAAAGACAAAAATGGCATGAGCAAGCTTGAGATATGTTAAAAGTCTGAGGCATGCAAACAAAAGTTGAACTGTCAACATAAATAATTATATTTTCTGGTGGACTCAAGCACAACTGAACACAAGAAAATTCAAAATGACTTCAGTTACCAACAATAAAACTTACATAAAGCATAACAACCATCACTAAAAACCCCTTTGAACTGATCTATATTCACAGTAAACAAACAAGTCACAATTGGGTGTGGTTCCAGCCCTGGTTATATTCCCTGGCTGAGAAAGTGGAGTGGTATTTTTGAGCCAATAGACCTTATGCGCTTGTACATCTTGTTTTCCCAATACATTATCATGTGATGATACTCAGAAGATTTGGTCCTTTGTCATATTCATTAAAATGAGTGCATGGAGACATATTCATGCTTGCATGCACTCTTTTTAATGAACAATACAAAGGATCAAATCTCCTGAGTATCATCACATGATCTGTATTAGGAAAACAAAATATACAAGTAAATAAGGCCTATTATAAGAATTGCAAAAAGAAACAAATTTATGTTTGGCTCTCCATTGAATACCAGGTTTATTTTGCCTTTTTTTTTTGGGGGGGGGGGGGGGGAATTCCTCCGGGTGTACCCATTCGTTTAGGAAAAAGAAAAACGAGTCCTCCTCTTCCTCCTACTACTACCAAACCAGTTCTGCCTTCTTGAAGTTAACATGCCTGGGCAGCGGAACTCTGTACGTGATATAGCACTTAATAGGTCTGTCCTATTTGGTTGTGACTTAATTTTCCAGAAATAGCCGGCTTAAACATCGTCAACAACCCCTTGAAACTTCAGTGAACAAAGGTCAATTCCAAAACGATGACTCTTTGTCCATTCTTGTCTAACTTGGACATGCAAAAAACTTTCCATCATGCTGCTGCATAAGGGGTTTCATCCTCCTAAATATTTTAGTTTCATAATATTATTTTTTTTCATTTCTTTATTGATTTATTAATTTAAATTTTTTTTTTGAGGTAAAGAATAAGCTTAGACCTGGTTCCAACGTCGAACTTCTCATGTGCCAAACCTAATGCAAATGAGCGAAAACATAGATTTTTCTCAGTTGGACGTTTGAACCGGGCCTTAATTGGACTTTCATTAAGCTTCTAGGAAGAATGGTGTTTCAATCTATACCTTCCAAATCCATTGATCTCAGTACTGGATAACTTTGTTCTGAGCCAGCAAAAGTCTGAATATCTTCTCCTCACTGTGGAGCATTTTCTGTAGAAAGCCTTATTACTGGTCTGTTTGAAAAGAAAGAAATATATGCGGTTGGTCGCGAAGAATCGCCACTTGATCAGGAACTGTAAGCTTACTGTAACTCGATCACGAAGGAAATCAAATGCAAAAAAATGTTAAATATTCCTGTTAGCAAAACCTACCTCGATTGTGACTTCGTAGTCTACGAACTTATTTCCCCTACAGTTGTGGATTTTTGGTTGGCTGACATCCACTTTCACGACCTGGAGATCGAGAAGTTCAAAACAACAAGTGTAAAATTTACGCTTCCCGTGGCCGTTACTAGAGACCGAAACTCGGTTTGCCTGGCCTTGCTTTGTAACGTATAATTCCCTTCCCTTTCACTTCCAAGATCTGGAGAGAACTTTGACTAATAAAAAATATCGACGCTATTACTTCTGACCCAACAAAAAAAAAGTGCTTGTAAATCAAGATTCAAAAGCGTGGCAAAATTTACTTACTACAGGTACACAACGAGCGCGCTGAAATGGCGCGCTGCCGGCTTTCGTATTTGCACGCGAACAGACAGAAATTCACTTAACAAACACAAACCTCAGAGTCTTCTGCGGGCGTAATCGTCATTTTGCTGTAAACTATCTTTCGTTTTAGACGTAATTTGGTATCTGTACTTACAAACTGAAAGTAGTCACTACAGCATTTCCCACGTAAGGAGCGAATACTGAAAGGGAAATTGTTTTGGCGGTTTGTTTTGGCTGACGCAACGAACACAAGCTTAGCGCATGACTTGTCATGTGACTATCGCACGTGGGAACAAAGTTCGGATTTCAACAATGGCTTGCTTACGTCACGCAACACGGAACTCCAAGAAGTTGTCATGAATAAATTTGACAGAAGTTCGGACTAGAAAATAACAATAAAAACACGAGTCAGTTACTTTATTGCTATTTGCAAATCAGCATCAAGTGTACACTAAGAGTCTTTTTAAATAAAAGATCCCAATCACTTCACTTCAACTGACTCTCAACTGGCTAACGTCCCGTAAACGTGAACATCGCTGTAAATTCTGCGTCAGCGTGCGTTCATCGAGGAGGTATGAAGCACGTGGGAACTTTGGAGAGCACGAAAGATGCGTAAGAGTACACCTCCAGCGACTCCAGCTTTTTGAGTGCTCTCCAAACTTCGCAAGTGCTTCCCAAGTGCACTGATGTATATTTTTTTACTTACTACTGTATTGATGTAAATATTTTCTATTTATTCCTAGGAGGTCCGTGATATAGGGTAAAGCTCTGGGTTTCCTTTTTCTTAATAACTATTCACGTTATTTTGAAATAAAGTATTGTTAAGCTTATATCTCGACGAACGCACAGCAGACGCATGTACCAATAATTATTGTTTTATAACATTTTCAACGCGGTACATAAGAGAGAAAATCTCTCTGCTACGTAATCAGCGTGCACAATAGGAATATGAAAAACGCTAGACGAAATTACCAGCTAGAGAAAGTATTAAGTATGCACCCCACAAAATTCTTCTTCACCCTCAGGGCTGACTTCCGTCTAAAATCTTTTAAAAAGTAATGTTAAGGATGCCGTGACAAAATATCACGCCATTCACGAAATTCTGCCTTTGAGAACCGTTTCAGAACCCCTCTCAGATTCAAAGTGTAAGGAGCTATTTTAAAGCTGAAAATGATATTTTGCCTTTCCGACTGTACAAGGAAGGTAACATAGAAAATCTCTTATATGCTTCAATCAACCTCAAACAAAATAAAAAATAATCAGGTGAAACAATGTAAAGCAACACCGAACACAAGCTACAGTAATTTTTCAACAGGATGTGTTAGAGGGAGCCAATTTATTACTCTTTCGTTTGCACGTTAATTAGCCCTCTTTGCCTCGTCAACATGTACAAAATACAAAAGAATTTTGAAGTGAAAATGAGGCAAAGAGGGGCAATTAATCTTTAATCTTTAATCATTATTTATACACGGTAAACAAATTCATCAGGTATCCTAAAACCTAGAATCCTAATCCTAACATTACCTTAACTTACAACAATATGCTACTTATAGACCTGCTTTCCATGAATGCCTTGTGTTAAAAATTAAGATATAGAAGGCGTTTAAATTGACTCTTTAATAAATTGGCCGCTATTTTGAAATTAATAAGGTGTATAGGGTACTGACTTTTTTAGAGCGGAAGTCACAGCTACAATCAGCTTTCAAACGTACTAAAGAAAACAAAAATGTAGACCAAACCAACCTTTGCAGAATGTTGCCCCCGACTTGCCCTTGAGGTCCTCGAGAAAGCTTTCTTTTCGTCCTTGTGCGGCTTGTGATTTCGGTCCGCCGTCTGCCCCATTTTAGGGGGCATTCCTTCAAGAGGGACGGACATCCAGTGGTCTCGAAGCGACTTCAGTTTTGTACGCGTAAGTTTCAGCGTATTTATTGCACTCGTTTCAGCAACAAAATGATCTTCGACATCTCACTGATTTCTTTTTCTAGCAAAATGCCCAGGAAAAACAGCCTGTTGGGATATTGGGTGAATAGTTTCCATGCCCCCAGACGAGAACATGACGAAAACGACACCTCATTCATCGATTCATTGTTATTTATGAAAGATTATTGTCTCACAAAGAGTAAAAGACGGAATTGTGTAAGCGGGATATGGAGTAAAAATGTTTTCATACCCAAAACGTGATATTCCCTGTACACGGAAATCATCGCATGGCGTTTCTATTCGGGGAAAATTGGGGAGCAGGGTTGGCGCAGTGGTGAGAGCACTCGCCTTCCACCAATGTGTCCCGGGTTCGATTCCCGGACTCGGTGTCATATGTGGGCTGAGTTTGTTGGTTCTCTACTCTGCTCCGAGAGGTTTTTCTCCGGGTACTCCGGTTTTCCCCTCTCCTCAAAAACCAACATTTGATTTGATTTGAGATTTGTAATTAGTACGCGAAGAGCCACCTTGTGGAAGTTCTACTAATAAATCGTTATTATTATTAATTATTATTATTATTATTATTATTATTATTACAGGAAATATCCCCATCGTAGATACTCCAAGACCTGGGAGCGTTTATGTGACCTTTAAGAGACACTAAATCATTTCATAAATGAGCGTATATTATAAGGGATGATGGTATACTGAATTGTGTTACCTTACTCCGCGGTTCACGTTTAGTCTGCCCGTCACGGATCATGCCGTTTCAGGGCGATTAGCGAGTCTCCTTTCCACTGGGAGAATTGCGACCAAAACTCATACATTGCACAGGGACACCCAACGAGCCAAATCAACCAAAAGCTGTAGAAAGGCATTTTTAAGTACTTTATGGTGTTTGAAGTCTGTTTAAATTGATGTTTTCATAAGCTAGAAGAAGTTCATCTGTTCGGATTCCCCAGCTGAAATTTTAGTTCCCCGAAAATTTTAGGAAACAAAATTTTCCTTTGAGCATGAAAATGCAAGCTGAAATGAACTTTCCACGAACTTTCTAGGGAACTACTTTCTATCCGAAAATGTTAGTTGACATTTTGGACTGCCAAAAACAGCAATTACGACCTTTTCGAAAACCTCAGGGGCTATGATTTCCCAATTGCGAATCTTTTAGGCCACGTTTTAGTTACGAACTGAAAATTCGAGTGCACTCTTTAATTTCTGATAAAGATCGATTTAGAAAAACATTTCAAAAGGAAAATTAACGATAAAAACGTTACATGACGTTTCGACGACCTCATGTCATCATTGTCGAATGTGGATACATTAACTTAATTGACACTACATATATACAGAAATAGGTGTGTATGTGAATGATAAGAATGCGAATAAATAATTCTTTAATTGACACCGAAAGCACAAGGCGAACTTGATTACCCTTCACCAAACAGATACCAACCGAAGCTTGTCGTTGGGTAGCCCTGATTGTTATCCGTATTTTTTTGCATCAGTCTGTCAAACTTTGGGAAGTGTGGAATGTTCCACAAAGAGAAAGTGAGATTGGAAACTGAAGGGCTTCCAGTATGAACTCATGCCTTGAATTGTTATGAGAAGATAGACTGCTTGCAGTCCTTTTCTTTATAGAGAGCTCCATAGGCGTACGGGCCGGGGGGGCTGGGGGGGGGCTGCAGCTCCCCCCCCCCCCTCCCAAATTTTGGGTAACTCAGATTTTTCTGGGCAGCAAGAGAAATTTGGGCAAAGCCAGTTTTTAAAGAGTTTTCCATGTTGTTTTTTCGAAGAGGTAGATATTTTCCACGAGACTGTGGTTGCCTAGCACGTAATGAGTTTCTGGTTATTAGTGAATGGAATCATATGTTGATATACATATTTGAAATTTTGTTATTGTTGGGCATTGTACTGCTCTGCACTAGCTGGTGTGGGGTATTTACAGTCGCGGATTAGGCTACGTGACTGTTTTAGAAATTCTGGAGACAATGCCCGAGAATGATCTATTTGATATGTTTCCAGAATTTTCTATGTGGTACATATCCTTGCAGTGATACCTTCTACGTCGTGTTGTGCAGAACGACCATTCAGTACAGATTGAAAACGTACCTCCGCAGCACCATATGGTAACAACGTGTCAGTGACATCGGACTTATTAACACTGAAAGGGCATATGTCAACTCTGTAGTCAATAATGACATGGATCCTATCATTGATATCTTCGGCCGTCGAAATAGCAGAGACACCTATTTCTTTTAACATGTTTTATGAGCTCATATGATAGATTCATATGCATATGTAAGAATATTTGATATGTCGGCCTATGTTAGGGCATCGTATGACCCTCGTTTTTTTTTTTTTTTTTTTTTTCGACTGTTTCATAAATATTTGGGCAACTTGCGAGAATGTTTTGGGCAAATGGTTCACCGCCCCCCGGCAAAAAATTGCCTGAACGCTTATGGAGAGCTCACGCCAACATTGCGGCGAGATAACAGCGAGACTGGCGAAACCGGCCTCTCTTTTCGCTTTCTTCTCCTCGGTGCAGTCTCACCGCACTGTTGCCCACCGCGCCGTGTTTGATGGACTGCGCTTCGACTTTCCAAAGAGGGACAGCCAACAGTCTGAAAAAACGTTGACTGTTTAACCGACTTTCTTTTTCCTGAGTTTTTTTTCTCTGGGTGTAGCAAGACACTAGGAAGAAAAAATCAAACCAAACCAAGCTTATTTTAAATTCTCTCCATTCCAAGGTGGTCTTACCTGTTGTTAACGTTCCTCACGGAAAAGAAATCGAACATGTGAATGATCATCGCAGTTATGAACACAACTTAAGCAGTAGTGAAAATAAAGCTTGAAAAAAAATTCAGGTCTGTACGGGATTCGAACCCACGACCTCTGCGATAGGACAGACACAAAGGTTTGGTCACAGCCAGAATTTTGTTACCTCCCTCAGTAGTGGTTCTTTTGCGTTCCACAGAGTCAGATTAAGTGAAAGAACTGTGAGACGGGACCTACAGTTTATCGTCCTTATCTGAGAAGACTAGAAAGTCTCACCGTTTGTAAATGTCATTACAAAGGCAGCACTTTCTCCTCAATTATTTTAAAGACCCTGAGTCTTTTTCCGGCCGCGGTTTGAACCTGCGACCTCCCGCACATTAGTCCGGTGCTCTACCAACTGAGCTAACCGGTCGGCGGCACTATGCATGTTGAAATGGCTGAAAACGTTAAAAGGACCGTTTTGTTATTTACTGCTAAAAAATGTTTATCTAAAACAGACGACCTTGTAAGTTAAGCCTTCCCAAACTTCAAGATTCAGATAAAAATCGAACTGTGTTCTGCTCGGCTTTTAGGCGATTTACCTCTCACAGTAAGGTCTATCACCTGTTGGGAGATTTTTGACGGAAATAATTTGATACGTATATATATGTAAATACCTTCGAAGCCATGAAAGCCGTAGAACAATATACTTAAGGAACCGCTATGCAAACGCAGTTTGCCACTCAGCTTTCGACACACATCTCTATTGAGAGAAAAACTTTTTGTCCAGGGAATTTAGAAGCCAGGAAACACACTTAAGTCTCGAAAGAAAAATGTTCCGAGGAATGGCCGACGTGCGATACTACTCACTTTCTAAAGTGACCGCGTTCCCAGCGTGGTTGCTCCGGTAGTGTAGTGGTTATCACGGCCGACTAGTAACTGGGGAACGTCGGTTCGATTCCGACTCGGGGCAAAACGTTTTTCTTTCAATTGAGATGTGTGTCGAAAGCTGAGTGGCAAACTGTGTTCGCATGGTAATAGACCTTTTTAGCTTGTCGATTTTGTTTTCCCAATGTAGACCAGGTGATCTTCCGAAGGGGATTTGCCTTTTGTCTTTTCATAAATTATGCGTACACGTACACGTGAATAAGGCGAAATTCAAAGAAACAGTTCTCTAGGGTAACATCACATGGTCTACATTGGGAAAACAAAATCTACAAGCTAAAAAGGTCTATTGCGTGCTAAAAACTGAAATCCAACTTATAAACTGGGAATAAACACCCAGGTTCCTATTCTTTTCAACATTGATCGGTTCTCGCGCTATTAAGTTGACAGAGGTTCAAGTCGCGCAGAGGTTAATAATTCTCTCACATCCACATTTGACAGTAGTCGGAGAGACATTAAATAACGCGAGTCAGATGCCCAAGACCTTGTGTAAGTCATTTCCCCGTCAGCACAGTGAAGTAGGCGCGAACTCCGACTGCAAAAATTTCTGTTTTATTATTTGATAGTGAGAATTCGACAAGGGAGACAAGGATGCATTGACTGGCAGGAGCCACTAAGACACGTGACACCCAGGTCAGGTGCGCATGTGCCAAACTCTTTGTTCTGTTTCATGTATTCCGGTGCGTTCGAAGACTCAGGTCATACTAGCTTAACACCCAAGTTAGGTGTCCAGTTCTTCCTCCAATTTACTCGGCCTTAATTTTCTTTCTTCTTGTACACTGCATTCCAACAAGCTAGTGAGGGAAATCGCAAGCAAGCACCATTCTATGCACCATTCTATTTGCCCAGCTTTCTCTTCTTCCGGTTCAAGGCGTTTGTTTCCGCTTGCTGGTTAGATAACATGTGCTCTATTTCCTTCACCTTGCGCATGCGCTCTGCGTCCCTTGAAAAGACAGGAAGACGACATTAAATGACAAGCTGTTGGCCACTTGCGGGTGCCACACCCCTGCTAACCCCGTGAAATGTTGCTAGAGAGTGTACGTAGATCAAAGCTCTCTACGGCATTGCACAGAGACCGCACCTAGTAAACACGCACTCTGAACCTGGGTACTACTGTAACTCCATACTCCGGCGAAGATAAATACTTACGCAACCTACAACAATCCCTAATCACCCACTTTATTTATTTTCGTTTCTTCTTACCTCTCCAGTTGTTCTTTTAGTTTCTGTTTTGCAAGGAACTGGTTGTCTTTTCTGATTTCTCGCACAGCACCCTTAAGAGTCACAAAAGACAGAGATTTAAAAATGCTGTACTACAGACCAGAGGGTCAGGATACCCAAGTAACATGAAGAAATAAAGCTAAACCCTTTGGAGTTCGGAGGTTCTGTCAGAGCCAATTTACTCTTTTTTTTTTTCACACAAATTCTCTCAAATGAACCTTTACATCAATACCCTAAAGAGATGGTGACTTGGTTCGTTTCATGATGCTGTTTCTGTGACAGGCTGTGATGTCGCTCATAATGTAGTAATGGATTTTTTGCACGTTATGTCATCGCCGCCATGCTGATGGACGTAAATAATAAATCTCTCATTAGCTCCTTGTGTTCGTCCACCAGCATTTGTTCGTTTCACCATTGTTGTGTTTCTAGAGATTGGCTGCAAACCACCTATACATCATACAATTACGTCACACCAATTTCTCTGTTGTTACGACTTTA